>LPNX011025907.1:143553-231351 GCA_001517045.1 Pseudotsuga menziesii
AAGCATGTCATAGATATTTAAAATTATTGTGGAGCAGAAACTACTCCTAGTATCCTTCTAAGATACTCAAAGTTATCTCTTGGAAGAGATTTTGTAAATATATATGCAATTCTTTCCTTTGTGTCCACATAATCCAACTTGGCAACATTTTCAACAACTTGTTCTCTTACAAAATGGTATTTTATAGGAATACATTTAGTTTTGGAATGCATTATAGTATCTTTTGGGATGTTGATTGCACTTGTGTTGTCACATAAAATTTATATATGCTGATCAAATTCCACTTGGGAATCCTTTAATTTCTTATTTATCCATAGGACTTGCACACAACTAGTTGTTGCATCAACATATTCTACTTCTGTTGTACATAGAGATACTAAGGATTCTTGCTTAGTTAAGATACAAAGCAATTTCTAAAAAAGAACATTGTGATGTGTGTACACTTTCTCTCATCAATAATTCCTACCCATTATGCATTTGTATATGCTACCAAAGCCATATTATCACTAAGTGGATACCATAAACCAAAATCCAAGGTTCCTTTCATAAATTTGAAAGTTCTTTTAACAGCCTAGACATGAGTTTCCTTAGGTGTTGCGTTCAATATTACAACTAGACCTACTGCTTGCATTTAATCTGGTCTTGAGGCAGTTACACAAAACATACTTCCAATCATTGACCAATAAATTTTTTTATCTACTTCACTTGTTTCATGTTCTTTGCTTAATTTGCATCCTATAATCATGGGAGTACACACTAGTTTGCAATCTTCCATGTTGAATATTTTTAGAATTTCATTCACATACTTGGTTTTAGAGATGAATATTTCATTCACCAATTGAGATATATGTAGCCATGTGAAGAATTATAGTTCACCGAGCATGGGAATTTCAAATTCTTGCTGCATATTCAGGGAAAAATTTTGACTGAGACTATCACCATTGCTTCCAAATATAATATCATCTATGTAAACGTCTACCACAATCATGTTTCGATGCTCAAAATTTATGTATAGGTTACTATCTACATGACCCTTTCTGAAGCCTTGTTGTCAAAGATATTTGTCTATTCTTAAATACTATGCTCTTGGTTCTTGGTTTAGTCCATATGGATCCTTCTTTAATTTGTAGACATAGTCCTTATTATCTGAAAGAGAGAATCATTCTAGTTGTTCCTCTAGTTCCCTATTTAATAATGTTGATTTTACATCAATTTTATAAACAATGATGTTTTTGTAGAAGGTATATGCCAGGAACATACCGATTGCTTCCATTCACGCTACCAATGCAAGGTTTCTTCAAAATCTATTCCTACAACTTGCGCATATCCCTTGCATACCCACCTCTCCATTTTTCTAACTACTTTTCCAATCCTCATTTAATTTGTTCCTGAAGACCCATTTGGTCCCAATGAAATTTTTGTCCTTGGTCCTTAGAACAAGTTCCTAGGTTTGATTCTTCTCTATATGATTTAATTCATCTCACATGGCCTTAATCTAATGTTCATCAGTTCTAGCTTCATCAAAACAATTCAGTTCTATTTGGGACAATAAATAGATATGCACTTCTACCATGGTGTTTTCTAAGTACCTTCTCCTTGTTCCTACACCAACATTTTTACCTCTAATAATCAAATCCTTAGAATGATTCTTTTGAACATACATGGAGGGACCCCTTGTATCAGGTTTTGTTTCTTCTTCTGGTTCTTCTTGATATAAGTTTTATTTTTGTTCCACCAACTCCTCTTCGTGAGAAACTTCTGATGGTTCTTCAAATATTGGTTGATCGTCGTCATCATCTACTTTCTTGTACATGAATTCTTCAACCCGGCCTTTACATATAGACTTTCCACCATCTTGTGTAGTATTAGGTTGTAGCACTTGTATTCCTTACTTCTAGTGGCGTATCCAAGAAAGGTTCCTTCATTAAATATGGAATCATTTTTTCCTAGGTTCTCGCCATTTCTTTTAATATAACACTTACTTCCAAAAATTAAAAATAATGTTTAACTATTGTCGGTCTCCATTTCCAAAGTGCGTATGGGGTCATGCTGCTATCAATTCTGGTTTGTCCTTTGTTTAAAATATGAATGGTTGTGTCAATATCCCGAATCTAGAAAATGTCATATAATTTAGAATAATTTAACATTGTTCTTTCCATCTCCTATACCATTCTATTTTCTATTTATGCTAGTCCATCCTGTTGTATGGTCCTAGTAGCTGAAATTCATCTTCTAATTCCACTTTCTTCACATAAATCCTCGAACTTATTTGAGGTTTATTCACCTCTATTATCTGATCTTAGACATTTAATCTTTAAATCAGTTTTGTTTTCAACTACTTCTTTGAAGATTTTGAAACATTCAAAAGTTTTAGAATTTCTTCTTGAAACATTCTATTATGGTCGTATATGAAGAGAGGAAAGTATGATTCACCATTTAGACCTTTGGTTCTCATGGAACCATAAATATCAGTATAGATTAATTCCAATGGTTTTTTCATAGAATATTCCTTTTTTTTTTAACTTACTCTTGTTTTCTTTGCATGTAAGCAATTTTTTCAAATAGAATTTGGGCCTTTTGATTTTTGGAATATCTCTCACAGCTTTTTCTTTGTTGATTTTGATCAAGTTGCCAAAATTTATATGTACCATCCTTCTATTCCAAAGTCAACTTTCATCTATTTATCCCATGCAACACTTTTCTTCCTTTTCGTCTAATATGTAGACATTGTTTGAGGTTTTAGATGGAGTTTCCACTAATCGGGTTGTCACTCCCTGCTTCTTGTTTTACACTTCTTTGAATCAAATGTGAGTGTATGTCCTTGATCACACATTTGAATAATGATGAGGAGATTGTGTTTCATGTTTTCAAGCAGTAAGACATTCTCTGCTTTGGTAATTTTCTTGTCTCCAAGACTTACTGCGCCCTTTCCAAGAATCTTATCAAATCCATTGTCTCCAAAATAAACAATGACTCCTTTTTCATCTCTAAACCTCAAGAAAATTCCTGTATTTCATGTCATGTGTTTGGAGCATCCACTGTCAATATACCATTGTCCCCTTTTATTATGGGAAAGCAATGTTGAGATGGATCCTTCTTGATTTTGTTGATCAAGCTCTTTCTGCCATAATTGTGTAGGGTCTCTTTCACTAAGGATAGTTTCAACTGATTTAGCGTGTGATAACTGATTTGTGTAGTTCTCATTTTTATGGGCATAGTTACAATAATTTTGACATTCAATATCTGACTGTAAGGGACTAAAGGAATTGAATTTTTCTTTCATGCTTTTAGATGACCTTTTGATATCATTCTTCCTATAGTTATCCTTAAATCAAGAGCTATATTTCTTAACATTATCCTTCATTCGTGCTTTACAATTTAATGCTTTATGACCAAAACTGTTACAGAAATAGCAGTTTCCCAAGTAAAAGAGTTTGATACCTTGTAAAGTGAGTTCTTCTAGATTGCACAGTACCCACCCCCCAATGCGATGACATCTTGTCTTTGCAATTATAATATTTCCTTGAAGTGGAACCTTTGATCACTTCTACAAACCTTCTTGCTCCCGTATCAAAATTTGATCTTGGTGACTTCGAACCTTCATATCCTATTCTCGTCTTTTCATATGATTGCCTTTGATTTTTGATAATTTCATCTAGAGCCTTGGTATTGTTGTTAAACTTATGTTGAATATTCAACCGGTCATTGACTTTATGCAATTCCCTTTTTAAGAGAGTGACTTCAATCTCCAACTTATCAACCTTTTCTTCCTTTTGTTTCAACTGTTTAATTGTGTTCAACTCGAATTTTCTTCTCTTCTTGACTTTTTCTTCATATTTTAACAGTTGTTCGTTCAAGGATTTATTTATTTTTCTTGGTTTCTTTAGTTCTTCCAAAGCGCTGATCAGTACACCTTCAAAATCTACTTTATCCATCTCTTCATCTCCTGATTCCTCATTTTTCAGGACTTCTTCAATTTCCATAAGGAGCATTTTTTGTTTGTCCATATCTGCACAAAGATATATCTTCCAGTGGTTAAACTATTATTGAAGAAACCTAGATCTGATACCAATTGTTGAATTATTATTTATACTGCAAGGGGCGTTGAATCAGTATAAAGTGCAGATAAAATGTGACGCTACCGTTATCAAATTCTCACTATAAAATAATGCAAATGTTTACAATTATCATTGGCCCAATAATAATTACAAACAAACACTAATAAATTTAGATCGTGTTTAATTCTGTAGCATAAATCTTAAAAATTTATCCATTTTATCTATGGTTTAAATTGATTTACAATTGAATAAACTTTCTCGAACATTGTCACTTACCATGTATGAAACTTGATCATCTTTACATCATACACTCAACATTAATTTTATCATGTCTATTTTTTTTAAATCACTTTGTTAGGATATTAATAGTATAGATTCATATCAGTATAGCTTTATTTCAGTATAAATTTAATTTAAATTGAAATTTATTAAGCATTTAAAAATGTTTAATTTTTCCAAATTTAACATAAATATATATAACATTTTCACTCTGCGATTTTTCAAATTTAACGTATTTCAAATATAACTATTTATATCCCTCCAACAACGTCATGAAATGTATTTCTACTAAGTAAATATTGATTGCACATATTTTTTCTGGTCCTAATAGTCAAATAGTCGTAGTAAACAAATCAAAGTTACATAGTCAAAGATCATTAGTAATTAAGAGGAACCAAATTACTCTACTATAACATAATATAATTTACGTTTATATTTTTCAAAATAATACTTTTTCATATTTTCGTTTCCAAGTATTAATCAAATTTTAACTATTATTTATTTATGATTAAAGTAACATTAAACATTAGTTGTGACTAACATTTTTATATAAGTTTGATATCCTTTTCATTGAACCTTTAAAAACACTTTTTAAGTTTTATGTAACCAACATAAATCCATCTTAAAAAACTAAGACTCAGTATGGGCCATTGGATGATGTTTGATCTTACGAATAAAAGTCTTTGTATCCCTTTTCTTCGATCTGTCTTAACCCAAAACACAAATGTCGTGTTTCACATGTAGTCATTTGTGGCATAATCAATCCATGGCTTGAAATTCTATCGGTATTCTCATGTGTACAGCGTCACAACGGTTGTAATCCTTGCATAGAATAGCTACTAATTTGAGAGTTGGGGATTGTAATGAAGATTCAAGGATGGAGCATGAATCTTATGTGAAGATCAAAGCAGTGTGTAACATTAACTATTTTATTATGGTTTCGAATAGCTCTTTTAACACTCATTGCATCAGGGGATGCTCACAGGGGTGAAGAAGTGGGATTGAGATTAGCGAAATTAATCACATAACATCAATCATCACTTTCGAGGCTTACACCCAATAACCCAAACTTCCCAAAAAAATCACCCATACTTAATTAAAAAAATATTTATTAAATATTCAATTATATCATTTGGATTAAAGTAATTAATAAAATCACAAAGTTAATCACTACAAATAACATTGTTGCCATTAATTCCCACATAAAAGAAGAATCTCAACGTTGATGGTGTACACAACAATAAAAACGCTAAAGAAAAATGCTAAATGCTAATTGGATATAAGATAGCGAAATGCTAAATGCTAATTGGTTACAAGATAGCTAATTGGATGTAAGATAGCTAAATGCTAATTGGATATAAGATAGCTAAATGCTAATTGGATATAAGATAGCTAAATGCTTATTGGTTATTGATAATCTTAATTTCCTCCGAGATTCGTGATACATTATTCCCTCTATTTAGGGGATAAATTTTCCTATTAACACAATGTCCATGAGATGATGCCCTTAATGGATCGTTTATGCTTGCTAGTGTAGTTCGTGTAGACTTGATAATATAATAAGCAAGTTATATAATTTGATTAGAATTAATATTGTTTTAGTTCATGGGGTCATAGCTATTTTTATCTTAATATCAAAATATGTGTATATTGGTAGTATTATTTTTTATTTTAAGCTTGGATTTTGAAACTTTTTTGTCATAAGAAAAATTATATATTTTTTTAAAATACGTATTTTTAAATTTTAAAAAAATATATATATACATTTAGAAGTTAGCTATAATGAAAAAATATACACATTTCTGAATTTTTTAACATTTAGAAGCTAGTTAAAATGAAAAATATATACTTTTGGAAATTTTTTCTTTAAACTTTTATCTTAAAGAAGTCTTTTTTTTTGGACAAATTTGTAAAAAAAATGAGAAAATAAAGACATTCAAAACCATTTTTAATGTATTTTCAGCTATTTTATATATAAAAATGATACCATTTAACATTATTTTCCATAAAGTGATGGTTCACATAAACTCAACAAAATCTATCCATATATTTGTAAATAACATATTAAGAACATAATATTTATTCTCAAAATAAAATCTTAAAGTGAAAACTTTACAAAAGTATCTTATCAAAAATTTGTCAAGTTTGACATTTTCCTCAATGACATGAAACTAATCAAGAATATCATGTAGGTTGAAATCTTTATCAAAATCGGCATTTTCTACAGATTGGCTACTTAATGTGTTCTATTTTTAGGTCCTCTACTTCTACAAAATGCCTAAAGTGATCATTTTCAAACATCCTTTTTAATGGTGGTTGAACCTTCCTTTGACATCTTTTCCACTAGTGACTCACTAAATTCTCATTTCTTCAAACCAACTTCCTGCATTTCATCTAGAAGAACTTCCATAGTATTAATCTTGACATAATTGCATTGTAGTGGGTCATTATCAATGGGTATGCAATTTCTTCATTTTTGTATGGAGCATGATATTGTTGTACCTAATAATCACATACAAAAAAAGAAGAAAATAGCATAATGAAACATAAATTTAAAAAATATAGATTAAAGGATATAGATTAATGGCACTAGTTTCATATGTAGTATAAAAAAGATTACCCGATCCCGAAAATAAATCTAAAACTCAATCTTCTTATTTTGAAAATGTATCTATGAGACAATTAATCGATGCTCATGGCTTCTAGTAGATGTTACAAACTCTCCTTTCAAATCCCTTTCTTCATATTTCAACTTTTTAACCATGGCATTATAAGTCATTATTTGACTATATTTTCCTTCATTCTTTTTATTGATTAAAATATATCTATATGTCTCATCTTTTGTCCAAAATGCTAATGCTATCAGTAGCACACCTTTTCAAAAAATGGCATTATTATCATTCTATCACAATTTAAAGTTGTATTTATCAAATCTCTTTGTAACACTATATAAAACTTGCACTAAGTTAAAAAAAAAATATTCAAGAAATTGTTTCACCACTTTCCATATAAAATAAAACAATTTATGTAAATATTCATAATAAATCATATATTAAACCATAAAACGTAAAAGTGATTCATATCAAAATTCAACGAAGGCTCTTCAAACATTGTCAAGGTTAGTTAAAATTTCATTTTTAAGTAATGTAAATTTTAAATTTTAATGTAAATTTTTAGATTTTTAAAGTAAATGTTTTTTTAATTTTTTCCTTTGGGTTGGGGGATGCCCTTTGGACGCATGAGGGAGGATCTCTGCTCCTTCCCTCAGGACCCCTTTATGCGCTTAATGCATGTCCCTTTGGGATAGGCATTAGGTTGCCAAAGGGGGCCCAAGGGAAGGAGTGTATCTCCTCCATCATGCACCCAAAGGGAGGGCCACACATTGGTCGCCCAAAGGGGGAATGAGGGGAGTAGCAGAGATCCTCCCTCATGTGCCCAAAGGGGAGTGACATAGGGATTCCCAAAGGGCTTACCCCTTTGGGTGCACGAGGGAAAATCGCTGCTCCTCCCTTTCGGACCCCTTTGGATTCCCAATTCATAGCCCAAAGAACCACACATTGGGTTCCAAAGAGGACCTGAGGAGAGGAGTGTAGCTCATCCCTCATGTTCCCAAAGCGGAATCCCCAGGGTACGCCCCTTTGGGAACACGAGGAAGGATATATGCTCCTCCCCTCGACCCCCCTATCAGTTCCCAATGTATATCCAAAAGGGCCATGCATTGGATGTCCAAAAAGGGTCCAAAGGGAAGAGTGGAGCTCCTCCCTCATGCATCCAAAGGGTGTGCCCCAACATAAATCATTTTTTTTAAATTACAGTAAAATTTTTAAAAAAAATCTACATTATATAAAAATGAAAATTTATCTAACCTTCACAATGTTTGAAGCTCTTTCGTTGAATTTTGATATGAATAACTTCTACGTTTTATGGTTTAATATATCATTTTATTATGAATATTATCATAAATTCCTTTATTTTATATGGAAATAGTTGAGAAATATTTTCTTAAATAATTTGTGTTTAACTCAGTTCAAGTTTTATATAGTGGTACAAAGAGATTTAATAAATACAATTTTAAATCATGATAAAATGATATAATAATGACATTTTTTGAAAAATTGTGTTACTGGTAGCATTAGTTTCCAATTCATGGCTTGATTTTAAGGTTTTTGTAAACAACAATAAGGATTGTTTTAGTCCATTTCTATATTTTTAACCACAATACAAAATGGTGCTACCAGTTATACAGCTTTTTGATTTGTTAGTTTTTCTAATCTAATTAGCTTGATTAGGATCTTTATCTGAAAGAATAACAAGTATAGCAAGATGCAAAAGATAGAGCGGTAAGGCACAAATATTTTCACCAAGGAAACCATAAAGGAGAAAACCTTGCAAAATTCCTCAGAATAGTTCTGTCACAAAGACTGTATCAGAAGATTATCAAACCCAATAAGAAGAAGTAT
This sequence comes from Pseudotsuga menziesii, assembly GCA_001517045.1. NCBI lineage: Eukaryota > Viridiplantae > Streptophyta > Pinopsida > Pinales > Pinaceae > Pseudotsuga > Pseudotsuga menziesii. The sequence goes on from LPNX011025907.1 coordinate 152,351, forward strand.
TCTATAGCTATCTATCCCTCCTCCTTCTTTCTCTCTCTCTCTCTCTCTCTCTCTCTCTCTCTCTCTCTCCCTCCCTCTTTCTCTCTCTCTCTCTCCTCATGCGAACTTGAGTGAGTGAGTGTGTGTGTGAATGAGGAAGGGAACCTCCCTATTTTTCCTTTTCAAGTGATTGACCTAATACATGACTAGGGCCAACCTCTTACCCTAATAGGGATGACTTCTCCTAAAGAGACTACAAAAATACATTACATGATGTTACACTGGGGACTATTGCCTCGAATTACAATGGAGGTTGTACCTCTAGGTTCATACATAATAATGACATCCCAAAATGAGGAAAACACATCTCTGATGGGTGTACAACAACATACAATGATAATATACATCAAAATATATTTTTAAAGTTGCAAATACATCAACACTCCCTCTTAACTAGGAAGTTATTTTCTCTCTCTCTTCACAGTCAATAATGAATCCGGTCCAATCATCATCATGGATTCATCATCATATAAGTTGTTGTCATAGTCATCTTCTAGTTTATAATCAGATGGTATTATCTGTCATCAAAATTTTCTACAGAGCCAACCCTTTTTCATCCTGGGTGTAGGCCTAGTCCTCATCTAAGTCCTCATCATATCTACAAGCAATCCATCGCATAGGTACAACCAAGGAACATTGTTTGCATTTCCAACACAATAAACTACATCTCCTGTTGTTGTCTAATCGTATCCAGATCATCTATTTTCCCTACACAGAACAAAACAAAACACACACATAAAACACAAAACACAACTCAAAATCAGGCCACATGCGTTCTACCAACATAGGAACATGCCAGGATCTAACCTGCATCTAACATTATGAGAGAATCTCCTAAGAGCACACTGAGTGAATTACATCTCTTCTCTACAGTCAACCTACATTCTACCAGCATAGGAGAACTTCCCAAGAGCACACCAAGTGGTTTGTGACATCATCATATCCAACATGGGAACACACACATACAAGGATTGATTACAACCAAACAACATACATACCATGCCAGTATATTTTTCGTTCAAGTCAACCTCAATGAATTATTACATCTAAACAACCTGTGTCCAGGATATTTTCCATTTATACAACCTTCGAGGACTGATTATGTCCAAGCAACCTGTGTACCATGCCAGGACCCCTTTTACAACTTGGAAAAACTATAGGACTTATTACATCCAAGCAACTTGCATACTATGCCTAGACTATCTATTTACGCTCGGATAGCATGTACTACTATTGATTATGTCAAAGGATAACCTGCAAGCTTCATCAACACTGATTACATCTGAGGACAACCTACATGACTTATTATGTCTTAGAAACCTACGTACTACACCAAGACTCTTTATTTACACGCAAAAAACTTGTCTCATTTCCCATGTGATATCTCATGCATATGCGTCTTCTGGTCTCTTGTCATCTTCTACCATAAAAACACATCATGACTGATTACACCTAAGGATAACCTGCATGCTTCACCAGGACTGATTACATCCAAGGAAAGCCTATAGGATTGATTATGTCATCAAGACAACCTATATCTTTGACTATGCTAAGACTCATCACTCCCTATTTCAAGGGGTCTCGCTATGGATCACACCAAGTCTTTCTCTAAAGTACTAAAACTTCACCCTGGCTAGAGGCTTGATCAATACATCAACTATATGCTTATCCATTGTCATGTACTGGAGATTTATTGCTCCTCCTGCATGATATCCCCGATATAATGGACCTTGATCTCTATGTTCTTTGACTTGTCATGGAACACTGGGTTCTCTGACAGCTTCACGCAACTTTGATTATCGCATAAGATACAAGTCACTTATAACTGGAGATCAAACAAATTAGACCGTAGCTTTCACATCTATACTATGTCACAACTGGTGAGCAAGCAGCAACATACTCTGCCTCGGTTGTAATTAGTGCCATGCAGGACTGCTTCCTAGTAAACTAGGAGATTGTGCTAGATCCCAAACCAAAGCAACAACCCAAAGTGCTCTTCCTATCAGTGGCACTACCTTCCCAATCTGAATCAACATAACCATGCAGGTTAATCTTATGATTCACACAATAATTGAGCCCATAATATACTATACCCTTTAGGTACCTCAATACATTCTTTGCACCAACAAGGTGAACATTTCTTGGATGTTTTTAACCAAAGGAAACCCCATGTGAAAAAATGTAAAATTCTCGACGTCGAGAATTTTACATTTTTTCACATAGGGTTTCCTTTTGTTAAAACATGATCACTCATGAAAGCACTAATGAAAAAATGTCTTTGATTTGTTAGGAATTGGCTTAGGGTGTTCACAACAAAGAATATTCCTAGTCTCATATTCATCATGTACATCAATCAACCAATCATCTAACAATATATCGTGGCCTCAACCGAATCCAATGAAGCATCACATAGAAGCTTCAAGTTTGATGCCATAGGTCTAGCTATCACATTTTAGTATAGAATTCTGAATCTATTTAGAATTTCCACTATACTATACTTTCCTTAACCAAAGAAAATCCCATCTACACTCTAACACACCTCCATGCCTAAGAAGTAGTGCATCATACCTAGGTATTTGATCTCGAACACAGTAACAAGTCTCCTCTTTGTATCTTCAATGAGTTTGTTATCACCTGTCAGGAATAGGTCATCGACATACAGTAGGAGAATCATTGGTATTATTCCTTCAATCTTGAACTAAAGGTTAGAATCCACTTTACCTTTAATAAATCCTAGGCTCACCGGGAAGTTATCCATCCTGCCATACCATGTCCCTGGTGCCTGTTTCAATCCATACAAGGCCTTCTTCAATTTGCACACATGATTCTAATTCCTATCATGTGTCTTGAATCCCAGTGGTTGTTCTACATACACTTCCTCCTCGACTACACCATTCAAGAATGTTATCTTAACATCCATCTGGTGTATCTTCCCTCTCATAACTGTAACTAATGCAAGTATAGATCTAATGGAAGTGTACCTCTATAGTGGTGCAAATTTTTCCTCGTAGTCTATGCCTTTTTTATGTGAGAAGCCTCGTGCTACAAATATTGTCTTGTATTTATCGATGCTACCATATGCAGCATGCTTAATATTGTATATCCACTTCAAAGTCACGTTAGAATTCCTTTCCAGCATCAGACCTATCTCCTAGACATAATTATTCATAATTGGCCGATACTCATCGATCATGGAATCCTACCATTCTTTATTTTCTGCATCCTCTTCATAGGTGGAAGGTTCCTTGTCAAAAATGTCATATAGCAGGGCCACATAGTTGTTTTAAGGCTTTGATATTTTCCTTTCTCTATGCATCCCTTCTAGAGCACCATAATTTTATGCTTCTTGTATGAGCTCTTGTGCCCATGTTGGTTTCCTCTTGTGGGGTTCCTTCTCATGAAGTGTCTCTATAGGATCTTGTGGTTTTTCCATGTCATGATATTCATGGTCTTCTATAATTCCTTACACAATTTTTGTACCTCTTACTCTTGTTCCTTTAGGTTCCTCTACCTATTCAATAGGTAGCCTCTTTGATCTAGAGTATGCCAAGTCCTAATCAAAGGTTACATCTCTACTGATGTCGATCTTCTTGAATCTTGGGAAGTATATTTGGTAGGGATTTTATGTATCATTATATCCTGCAAATATACCCTTCCTCCCAGAAGGATCGAGCTTGGTCCTCTTCTCCTTTGGGATATGTATGTACACTAAGCAACCAAATATTATGAAATGGCTGACTTCGGGTTTCTCTCCTAAGAAATCCTCTTCAAGAATCTTGTTGTCAAGTAATCGATGAGGAGTACAGTTCTATACATACACAACTATCCTTGGTGCTTCCTCCCAAAGGTGCATTGGAAGGTCCTGGTCATGTATCATTGATTTCGACGTCGCTTTCATTATGGTTCATTTCTTTTGTTATGTAACACCATTATGCTGAGTATTGTATGCATTTCTTAACTCCCTCTTAATCCTAAACTCTCTGTAGAGTTCCTTGAATTCTTCAGAGGTGAATTCTCTTCCATTATCTGACCACAGAGTCTTTCCATATTCCTTTTGGTGTGGTTCTCTACCAAGTCTTTGTATTCCTTAAACTTACTGAATACTTCATTTTTCCCTTTCAAGAAATATATCCAAGTCTTACGTGAGAAATCACATATAAAGGAAACCTAATACACAAACCCGCTTAGTGAGATGGAAGACATGGTCTCGCATACATCTAAGTGTAATATCTCTAGTATTCCTTTATATTTACTTTCACTACTGGGAAATGTCTTCTTTTCATTCTTTCCTTGTGCACATCCTTTGCAAATGCCTTCATTCTTTTCCTGGATTTATGGAAGTCCTGAGATTGCTTTGCTTACAACCAGTAGTGCTCCGTCGTGCACATGTGCAACCCTTTGGTTCCATCGTTCCCTTGGTTCTATTGAATCATGAACCAATGCTTGTTCAGGTTGACCCTTTAGTTTATACAAGCCCTCATCTTGTTCTCCAATCATTGTTGAATCATTTATTATCTTTCCTTTAGGAACATTAGAACTTTTCCATCAACAAATGTAACTCTCATTCCCTTTGCATCTAGTGCAGAGATGGAGAGAATATTATTCTTCGGTCCTGGAATATATATCACATCCTTCGTTTTTAAATATTTTCAAAGTCTAGCTTGTATGAAGCTTCTCCACTTCCTTTTATGGGGTATTGATAATCATCCCCAAGTTTCACCTTAAGAGGTGACTCATGCTTCAACATATTGACGAATGATTCTTTGTATCCCGTCATGTGTTTAGATGCCCCACTATCCATAAGCCAATCATTGCTTCCATGTGAGATAGTGCTCGTAAGTGCTGAGATCATCCACATACTCCTCATATGAATCATCCTTCTCTCCTCTAAATCTTTTTTTTGTTGGTTCATCGTCTTTACTGTTATGAGCATGATGTCTCTTCTTTCTGTTGGGGTAGTCTCTTGCAAAGTGTCCCTTTTCATCAAAATTGTAGAAACAGATGTTGGAAGGATCCTGTCTGGAATTGTTTTGTTTCTTGTCCTTCTTCTTGTTGTGATGGTGTTTCTCCTTCATATTATAGTTCTTCCTGGTGTGAACACTGAATAGTGAGAGCTATATCTTCTGTTGCTCCCATAATCTCTTCTCTTGTTACGAGTCGAGCTTCTTATGTGCATTCTTCTTGGAGTTAGCTGAAAGAGATAAAATTACTTCTTGCATAGATAACTTGAATGAATGAATCCCATGATCTTGGGAGGCCATTCAAGGTAGTCATCACAATCTCTCCTTCTTTTGCATTCTCTTCAACTTCTTCTCTTCAAGTGCTTCAATTTGTTCCTTGATTTGAGAAACCCTTGTGAAGTAGGACTATATAGTCTCTGAGTTCTGTATCTTCACATTCTTTAGTTGGTTCCTCAATGTCATATTCTGGTTGATGTTCTTTCCTTCGAACGTGTTTGTTAAAGAATCAAATAATTCCTTCAGTGTCTTGAAGGATGACATGTGGGGAATGAGTTGATCCTTAATAGAATCTGCAATGATTCTCTTCGCTTTAACCAAGTTCTTATTATGAGTAACCTTACCCTCATCTCCCTATGGATATGGAACTTATCCACTGATGTACTAATCCAAATAGTTCTCTTCAAGGATCAGGGAGATTCTATACTTCCATGCTCAGAAGTTATCGTCTCCTTCAAGCTTGTCCTCAAGATGAGTATGTTGCTTCATATTTTCAAATGAGAACCTCAAATGGAAATATAAAATATTCACATGTTATTGATTCGAGGTGTCCAGCCTTATTCCAAAGCTAGATGACCTAGGGTTTATCAAAGAAACCCTAATTTTCCAAAATTGAAGTTTGGTAATTCTATTTGGAAAGAAAAATGCACCTCCTTGAGGCAAGTTTCTCAACAAGGTCCTTTTCTGTATATTCAGTTGGGAATCCTAACTTGATTCCCTAGTTTCTCCCGACACTAGTGTCATCCTGGTAAAAAATTAAACTTCTTCAAATATGATTCTGCTTCCACCAAAAGATGCGCCCCTCTAAGGCGAGTTAGCCTAGCCCTCTTTTCTTGATGATCTGTGGAGAGAATACCTTGAACTAGGAAGCCCTATTTTCCACTGATGCATAGTGCCTTCTTTCAGAGAGGCTATGATACCATAGTTTTTATAATCTAATTATCTTGATTAGGATATTTATCTAAAATAATAACAAGTACACCAAGATACACAAGATAGAGTAGATACAAAAGACACAAATATTTCACCGGGGAAACCATAAAAGAAAAAAAACTGTAAAGTTCCTCAGAATAGTTATGTCACAAAGGTTGTATCACAAGATGATAAAACCCAATAAGAAGTCTTCTGCAGCTATCTATCTCTCCTCCTTGTCTCTCACTTCCCATCCTCATGTGAAATTGAGTGCGTGAGTGAGTTTGTAAATGAGGGAGGGAACCTCCTTATTTATACCTTTCAAGCTAATACATGACTAGGGTCGACCTCTTAACCTAACAGGGATGACTTCTCCTAGAGAGTAGAAAAATACATTACATGATCTTACATTGGGGACTATTGCCCCAACTTACAACAGAGGTTGTACCTCAAGGTCCATACACAATAATGACGTCCTGAAAGGAGGAAAAGACATCTCTGATGGGGCTATAATAACATACAATGATAATATACATCTGAATATATTATGAAGTTACAAATAAATCAACATGATTAGGGGTTTTTTTTGGTGTTTATTATGGAAAAATATGAATTTTCATGGACATAGTTCTCATTTTGAGTATAAATTTCTCGTCAAGTTGTATAACTCGTTGATACCCTTTCTAACATATTTAGAGCCTATTATGAGTCAAATTGGAAACCTTTGAAGAAAATTATGTATGACTTAGTAAGCATGAAGGAGAAGGTAAAATCATTGTCACCTAGATCTAGCTCCTCAAGCTTCTTTGGGATCCTTCTAAACCCATGGGAGAGTCCCTATTAATGCCTGTAATAACCAAAACATACAAACACCTTCCTACATCCTTGTAATCATATCAATTCCTTCATATGGAGTCAAAACAAATCAATAGCAAAGTCATAGAGATATCATAACGAGTGATCCTTCAGTTTTATAGGTGATTATTAGCATATTCCCAATGCTTTCAAAATAAATCAGATATTAAGATACACTTGCAATTTCATTGAAAGTAAATCGGTCCTTTGGTACCTCTTAAGAGGTAAATCATACACAAAATTTCATAGTCTGAAATAGAAGTGCAGAGACAAAAGAACCACAACAATAACCTTTTGGCAGTCTGAAATAGTGTGTAACAACACTTTGAAAAAAGATTCAAAACCTACAAATTAATTCACCGTTGGCAGGAGAGTACAATGTGTACTAGGCCAAATTTAATACACCAATCTGATCTGTAAAAAGGGAGGTCTGCAAATTTGCTTCAGCAATCAACAATGACTATAATTTATTGTTTTCTAAGTTCACCTCTTCTCGTGACATCAACCAAGATGCCTTTGGGTATTGGTGGATATATTCACTAAGGCGAATTTGTAGGGTGGATCATATTTTCCAAATTCCAAAATATTTTTAGGGCTTTGAACTTTTTAAGTTTTTTAGGGTTTTGTCATTAATAGATTTTTAGGGATTCTTTACCATAGGAATGCAAGTAAAATGAAAAAGGTGCAAGAATTTAATAAAAAGGGTTGATTTATGTTTTTAGAATATATTGTTTAACCCTAGGCAATGAGGAATCAAAACTAATGTCCCTCTACTTAAGATGGTATTCTATACTTACAGTTAGGGAAAGAGCTAATAGACTTTGGGGCTAGGTAGAAATGTTATAACTAGGGAAAAGATGGAAATACAAGGCCCAATATGAAGATAATTAGAAAAAATGTTAGCATAAAATCCCTAATTTCAGTCCAACGCACCTTAAGGGAAACATTAGACCTACCTTTAAAAAAAAGTATACCAACATTGATCAAGAAATGAGAAAGAGTTACCTTAGGTCATCCTTAAGCATGAGTTATATCAACCATTCTTAGCATCCACTCACCAAGAAAGAACAATAATAAAACCCTATATCATCACATATCCATCCATCTAAGAAAGAAAGACATCGTCAAGAGAGGTGAGCACTAGTTCAAACCATCATATACCAAAAGGAAAAGAAAAGTATCATAATTTGATCCCATGAGCTATGATTTTCAAATGAAGGTGAGTATATCTATTAATATTTTTTCATCCTCCACCTCCTTATATTTTAATCCTATAAGTCAACATTAAATTAGATTAAAATATGCTACTTATAGGGTAAATTCTCCACAAGTTGGGAAATGAACCCTAAAATGGAAAAAATATATAAAATAGAGTAAATAGGGCCCCTCTTAGTGAAATAGTGAGCCAAAGGGGGACATCATGCCCCAAATAATTCCAAAATCTTGAATATCCCTCAACTCCCCCATTTCCATACTTATAGGAATAACTGTGAAATGATAATGTCATAGGCCAAAAATCTAGAGGAGTGGTCTTTTTGTGCTGGAATGAGATCCAAGTGGGTGAAGGAGGTGTGCCAAATAGGGGATAACAACCCTTTACATAATGTAAGAACCTCAACATAATAAAATCAACATGGTCATGTGCCCTATTGGGTCAACCCTAGAATCCCAGACACCAACATGTTTCTCTTGCAACCGCTTCCCCAAAATTTTATAATTTTAGGGCCCCTCCTTAGAATTTTGGTTTTAAGCATTGTTTAGAACTTATTCTACTCCTTGATTTTTTCATCCCATAACTTAGATTTATCTTTAACCAAACCTGAATTTTTTTTCACTAAGTTAGAAAACTCATCTATTTCTTCCGCGTGTCAGAGAACTCAGCGGGTCAAGCCGACACATCGAAAGAACTTAGCTTTTCTGCCTGACGTTCTTTAGCCAATTTTTGTTTGTTTGATAAGTCTTCATTGGAAACATTTGACGAGTTTCAACTGACAGTGTCAACAGAACTCAGGATTTCGAGCCGACGCTATTGAAAAAAATTACCTTTTCGTGTCGATGTTCTTTATCGAAGGAATTTCTTAATTTCATCAGAAGATATCACTAAGTTTTCTTGATGTGTTTGATGGAACTTATAATTTACAGCTGACTTTTGTATTGAAACTATTTTGCGAGTTGAGTTGATATGGCTTTATGGGAAAGTTTTGATGAGTTCTCACCGACAGTGTCGGCAAAACTCAGCCTGTTCAACTAACAATGTCATGGAAAACTCAAAGTTTCTGGCTGACACATCGACAAACTCAGGAAAAGCTTCCGATGGGACTTAAATTTAAAACACCAAATGACATTTCGGACCTTTAGCATTTAATTCACCCCAACCACCGTATTAATTGAGTTTTGACATTATTTTTATATAAAAGTGGTGGGGTTTTTTATGGTTTGTTACCGCAATCTTGTTTTGGACGCATCGAATTGACGTTTGACACTTGGAGCTTTCGTATTGTCTCTCGAAGCGTCGTACCTGCACCAGCAGTTGTCAGGTAGGCCCTTAAACTGATATTTGCCCCATATTGTTTTACAATATTGAAAGGATTACATTTTTGGGGTTTAGGCTTGTCGTGATAGGGTTTTTGTTGCTGCTATTTGCGGCCTTGTTTTAAGAGCTAGCCTCAAACCATAGGGTTCCTAGATTATTGGTTGACTGCCGGATTTTTCACAAGTTTGGTTCCATGCGAACCTTTGACCTCGCTGAAGCTCTATCCCAACCTGTTAGCCCAAGTACCATGGTTTTTTGGTTCCACCCTCGCAGCACCAGTTGGTTGTGTTTTTAGATCTGTAGATATGTGTATGTCAAACTTCTGGCTTTTTATGATGAACTTATAGCGGGTTGGATGTTTCTTCGACTACGCCTTGTTTGGTTTGATTTTGTATGTGATGATAGGGAAACCTTTGGTGGATTTGCACTTTGAGTATCATTGTGTTTCAAAGCTTTGGCATAGGGTTTCTTTTCAGGTATTGTTTGAATCCATACTTTTCCCCTTAGAGCTGACACTTTTGTTTAAAAGGATTTCAGGGGTTTTAGGTTCAAGTCAAGGTTTAAAGTTTCCCCAAGATGTCCACGGTTTCAATATTATTCTGCTGGTGCCACATTTATCTGGATTACTCTTTGGAATTCAAGTCAATAAATCTCAACGTTATAATGTTTTAAACCCAAATGAATAAAGAGTAGAAATGATATTGGTATACTTTGTAAACAAAAGCACAAGGAAGTCAATATTAATGCTTTTAAAAAATAGTTTAAATTGATTATCCTCCAGTATATTGACCTATTTAGAAGCAAAAAATGAATATATTAGAACAGAGATCTCACTCCCAACATAAAATATACACCTTTGTTCACTATTGATGAGTTTCATTTGATCTTTTACCAAATAGTCACCTTTGTTGCAAGTAAAATGGCTAGGAAACCTCTGTGACCTCTCTTCTCCTCATGAGATTGTTTCTGAGTCGATGATCATGGAATGGTAAATATTGTTATGTTTTCTTCTATTATATTAGACACTAGGTGTAATCTCGTCTTTTAAAAAGGAATAAGATTTTTTTTAATAGTGATTATGTAACTTGGCTTCTCATTTTAGTTGTTTCATATTGATGAAAATGCATATTACTCTCACTAAGACATCTCTTGCTATGATCATGCTACATTCTTAGTCCTCACCTTAGACCATGCCAAAGAAGAGCGAAAATAAAAGGGATAAGGCCACCGAAGATGATCCAGACCTACAGGTAGTGCCCAGGATTGAAATCATATATGAAGACACATAAGACATCATAGAGCCAAACCGGAGTTTAAGTGGGGTCAAATATATCATATGATCAAAGACTAGAATGTTCTTGATGCATGCCTAGAAGACATGCCTTTATATGACAACATAATAAAATCAGGTGTCTTAAAGGAAACCATTCACCCAGAGCTCTTCCTGTGTGCTGGAGTAATCAAATGGATCCTACCATGAATAGACCTAGTCACCATGATAATTTCCAACACATAAGGGAAATCCTTTTCTTCCTTCACTCTGGCATATATAACCAAGGCTTGAAAATTACCCACTCCATAGATTATGATGACAGATGACTGGGTGAAAAATTTGAATTTAGACATTTTTTAATGTGCTAAACGAATGATGGTAGGAGGAAAGAAACTATGCAAGAAAGTCACTGGCGAGTACGAGACTGCAAGTTTACGCCTTCCTTACAGGGTCATAGCCCCAATGCTAAATAGGATATTCGACAGGGAAAATGGGAAATTTTACAAGTTGAGTTGGATCCCATTAATATACCATGGGGCCTTGGAAGGCACCATTTTCAACTAGGCGGATATTGTAGCAAGCATCTTATCGTCATGTATAGCTAGTACACAGGGAGGTTTGACTTAGAGAAAGTTAGAATTCTACATGGGCTCTTACTTGATCGATTGCAATATATGCCTGCATCAATTCCAAAATCTCAATTGTGATTGGGATTATTCTAATACCCCCATATATGCGTGCTATCAAATTCTTTGGGCACACAAGTAGAGAAGCTTCTACAAGATCATATGCGAAGAATTTCTGATGCCTCTACACTAGCTAATTTTCCTCAGAGGGTGCAACTGTATGTTTGAAGCTTCCATGGAAATCATATGTGAATATGAGGACTATTATTTCTCAAAGGAGGGTACTTACCTAAGGATGTATGGACGATCTCAAGCTCCATCATTGTTTGCTAGATACACCACAGACTATGTAGTCTACAAAGGAAGTAGTGAGACAAATATTCATAGATGGAGTAGGAAATTTCCTGTTCGACATGAAGAAGCCATTTTTCCTACCACTTCCTTTCTGCATATGAAGTTATAAATTCACGAGGGTAAAAAATGCATCAAAAATTTTAAAATATCTAGAAAATTTCCACTTTGGGGAAAAGACTTTCCAAAGGAATGAATCCTTTGACAAGGTTGCAAACCATTGTGCATTTGTACGGGTTCATTTTGAATACTCTCATCATTTTGATAGATATGAGGAGACATACAGAAATTCCTGCAACATGACTTCTATAAGTAAGAATTTCAAGAAAAGGAGCAGCACCATTGGGGGAATACGTAGCAGCAGCACAACAGAACAACAAAAACAGCAGGAAGAGGATGCAAGGAAATGAGAATAAGATTCTCAAAGGATGCTGGAAGAAGCCAAGAAGAAATTATCTGAAGAGGCTCATAGGAAAAAACAAGAGGAAGAGATATTACAAAAGGAATCATAAGAGAGAGCGAGAGAAGAAGATGAAGAATTGATAAAGAAAGAACAAGAGGACAAGGACAGAGAAATTTTGGACCAGGTTACTGCCCAAGATAATCTAATGGACCCTCCTACCTCAACAAGTGACACAATAATAGGAGGCCACATCCTCTTGCATAAATTGGATTGGTTCCTTTCACTCCATCCAAGCATCATACAATGGCTTGCATGGACACCATATTATTTGATAAGTCCAAGCGAACTATTGCTAGGAGGTTGGAAAAAGGTTAAAGATTGGCACAAAACCTGATGTGATCACAGTAACTGAGAAAATAGTTGTTGAAAAAACTAATCAAGACCCCAAATTCCTAGCATCCATCAGCGTAGCAGGCGCTCAAGAAAATGCTGATAATGTTGACAAATTGATAAAAGATGTTGAACACTATAAAGAAAAGATGATTAAAATGAAAGACACTCTAATCAAGGAAAGAGGGGAAGGCCAGGAACGTAAGAGTAAACATGAGGCAAATCTTTCATAATTTGAAAAACTCCAAAATACATACCAAGCTTTATAATTGGAAAAGGATGAGCTGGAGGTTTCGGTTACAATCATGGAGGGGGAGAAAAAAGATTTTGAAGACAATATTTTGGAATTAGAAGCACAGAAATCCGTAGCAAACAAAAAAATGGGGGAGCTAAGAACCCAGGTAGAAGAGTTGGAGGTACATAACATATCACTGGAAACTCAACTTAAGATATCTAATGAAAGGAAACCTGATATCACTCTTTTCCATGATCACACTTTCCTGATCCGAAGGAAAATTTATCAAATTAAAATGGGTCTCACAAAAGAAATATATAAGGTAAAACATGCAAAGTCAACGACGAAGGAAATAGCAGAGAAATCACTTAGTTTCAAGGAAGGACTACTGGAAATTGGCAAAAAAGTTTAGAGCCAGCTTACTTGGGTGGAAGCTAATTTGACTTTTCTCGAGCACCTGCCTCAAAAGACAATAGGAGGCCTAAAGATAGAATTGGCACTCTTGGAATTTCAGAGGAAATATTCTTTAAGATTGAGCAATGGAATTGTGAAGACTCTGGAAAAATGTATAGACTTCTACGAAAAAATGCGCTTGGTTCATAATAAATGTCAAACTTCTTCAGCAGCAAAAATTAAGGACTTCCCAAAAAAAGATCAACATCTAAAGTTCCTACAAGATAGTTTTCTTGAAGACGAATAATGTATACATAATATGGATATCATAAAAGAAGAATATGTTAAACTTGGCTTGCACAAGCCTCCATTAGCAATCACATCTTGGAATATCTATACAAGGTAACTCCACCAAAAGTGACAGAAATGGAGTCGCAACTAGCGGTCCATGAAGTAACTGTGAGATTGCTAGAGCGAATAGATTATTGAACCATTTCAAAAGAAGATAATGCATGGGATGATTACATTTACAGACAAGATGGGCCTACATGAGATCTTTTTTATTTTCTTAATTTAGAATGGATTAGCTTAGAATAGACTAGAACTTAATTATATTTTCTTAATTTAGAAGTGGTTGAGGAGCAATATTTACGTAAGGAGAGAGGTAAGAACCTACATAGATATTTGGAGGTTATTGTTTATCAGTCACTTGCATTTAGTTTAGGAACTTGCATTTCATCCTTAAAACAGCAAAAACACATAAATGGTTGATCGGGATACAATCGGTAAAAGAATTTAAAAAAAAATTAAATCTATGGTGGTCGGGCCGCTAACTGAACGGGTTCCCCACACCAAATGGTGAGTGATCTAGTTGGGATCGGTTACTGGGCACAATCTCTATTGTCAGTACCTGGGAATTTTCCATACATCAACAGTTTTAGCACTAGAAGGAGGGCCACCTGTTCATGGATGGCAGAGGAAGTCTGTTTGTGAGGAATTATTCCACTAGTGATTCATCTGAAACTAAGTTTCCTGAAGGTTTCGTCCTTGAAGAACAAGAGAAAGTAGGTTCTAAAGAAGAAGGTTCATAACTCTTGTATGTTGTTCCATTCGAATAAGTTGATCACTTACGAAGACATATAAGATATTACTTGAATAATCTTGGAGGATTGAAAGCAATTCCTGCATTACCAAGAAGGAAGGCTCCCAAGAAGGCACCTTCTTATACTCAAGATTCGATACAAAATTTAGAAGAGTTGTTGGCCTTATCCATACAAGAAATCATCCAACCGCTTGATAAGTTGGGACCAGATTCCGCTACAGTTCAGTCTCCACTACAATCTCCATCACATTCTCTTCGTTGAGTTATGGTTGTTGCTAATCAACCAGTGTAGAGGGCCATAACACCACTTAATATGGCCGCACCTTTGGATTATTTTCCTAAGCACCCAGAAAGGGCATTACCAAAGTTTGACCCTGGGAAATACATTTTTGTAGAAGACCACTTGAAAAGTTTTTATTTAGCTCTAGAACTTTTAGGCGTTGAACACGAAGATGTTGTATGTAGGATTTTTCCACATACCTTTGAGGATCAAGCATCAGCTTGGTTTTTCAGTTTACAATCCAATTCAATAACAAACTGGGACGCTTTTGAAAGGGTGTTTAAAATCAAATTTGGTAGTCAACGAACCATCATTGCCCTTATGAAATAATTTCTCTCTCAGAGGATGGATAAGAAAGAAAAGGTTCAATATTTCAACCAGAGTTTTGCTACTCATCTGAGTAATTTTAGTGCTACAACAAAACCATCCAAAGAAACCTTAGTAGAATACTATACTTCAACACTATGTCCCCCTGTAGAAATGTTTTTCAAATGATAAGTCAATCGTTCGTTGGTAGAAAATTATAAGGAAGCCAATAAAGTGGAAGTTGAACTTGATAGTATAGTCAAACACACTTCACAATTAGAAATAAAACTAGCATCTGGTAAAAGACCTTTGTTGTTAACCAAAACCAAGGAAGAACATTCAAGTGAGTTGGATAATGTAGTTAAGATGGTTCTAAATTTATCGAATAAAATAGTAGACTTGGAAAAGGACAAAGAAGCTAGCACATCTAAAAGAATATTCAAACCTTACTACAAGAAAAGGGAAGAAAGTGGACCATCTCAACCGCCTGTGCATAATTTTGTTGTCTAGAATTTTAATGAGGTAGGCATGGATAATTTTTGCACTTTCCATCAGGAGCAGCATTCTAAAAAGAGTTGCCCGGAGTGGATAACCTTAATGAATTTGGTTATGAATCAACTTTAATATTCCCAATTGTCAGAACCTAAGATAGAAGAAAACCAAGCCCAATAACCAAAAGAAACAAGAGAGGAAACCACAATGGTCTTATGGGATTGGGCACCCACACTAGGGATGGGTGAAGAGGAACCAACTGATGGAGTACAAATGTCATCAATAAATGTCACGAATAGAAGTGAAGGGCTGCTAGTAGATGAAAGTTTAGTACTACCTAAAATAAAGAAAATGAAATAAAACATGATGAAAATCCTTAGTACTACTCAAACACCACCTAATTTTAATCCGATAAATATAAAAAATCCAACCCAGTAGTCAATAAACCTGTAAAGACCATGGTAAATAGAACATAAGGTACCAAGAAAGGTTTGGTACAACATGACATGGGATATGACATTGTAGAAGAAATTAAGAAGACCAAAGAAAACATTTCTCTATTCGAATTATGTAATTTTCCACAGCAAAGAAAGAAGCCTCTGGAAGCATTTGATCCACAACACAGTGTTACCCCAGAAAGCATTGACTCTTATACTGAAATAAATGAAGCAAGCATTGGGGGGAAGCATAAATCTCAGACCTTTCCTTTTTTTTATCATTTGAGATTTTTAATTATAATGTACATAATTGTTTGGTATATTTTGGGGCCTCATCTAATGTTATGCCGCTCTTGGCATGTAAGAAGATTAATGATCAACCCGCACTATCCCCTTGTTGAATCATTCAATTAGATAGATCTGATGTTAAAGTGATAGGGGAAATGAAAGATGTGTTGATATGATTATCTGTAGATCCTAGAGTTAGTCAATTCATAGACATCATGGTTGTAGACATACCGAAATATTATGGATTGATATTGAGTAGGGAATGGTCTACAAAGATTAATGGATACTTTGCAACTGATTGGTCCCACATGTGGGTTCCATATCAAAATAGTCAAAACCAGATTAAGGTATTAAGAGACACAACTTACTGTTATAAATTTAAAAATTTTCGGTGATTCTAAGGTAGTATTTAGAAAAATCAGAGACACAATTCATTGTTTATCACCAAACCTAAAAGGATACCAAAGTGAAGTCTGGAATATGATATCACATTTTAATGATTTTAGTATCAACTCAATTCCTAGATTACAAAATGTTTCCATTGTTTTTTTATTTGTTTCCGTTGCTAGGTTAGTGCCAGCTAAGAACAAGTGTTCTATTGAACTTATTTTCAGGCCATCGATACTAGACAATATTACAAATTTGAGGGTGTTTGATGATGATGAAAAAATCATCGATTTTCTGAAAAACGATGAAAATTTCAAAGACTCTATGATTGATGATGAAGAACATTAGGAAAATTTGTAAAATGGAGAAATGACCAAAGAAAATTTTATGCCCAAAGGAGTAAGGACACTAGAAGGGATGTTTGAATTACACATGCCCAAAGGAGTAAGCTTCTCCACTTCCTTTTATGGGGTATTGATAATCATCCCGAAGTTTCACCTTGAGAGGTGACTCATGCTTTAACATATTGATGAATGATTCCTTGTATCCCGTCATGTGTTTAGATGCCCCACTATCCATAAGCCAATCATTGCTTCCATGTGAGATAGTGCTTGTAAGTGCTGAGATCATCCACATACTCTTCATCTGAATCAACCTTCTCTCCTCTAAATCTTTTTTTTGTTGGTTCATCGTCTTTACTGTTATGAGCATGATGTCTCTTCTTTCTGTTGGGGTAGTCTCTTGCAAAGTGTCCCTTTTCATCAAAAGTGTAGAAACGGATGTTGGAAGGATCCTTTTTGGAATTATTTTGTTTCTTGTCCTTCTTATTGTTGTGATGGTGTTTCTCCTTCATCTTATAGTTCTTCCTAGTGTGAACATTGAATAGTGAGAGCTATATCTTCAATTGATCCCATATTCTCTTCTCTTGTTACGAGTCGAGCTTCTTATGTGCATTCTTCTTGGTGTTAGCTTAAAGAGATAAAATTACTTCTTGCATAGATATATTTAATGAATGAATCCCATGATCTTGGGAGGCCATTCAAGGTAGTCATCATGATCTCTCCTTCTTTTGCATTCTCTTCAACTGCTTCTCTTCAAGTGCTTCAATTTGTTCCTTGATTTGAGCAACCATTGTGAAGTAGGACTATATAGTCTCTGAGTTCTGTATCTTCACATTATTTAGTTGGTTCCTCAATGTCATATTTTGGTTGATGTTCTTTCCTTCGAATGTGTTTGTTAAAGCATCAAATAATTCCTTCAGTGTCTTGAAGGATGACATGTGGGGAATGAGCTGATCCTTAATAGAATCTGCAATGATTCTCTTCACTTTAACCAAGTTCTTATTATGAGTAACCTTACCCTCATCTCCCTATGGATATGGAACTTATCCACTAATGTACTGATCCAAATAGTTCTCTTCAAGGATCAGCGAGATTCTATACTTCCATGCTCAGAAGTTATCATCTCCTTCAAGCTTGTCCTCTAGCTAAGTATGTTGCTTCATATTTTCAAATGAGAACCTCAAATGGAAATATAAAATATTCACATGTTATCGATTTGAGGTGTCCAGCCTAGTTCCAAAGCTAGATGACCTAGGGTTTATCAAATAAACCCTAATTTTCCAAAATTGGAGTTTGGTAATTCTATTTGGAAAGACAAATGCACCTCCTTGAGGCAAGTTTCTCAACAAGGTCCTTTTCTGAAGACTGAGTTGGGAATCCTTCGAAACTTGATTCCCTAGTTTCTCCTGACCCTAGTGTCATCCTGGTAAAAAAGTAAACTTCTTCAAATATGATTTTGTTTCCACCAAAAGATGTGCCCCTCTAAGGTGAGTTAGCCTAGCCCTCTTTTCTTGATGATCTGTGGAGAGAATACCTTGAACTAGGAAGCCCTATTTTCCACTGATGCATAGTGCCTTCTTTCAGAGAGGCTGTGAAACCATAGTTTTTATAATCTAATTATCTTGATTGGGATATTTATCTAAAATAATAACAAGTACACCAAGATACACAAGATAGAGCAGATACAAAAGACACAAATATTTCACCGGGGAAACCATAAAAGAAAAAAACCTGTAAACTTCCTCAGAATAGTTCTGTCACAAAGATTGTATCACAAGATGATCAAACCCAATAAGAAGTCTTCTGCAGCTATCTATCACTCCTCCTTGTCTCTCTAACCCCCTCCTCATGCGAAATTGAGTGCATGAGTGAGTTTGTAAATGAGGGAGGGAATCTCCTTATTTATACCTTTCAAGTGTTTGGCCTAATACGTGACTAGGGTCGACCTCTTAACCTAACAGGGATGACTTCTCCTAGAGAGTAGAAAAATACATTACATGATCTTGCACGAGGGACTATTGCCCCAACTTACAATAGAGGTTGTACCTCGAGATCCATACACAATAATGATGTCCTAAAAGGAGGAAAAGACATCTCCGATGGGGGTATAATAACATACAATGATAATATAAATCCGAATATATTATGAAGTTACAAATAAATCAACATGATTAGGGGTTGTTTTTTGGTGTTTATTATGGAAAAATATGAATTTTCATGGACAGAGTTCTCATTTTGAGTATAAATTTCTCGTCAAGTTGTATAACTCGTTGATACCCTTTCTAACATCTTTAGAGCCTATTACGAGTCAAATTGGAAACCTTTGAAGAAAAATATGTATGAATTAGTAATCATGAAGGAGAAGGTAAAATCATTGTCACCTAGATCTAGCTCCTCAAACTTCTTTGGGATCCTTCTAAACCCATGGGAGAGTCCCTATTAATGCCTGTAATAACCAAAACATACAAACACCTTCCTACATCCTTGTAATCATATCAATTCCTTCATATGGAGTCAAAACAAATCAATAGAAACGTCATAGAGATATCATAAGGAGTGATTCTTCAGTTTTATAGGTGATTATTAGCATATTCCCAATGCTTTCAAAATAAATCAGATATTAATATACACTTGCAATTTCACTAAAAGTAAATCAGTCCCTTGGTACCTCTTAAGAGGTAAATCATACACAAAATTTCATAGTCTAAAATAAAAGTGCAGAGACAAAAGAACCACAACAATAACCTTTTGGCGGTCTGAAATAGTGTGTAACAACACTTTGAAAAAATATTCAAAACCTACAAATTAATTCACCCTTGGCAGGAGAGTACAATGTGTACTAGGCCGAATTTAATACATCAATTAAATCTGTAAAAAGGGAGGCCTGCAAATTTGCTTCACCAATCAACAATGACTATAATTTATTGTTTTCTAAGTTCATCTCTTCTTGTGACATCAACCAATATGCCTTTGGATATTGGTGTATATATTCACTAAGGTGAATTTGTAGGGTGGATCATATTTTCCAAATTCCAAAATATTTTTAGGGCTTTGAATTTTTTAAGTTTTTTAGGGTTTTGTCAATAATAGATTTCTAGGGCTTCTTTACCATAGGAATGCAAGTAAAATGAAAAAGTTGCAAGAATTTAATAAAAATGGTTGATTTAGGTTTTTAGAATATATTGTTTAACCCTAGGCAATGAGGAATCAAAACCAATGTCCCTCTACTTAAGATGGTCTTCTATACTTACAGTTAGGGAAAGAGCTAATAGACTTTGCGGCTAGGTAGCAATGTTATAACTAGGGAAAAGATGGAAATACAAGGCCCAATATGAAGATAATTAGACAAAATGTTAGCATAAAATTCCTAATTTCACTCCATGGCACCTTAAGGGAAACATTAGACCTACCTTTAAAAAAAATATACCAACATTGATCAAGAAATGAGAAAGAGTTACCTTAGGTCATCCTTAAGCATGAGTTATGTCAACTACTCTTAGCATCCACTAATAAAGAACAATAATAAAACCCTATATCATCACATATCCATCCATATAAGAAAGAAAGACATCGTCAAGAGAGGTGAGCACTAGTTCAAACCATCATATACCAAAAGGAAAAGAAAAGTATCATAATTTGATCCCATGAGCTATGATTTTCAAATGAAGGTGAGTATATCTATTAATAGTTTTTCATCCTCCACCTTTTAATATTTTAATCCTATAATTCAACATTAAATTAGATCAAAATATGCTACTTATAGGGTAAATTCCCCACAAGTTGGGAAATCAACCCTAAAATGGAAAAAATATATAAAATAGAATAAATAGGGCATCTCTTAGTGAAATAGTGAGCCAAAGGGGGCTGCATGCCCCAACTAATTCCAAAATATTGAATATCTCTCAACTCCCCCATTTCCATACTTATAGGAATAACTGTGAAATGATGATGTCATAGGCCAAAAATCTAGAGTGGTCTTTTTGTGCTGGAATGAGGTCCAAGTGGGTGAAGGAGGTGTGCCAAATAGGGGATAACAACCCTTTACATAATGAAATAACCTCAACATAATAAAACCAACGTGGTCATGTGCCCTATTAGGTCAACCCTAGAAGCCCCAGACACCAACATGTTTCTCTTGCAGCCGCTTCCCCAAAAATTTTCAATTTTAGGGCCCCTCCTTAGAATTTTGGTTTTAAGCATTCTTTAGAACTTATTCTACTCCTTGATTTTTTCATCCCATAACTTAGATTTCTCTTTAACCAAACCAAAAATTCTTTTTTCACTAAGTTAGAAAACTCATCTATTTCTTCTGACGTGTCAGAGAACTCAACGAGTCAAGCCGACACATAGAAAGAAATTAGCTTTTCTGCCTGACGTTCTTTAGCCAATTTTTGTTTGTTTGATAAGTCTTCATTGGAGAAATTTGACGAGTTTCAACCGACAGTGTCGACAGAACTTAGGATTTCGAACCGACGCTATTCAAAAAAATTAACTTTTCGTGTTGATGTTCTTTATCGAAGGAATTTCTTAATCTCATCGGAAGATATCACGGATTTTTCCCGATGTCTTCGGTGGAACTTAGAATTTGCAGCTGACTTTTGTATCGAAACTCTTTTGCAAGTTGAGTCTATATGGATTTATGGGAAATGTTTGATGAGTTCTCATCGACAGTGTGAGTAAAACTCATCTTGTTTAATTGACTATGTCATGGAAAACTCAAAGTTTCTAGCCGACACATCAAAAAACTCAGGAAAATATTCCAATGGGGCTTAAATGTAAAACACCAAATGTCATTTCGGACCTTTAGCATTTAATTCAAACCAACCACCGTATTAATTGAGTTTTGACATTATTTTTATATAAAAGTGGTGGGTATTTTTACGGTTTGTTACCGCAATCTTGTTTTGGACGCATCGAATCGACATTTGACACTTGGAGCTTTCATATTGTCTCTCCAAGCGTCGTACCCGCACGAGCAGTTGTTAGGTAGGCCCTCAAACTGATATTTGTCTCATATTGTTTTAAAATCTTGAAAGGATTGCATTTTGGGGGTTTAGGCTTATCGTGATAAGGTTTTTGTTGTTACTGTCTATGGCCTTGTTTTAAGAGCTAGCCTCAAACCATAGGGTTCCTAGATTATTGGTCGACTACTGGATTTTTCACAAGTTTGGTTCCATGTGAACCCTTGACCTCGCTGAATCTCTCTCCCAACCTATTAGCCCAACTACCATGGGTTTTGGCTCCACCCTCGCAGCACCAGTTGGTTGTGTTTTTAGAGCTGTAGATATGTGTATGTCAAACTTCTGAGTTTTTATGATGAAGTTACGGTGGGTCGGATGTTTTTTCGACTACGCCTTGTTTGGTTTGATTTTGTATGTGATGATAGGGAAACCTTTGGTGGATTTGCACTTTGAGTATTATTGTGTTTCAAATATTTGGCCTAGGGTTTCTTTTCAGGTATTGTTTGACTCCATACTTTTCCCCTTAGAGACGACACTTTCGTTTAAAAGGTTTTCACAGGTTTTAGGTTCAAGTCAGGGTTTAAAGTTTCCCCAAGGTGTCCATGGTTTCAAGATTATTGTGCTAGTGCCACATTTATCTGGATTACTCTTTGGAATTCAAGTCAATAAATCTCATCGTTTTAATGTTTTAAACCCAAATGAATAAAGAGTAGAAATGATATTGGTATACTTTGTAAACAAAAGCACAAGGAAGTCAATATTAATGCTTTTAAAAAATAGTTTAAAGTGATTATCCTCCAGTATATTGACCTGTTTAGAAGCACAAAATGAATATATTAGAATAGAGATCTCACTCCCAACATAACATATACAGTTGTGTTCACTATTGATGAGTTTCATTTGAGCTTTTACCAAATAGTCACCTTTGTTGCAAGTAAAATGGCTAGGAAACCTCTGTGACCTCTCTTCTCCTCATGAGACTATTTCTGAGTGGATGATCATGGAATGGTGAATATTGTTATGTTTTCTTCTATTATAGTAGACCCTGGGTGTAATCTCATCTTTTAAAAAGGAATAATATTTTTTTAAATAGTTATTATGTAACTTGGCTTCTCATTTTAGTTGTTTCATATTGATGAAAATGCATATTACTCTCACTAAGACATCTCTTGTTGTGATCATGCTACATTCTTAGTCCTCACCTCACACCATGCCGAAGAAGAGCGAAAATAAAAGGGATAAGGCCACCAAAGATGATCCAGACCTACAGGTAATGCCTAGGATTGAAATCATATATGAAGACACATAATACATCACAGAGCCAAACTAGAGTTTAAGTGGGGTCAAATATATCATATGATCAAAGAAAAGAATGTCCTTGATGCAGGCCTGGAAGACATGCCTTTATATAAAAACATAAGAAAAGCAGGTGTCACAAAGGAAACCACGCACCCAGAGCTCTTCCTATGTGCTGAAGTAATCAAATGGATCCTACCATGAATAGACCTAGTCACCATGATAATTTCCAACACATAAGGGAAAGCCTTTTCTTCCCTCACTCCGACATATATAACCAAGGCTTGAAAATTACCCACTCCACAGACTATGATGACAGATGACTGGGTGAAAAGTTTGAATTTAGACATTTTTGAATGTGCTAAATGAATGATGGTAGGAGGAAATAAACTACACGAGAAAGTCACTGGTGAGTACGAGACTGCAAGTTTACACCTTCCTTACAGGGTCATAGCTCTAATGCTAAATAGAATATTCGACAAGGAAAATGGGAAATTTTACAAGTTGAGTTGGATCCCATTAATATACCATGGGGCCTTGGAAGGCACCATTTTCAACTAGGCGGATATTGTAGCAAGCATCTTATCGTCATGTATAGCTGCTACACAGGGAGGTTTGACTTAGAGAAATTTAGAATTCTACATGGGCTCATACTTGGTCGATTGCAATATATGCCTGCATCAATTCCGAAATCTCAATTGTGATTGGGATTACACTAAGACCCCCATATATGCATGCTATCAAATTCTTTGGGCACACAAGTAGACAAGCTTCTACAAGATCATATGCGAAGAATTTCCGATGCCTCTACACTAGCTGATTTTCCTCAGAGGGTGCAACTATATGTCTAAAACTTCCATGGAAATCATATGTGAATATGAGGACTATTATTTCTCAAAGTAGGGTACTTACCTAAGGATGTATGGACAATCTCAGGCTCCATCATTGTTTCCTAGATACGCCACATACTATGTAGTCTGCAAAGGAAGCAGTGAGACAAATATTCATAGATGGAGTAGGAAATTTCCTGTTCAACATGAAGAAGCCAGTTTTCCCACCACTTCCTTTCTGCATATGAAGTTATAAATTCATGAGGGTAAAAAATGCATCAAAATTTGTAAAATATCTAGAAACTTTCCACTTTGGGGAAAAGACTTTCCACAGGAATGAATCCTTTGACAAGGTTGCAAACCATTGTGCATTTGTAGGTGTTCATTTTGAATATCTCATCATTTTGATAGAGATGAGGAGACATACAAAAATTCCTGCAATGAGACTTCTATAAGTAAGAATTTCAAGAAAAGGAGCAACACCATTGGGGGAATAGGTAGCAATAACACAACATAACAACAGAAATAGCAAGAAGAGGATGCAAGGAAATGAGAATAAGATGCTCAAAGGATGCTGGAAGAAGCTGAGAAGCAACTATCTGAAGAGGCTCATAGTAAAAAACAAGAGGAAGAGATATTACAAAAGGAATCAAAAGAGAGAGCGAGAGAAGAAGATGAATAATTGAGAAAGAAAGAACAAGAGGACAAGGATAGAGAAAGTTTGGACCAGGTTACTGCCCAAGATAATCCAATGGACCCTCCTGCCTCAACAAGTGACACAATCACAGGAGGCCACATCATCTTGCATAAATTGGATTGGTTCCTTTCACTCCATCCAAGCATCATACAATGGCTTGCTTGGACACCATATTATTTGATAAGTCCGGGAGAACTATTGCTAGGAGGTTGGAAAAAGGTTAAATATTGGCACAAAACCTGACGTGATCACAGTGACCAAGAAAATAGTTGTTGAAAACACCAATCAAGACCCCAAATTCCTAGCATCCATTAGCATAGTAGGCGCTCAAGAAAATGCTGATAATGTTGACAAATTGATAAAAGATGTTGAACACTATAAAGAAAAGATGATTAAAATGAAAGACACTCTAATCAAGGAAAGAGGGGAAGGACGGGAATGTAAGAGTAAACATGAGGCAAATATTTTATAATTTGAAAGACTCCAAAATGCATACCAAGCTTAATAATTGGAAAAGGATACGCTGGAGGTTTCGGTTACAATCATGGACAGGGAGAAAAAATATTTTGAAGAAAATATTTTGGAATTAGAAGCGCAGAAATCCACAGCAAACAAACAAATGGGGGAGCTAAGAACCTGGGTAGAAGAGTTTGAGGTACATAACATATCACTGGAGACTCAACTTAAGACAGCTAATTAAAGGCAACCTGATATCACTCTTTTCCATGATCATGCTTTCCTAATCTAGAGGAAAATTTATCAAGTTAAAATGGGTCTCACAAAAGAAATATATAAGGTAAAACATGCAAAGTCAACGATGAAGGAAATAGCAGAGAAATCACTTAGTTTCAGGGAAGGACTACTTGAAATCGGCAAGAAAGTTCAGAGCCAGCTTACTTGGGTGGAAGCTAATTCAACTTTTCCCTAGCACCTGCCTCAAAAGACAATAGGAGGCCTAAAGATAGAATTGGAACTCCTGGAATTTTAGAGGAAATATTCTTTAAGATTGAGCAATGGAATTGCGAAGCCTCTGGAAAAATGTACAGAGTTCTACGAAAAAATGTGCTTGGTTCATAATAAATGTTATACTTCTTCAGCAGCAAAAATCAAGGACTTCCCAAAAAAAGATCAACATCTAAAGTTCCTACAAGATAGGTTTCTTGAAGACGAACAATGCATACATAATATGGATATCATAAAAGAAGAAGATGTTAAACTTGGCTTGCACAAGCCTCCGTTAGCAATCATATCTTGGAATATCTATACAAGGTGACTCCACCAAAAGTGACAGAAATGGAGTTGCAACTAGCAGTCCATGAAGTAACTATGGGATTGCTAGAGAAAATATATTATCGAACCATTTCAGAAGAAGATAATGCATGGGATGATTACATTTATAGACAAGATGGGCCTACATGAGATCTTTTTTATTTTCTATATTTTGTCACCTTTTGTAATTTATTTTTATTTTCTTTTCCAAGTGCAAGGCACTAAAGGACAAAATTTGGAATTCCTAGGGTCAGGGAAGTTTTAAAGTGAGAGGAGTCAAAGAGCCATTTGTAATAGTATTATAAATAGGAGTAGAAGATAGAATATAGAGGAGTTTTTTCATTGGCATAATTATGATGAGTTTATTTGTAAGAAAAACTACTTTTTCTATGGATAAAGAAGAACACATGCTTTTATATGGATTGTGTGGAAAGCAAATGTTGAATTACTTCTTTTGGGTTCCCATGAAACTATGAGATCGTTCTAACTTTACGAATTATTTATTTAATGATGAATGATTTTGTTGTTTATTTGAAATATTGTGCATATATTGAGTAATTAATGCTTTACTATAGTAAAGCTATCTTTGTTAATATTTGTATTGTAATTATGTGTATGGGATTAGAACAACTATCTGTAGAATTCAATACGGATCATTACTGTACATTGGTATACATATTTTAACTTTTCTCCCCTTAGGGATAGGATAGATTAGCTTAGAATAGACTAGAACTTAATTATATTTGCTTAATTTAGAAGTGGTTGAGGAGCAATATTTACATAAGGAGAGAGGTAAGAACCTGTATAACTCTTTGGAGGTTATTGTTTATCAGTCACTTGCATTTAGTTTAGGCACTTGCATTTCATCCTTAAAACAACAAAAACACATAAACAGTGGATCAGTATACAACCGGTAAAACAATTAAAAAAGTTTTAAATCTACGGTAGCCAGGTCGCTAACCGAACGGGTTCCCCACACCACATGGTGAGCGATCTAGTTGGTATCGGTTACTGGGCACAATCTCTATTGTCGATGCGTGGGAATTTTCCATACATCAATAGTTTTAGCGCTAGAAGGAGGGCCGCCTATGCATGGATGGTAGAGCAAGTCTGTTTGTGAGGAATTATTCCACTAGTGATTCATCTGAAACTAAGTTTCCTAAAGGTTTCGTCCTGAAGAACAAGAGAAAGTAGGTTCTAAAGAAGAAGGTTCAAAACTCTTGTATGTTGTTCCATTCGAATAAGTTGATCACTTACGAAGACATATAAGATATTACTTGAATAATCTTGGAGGATTGAAAGCAATTCTTCCATTACCAAGAAGGAAGGCTCCCAAGAAGGAACCTTCTTATACTCAAGATTCGATATTGGTAGAAAATTTAGAAGAGTTGTTGTCCTTATCCATACAAGAAATCATCCAACCACTTGATAAGTTGGGACCAAATTCCCCTACAGTTCAGTCTCTGCTACAATCTCCACCATAGTCTCATCGTTGAGTTATTGTTGTTGCTAATCAACCAGTGTAGAGGGCCATAACACCACTTAATCTGGCTGCACCTTTGGATTATTTTCCTAAGCACCCAGAAAGGGCATTACCAAAGTTTGACCCTGGGAAAGACATTTCTGTAGAAGACCACTTGAAAAGTTTTTATTTAGCTTTGGAACTTTTAGGCGTTGAACACGAAGATGTTGTATGCAGGATTTTTCCACATACCTTTGAGGATCAAGCATTAGCTTGGTTTTTCAGTTTACAGTCCAATTCAATAACAAACTGGGACACTTTTGAAAGGGTGTTTAAAATCAAATTTGGTACTCAACGAACCATCATCGCCCTTATGAAATAATTTCTCTCTCTGAGGATGGATAAGAAAGAAAAGGTTCAATATTTCAACTAGAGGTTTGCTACTCATCTGAGTAATTTTAGTGCTACAACAAAACCATCCAAAGAAACTTTAGTAGAATACTATACTTCAACACTATGTCCCCCTATAAAAATGTTTGTCAAACGATAAGTCAATCGTTCGTTGGTAGAAAATTATAAGGAAGCCAATAAAGTGGAAGTCAAACTTGATAGTATAGCCAAACACACTTCAAAATCATAAATAAAACCAGCAGCTGGTAAAAGAACTTTGTTGTTAACTAGACCCAAGGAAGAACATTCGAGTGAGTTGGAGAATGTAGTTAAGATGGTTCAAAAGTTATTGAATAAAATAGTAGACTTGGAAAAGGACAAAGAAGCTAGCACATCTAAAAGAATATTCAAACCTTACTACAAGAAGAGGGAAGAAAGTGGACCATCTCAACCGCCTATGCATAATTTTGTTGTCCTGAATTTTAATGAGGTAGGCATGGATAATTTCTGCACTTTCCATCAGGAGCAGCATTCTAAAAAGAGTTTCCCGTAGTGGATAACCTTAATGAATTTTGTTATGAATCAAATTTAAGATTCCCAGTTGTCAGGACCTGAGATAGAAGAAAACCAAGCCAAATAACCAGAAGAAACAAGAGAGGAAACCACAATGGTCTTATGGGATTGGGTGCCCACACTAGGGATGGATGAAGAGGAACCAACTGATGGAGTAAAAATCTCATCATTAAATGTCACGACTAGAAGTGAAGGGCTGCTAGTAGATGAAAGTTTAGTACTGCTTAAAATAAATAAGATGAAAGAAAACATGAAGAAAATCCTTAGTACTACTCAAACACCACCTAATTTTAATCCAATAAATATAAAGGAATCCAACCCAATAGTCAATAAACCTTTAAAGACCAAGGTAAATATAACATAAGGTACTAAGAAAGGTTTGGTACAACATGACATGGGCTATGACATTGTAGAAGACATTAAGAAGACCAAAGAAAAAATTTCTCTATTCGAATTATGTAATTTTCCACAGCAAAGAAAGAAGCCTCTGGAAGCATTTGATTCACAACACAGCATTACCCTAGAAAGCATTGACTATGATACTGAAATAAATGAGGCAAGCATTGGGGGGAAGCATAAATCTTAGACCTTTCCTTTTTTGTTATCATTTGAGATTTTTAATTATAATGTACATAATTGTTTGGTAGATTTTGGGGCCTCATCTAATGTTATGCCGCTCTTGGCATGTAAGAAGATTAATGGTCAACCCGCACTATCCCCTTGTTGAATCATTCAATTAGATAGATATGATGTTAAAGTGATAGGGGAAATGAAAGATGTGTTGATATTATTAGATCTGTAGACCCTAGAGTTTGTCAATTCATAGAGATCATGGTTGTAGACATACCGAAAGATTATGGATTGATATTGAGTAGGGATTGGTCTACAAAACTTAATGGATACTTTGCAACTGATTGGTCCCACATGTGGGTTCCATATCAAAATAGTCAAAACCGGATTAAGGTATTAAGAGAACCACATATGAAGCATAATGTAACTCAGTTGGAAGGAAAGAATGATCCTGTGAATTTCTCAACCTCGGTTTTAGGAAACTATTTTTTGGAACTTGAGCCAGGGAATTATCAAACAGAAGAAGCCAGTTGTGAATCCGACACTCAATCCAATCTCCTTTACTTTGCATGGACTAATGATATTGACTGTAATATAGTAAACTTAGTCACTAACCGAGGAAATGATACTAATCATGTAGAGTTAGAAGATAGGTTTTGGTTTTTATATTTTGATGGTTCCAAAACACAAGAGGGATCAGGAATTGGTTATGTGTTGATTGACCCAGAAAAGAAAAAACAGTTTCTCTCTTGTAGACTAGAGTTTGAATGCACGAACAACACAACTGAGTATCAAGCTCTAGTCCAAGGCCCGAGGAAATCCATTGAACTTAATGTTATAAATTTAAAATTTTTCGGATATTCTAAGGTAGTATTTAGAAAAATTAGAGACACAATTCATTGTTTGTCACCACACCTAAAAGGATACCAAACTAAAGTTTGGAATACGATATCACATTTTAATGCTTTTAGTATCAACTCAATTCCTAGATTACAAAATGTTGCCGTTGTTTTTTTAGTTGTTTCCGCTGCTAGGTTAGTGCCAGCTAAGAATAAGTGTTCTATTGAACTTATTTTCAGGACATTGATACCAGACAATATTACAAATTTGAGCGTGTTTGATGATGATGAAAAAATCATCGATTTTCTGAAAAACGATGAAAATTTCAAAGACTCTGTGATTGATGATGAATAACATCAGGAAAATTTACAAAATGGAGAAATGACCAAAGGAAATTTTATGCCCAAAGGAGTAAGGACACTAGAAGGGATGTTTGATTTACACAACAAATTCAGAAATCTAGCAAATGTCAAAACAAATAGTTCATCCATGCAATATGAACTCATTAATTTAGGGACTTGGGAAAGTGTTGTTCTCCCATAGAAAGGAGTCAATTTATCAATTTGTTTCAGCAATATAAGGATATATTTTCTTGGACATATGAATACTTGAATACCTATGACACGTGCATCATCCAACACATTATTCCGATTAAAATGGGTGTGAAACCATTCTAACAACAACTAAGAAAAATGTATCCAAAATTGGAACCTTTAATCCAAAATGAGGTAAAGAAATTGCTTGATGCAAAGATTATTTTCAGAGTACGACATTCAGAATGGGTAGAAAAATTGGTTCTAGTGAGAAAGAAGCTAGGAGAAATAAGGTTATGTGTTGACTTCTGAAATATGAACAAAGATTCAAATAAAGGCAACTGCCCATTTCCACTAATGGAACAAATTCTCCAGATGGTATCAAGTTCGGAATTGTTCTCCTTATTAGATGGATTTTCAGGCTATAACCAAGTATTGGTGGTTGAACAAGATAGGATGAAAACTACATTTCGCATGAAATGGAGAACATTTTCTTATAGAAGAATTCCCTTTGGTATCATAAATGTTGGAGCTACGTTTCAGAGGGAAATGGACATCACATTCCAAGGATTGATCAGCCACAGTGTGGTGGTATATCTAGATGATGTGGTCATTTTCTCTAAGAAAAGGGAAGATCATGTTTTTCATTTAAAAAAAACTTTCGTTCATTGTAGAAAATGTGGCATATCTTTGAATCCAAAGGAAACAATTTAAGTTATATCTCATATTCCCTTACCCCATAACTAAAAAGATATGAAATCATTTATGGGTACAATAAATTTTGTTCGAATATTTGTTCCTGACTTTGTACAAATCATGAAACCTTTACAACAAATGGTGAAGTAAAGTGTGCAGTTTGAATGGACTGATGTAGAGAAGGTTTCCTTTAATGACATCAAAGCAGCAATAGCTCATGCACCTTTGCTAAGAATTCCTGATTTTGAAAAGGATTTTATTCTGTATAATTTTGCTTCAGACAACTCGCTTGCACCAATGCTCACACAGAAGGGAGAATTGGGAGATGAGTACCCAATATCATTTATGAGCACCAGATTATAAGGGGTTGAATTGAATTACCCTTCTGTAGACAAACAAGCATATAAAGTTTTCAAAGTAGTAAAACAATTTAGACCTTACATTCTGAAAAAAAAAGAACCAAAGTAATCATCCCTCATCCAGCTGTTAGAACCCTCTTCGTATAGAAAGAATTGGGTGAACGTAAAGGGAACTGGGTGACATCATTACAGGAGTATGATTTAGAATTCAAACCAACCACTATTATTAAAGGTTAAGGGATATGTAATTTAATTGCGGAAGGTCATACTAATGAGGGTTGTGATTGGGAAAATGAAGCAGAGTTAAACATGATTGATGTATTTCCTATATTTACTTCACCCAAATCTTGGTATAGAGGCCTGGTGCATTACCTCCAACAAGGATATTTACCGAAGCATTGGAACTCTAAGAAGCAAAGGGAACTTCATTTGAAGTCATTCTCCTACCAAATAATCAATGGAGTTCTTTTTAGGAATAACTACGGTGGAGTGTTCATGAGATGCCTCAAACAATAAGATGCTTTCAAATTTCTTAAGGAATTGCATGATGGCCCTACGGGAGGGAATTTCTCTGGAGATACTACCGCTCAAAAGATCCTCAGAGATGGTTTTTATTGGCCAACATTATTCAAAGATGCTCATGCTTATGCAAGAAAATGTGATGTATGTCAAAGAAGCGATGGAATATTGTCCAAAAAAGTTGGGCCATTACATCCTATCATTATTTCAGAACCTTTTGAACAATGGGGTATAGACATCATTGGGGAGATTAATCTGAATTCTTCACTAAAGCATATATATATCCTCACAACTAAGGATTACTTCATGAGATGGGTAGAAGTGGTTCCGCTATGCAAAGTGAACGAGGATTTGGTCATCAAATTCTTACAAGAAAACATTACGACCAGGTTTGGGGTTCCAATTTCACTTGTTTTGACAATGCATATTATTTCTCATCCATTAAGATAATTGAATTCGCTAGTGAAAAGGGGATCAAATTTCATTATTCTGCCAATTATTATCCTCAGGGAAATGGGTTGGCAGAATCAACAAACAAAAATATCATTAGAATTCTAAATAAGACTGTTATTCAAAATCAAATAACTTGTCACACAACATTTCCCAATGCACTATGGGAAGATAGGGTCACCCCAAAGAACTCCTTAGGAGTGTCCCCTTTTACTTTGGTTTATGGGAAAGAAGCTATTCTACCCTTGAACATTCTGTTTCCATCCTCTTAGTTAGTTGATGCCTCACGAGGATACGGTAGTGAAATTTTACAAGCTTGTTTTAACACTTTGTTGAAACTTGAAGATTCCAAACTTAAGTCTAAGGAAAGATTCAAACAAAAAAAAGAAATCATCAAGAGGCAGTTTGATAAGTGAGAATATGGGAAACAAAATTTTGAGATAGCAGACTTGGTTCTAAAATGGGATCATCTGCATGACGACAAGGGAAAACATACCAAATTTCAACATCTATGGGTTGGCCCCTATCAATTTGCTGAGAAGCTAGGCTCCTCAACCTATAAGTTTCAAGATTTACAAGGGAAGGAAGAGAACTTCCTTTTAACGGCCTTGTTCTCAAACCATATTTCACCTAGTTCTTTTAGGGAGTCATTTTGTACATAAATAAACTCTTTCTTTTCTTTTCTTGTTTTCCTGGCATTTGCTTTATTTTGTTTATTTACTTTAGTTCATTTGATTTTGTTTCAGAATAATCTAGATCAATTTTTGGTGCTTGGGGGCATAGGGATTTGAATAATTGCAAAATGATTTGAGATCCAAGAACTTCTTATTGAGAGATATATGCAAGATTTTGATCAAAGATGAGATTCTTTAATTAATAGACTAGAAAAATGAAGTTATTTCATGAACACACTGAAGTCTTGTTTAAACCTTGAAAAATAATTGAGGTGTATGAAGTCTAGAATACTATCTTGGGGCTCCATCCACCTTCACACTAATATATGTCCTACGAAGCTTGTCGCGATAGACCCACATAAAGGAAGAACAAATGAAAGGTGCATGGCATTAAAAATAATCCCATGCCACAAAATGAAAGCCAAAAGGATTAAGGTAAAGAGTCAAAATTCCAAAACACAAAATATACATCAAGAAGATATACTGAAGAAATAAATAAGTAAAATGAATGGATTGCTCAGAAAGGTTATTTTCTGTCTGTGAGTTGAAACAATTCATCACTCACACAAAAGGACATCATGGATGGAAGAACCTAAATCAACTTCTCAAAGTAAAAGGAGAAATAAAGGAAGACTTGAAAGAAAAATATCTTTAAGCATCAAAATAATACGAATGGAATGGGAAGGAGGAACAAACGAATACATCTGTCTAACTCTGCCACGATCCTATGCTGTCATATCCGACAGTAACCAAAGATAGAGGTAAAATGTATCTCACATTTTGGCCCCAAGAGAGTTACCGGGACTTCTAATCCTAGTTACCCTACCCCAAAATACTACAATCAATGTGATGCACCAAATTTTACATCCTCAGAGAAGTCTATCTTCTTAAACGATCTTGAAGGAGACCTAGAATAAGTTGCTCTAATAAAGTACCATGTAGCATTTTTTGTTTTAAAAAGATAGTTTTTTAGACATATGTGTTCACCAACCGCGTCACCAATTGTTGTTGCTGCAACTGCTTCCCCAAAATTTTATAATTTTAGGGCCCCTCCTTAGAATTTTGGTTTTAAGCATTCTTTACAACTGATTCTACTCCTTGATTTTTTCATCCCATAACTTAGATTTTTCTTTGACCAAGCTAGAAAATTTTCTTTCACTAAGTTAGAAAACTCAACTTTTTCCTCAGACATGTCGAAAGAACTCAGTGAGTTGAGCCGACACATCAAAAGAAATCATATTTTTTGTTCGATGTTCTTTAGCCATTTTTTGTTTGTTTGATAAGTCTTCATCGGAAACATTTGACGAGTTTTAGCTGACAGTGTCGAAAAAAATCAGGATTTTGAGTCGATGTTATCGCCGAAACTTACCTTTTCGTGTCGATGTTCTTTATCGGAGGAATTTCTTAAGCTCATCGAAATATCTCACCGTTTTTTTTTTACGTGTTCGACGGAACTTAGAATTTGCAGCCAACTTTTGTGTCGAAACTCTTTTGCAAGTTGAGTCAATATGGATTTATTAGAAAAGTTTGATGAATTCCCGTCGATAGTGTCAGCGAAACTCGTCCTATTCAGCCGACACTGTCGTGAACAACTCAAAGTTTCTAGGTGACACATCCACAAACTTAGGAAAAGCTTCTGATGGGGATTAAATTTAAAACGCCAAATGGTGTTTTGGACCTTTATCATTTAATTCACTCCAACCACCGCATTAATTGCATTTTGAAATTATCTTTATATAAAAGTGGTGGGGTTTTTTATAGTTTGTTACCACAATCCCATTTTAGATGCATCAAATCTACACTTGACACATGGAGCTTTCAGATTGTCTCGCCAAGCATCGTACCTGCACCAATAGTTTCCAGGTAGGCCCTCAAACTGATTTTTGTCCCATATTGTTTTAAAATATTGAAAGGACTACATTGTTGGGGTTTATGGTTGTCATGATAGGGTTTTTGTTGTTGCTATTTGTGGCCTTGTTTTAAGAGCTAGACTCAACCCATAGGGTTCCTAGATTATTGGTCAACTACCATATTTTTCACAAGTTTGGTTCCATGTGAACCCTTGACCTTGCTGAATCTCTCTCCCATCCTGTTATCCCGACCACCATGGGATTTGGATCCACCCTCATTGCACTATTTGGTTGTGTTTTTAGAGTCGTAGATATGTGTATGTCAAACTTATGGGTTTTTATGATGAAGTTACGACAGGTTGGATGTTTCACAAACTGTGCCTTGTTTGGTTTGATTTTGTATGCGATGATAGGGAAACCTTTGGTGGATTTTCACTTTGAGTATCACTGCGTTTCAAATATTTGGCCTAGGGTTTCTTTTCAGGTAGTGTTTGACTCCATAATTTTCCCCTTAGGTTCGATGCTTTCATTTAAGAGGTTTTCGTGGGTTTTAGGTTCAAGCTAGGGTTTGAAGTTTTTTTAGAATTATTAATCCTCCCTTGTCCAATTTGGTCACATGTATAAATCAAGAGTCATGTCTAAATCAAGAGTCCATCTAGTCTATTTTTAGTCACTAGCACCATTGGATCCACTTGGACTAATTGAGGCACATGTTCCAATTACTAAAGTGTGGGGAGCACTAATTGAGGCCTACTTCCACTAATTGCACTTGCATGCATCAACTTAGGAGCCTCTTAGAACAATCCCTACAATTTAGGAGCCACTAGGAGTGTTGATACCAACCAAGGTCGGTTGAGTTGAGTTGGTGACTAGTCAAGCTAAGTTAGGAGTCAGTTACATTCATTTCTAGTCCTCTACATTCAGTTAGCACTAGGTTTGCATGGCTGCATGCAGAAGAGGTGCATTCCTCACCTACCATAGTCAGTTAGCCTCAGTTAACACTGAATTAGGCACTTGAGTTGTGTTTTAGAACTCTGATGAACTTCGATAATTATTTAGACAAGGTCAGTTAACTATTGAGTCCTCCGATAATGATTTAAACAAGGTCTTAGTTACCTACAGTCAAGTAGAGTCTAATCAACTCGATTTTCCTCATGTGGATTCAAATTGCATGTGGCTATTTAGCCGTTATATTACATTGTAATTGATTATCTAATTAATCTTTGATCAATGAAAAGAATTCACAATTGCAAGCCATTTTTGCACTATTTCATTCTTCAATAACTGAGTAAATTGTGTGATCTATCTTGTGAATTGTGTTTTTGTCCACATATCTATGTGCTCAATTTAATATGGTATTAAAGCCTTGGTGGAAAAGGAACTTCTCCTCCTCATATATCTAGCTGGATCATTTTTTTTAGCACTTTGCTCCATTCCTACTCTGCACGAGAAGCAGAAAGTTTACCACTTAATACCCCAAGTTAAGGAATTGTTGATCAATCTTGCTTGATCAATTATGCTGGGTGTGATGAAAAATTGAAATGTGCAGGTAGTCGACCTTATTTTGTCTGTTTGATTGTGTGATTTACAAGTTATCAGTTCTTCTCACTACATTCGCTACAAGAAACTCTTTCTCCTCACTGCATTCACTGTAGCATCTCAGTCCTTTTCTCTGCACTCAAAATGGCTCCTCCAATAGAGAATCTCACTTCTTTCAACTACCACCATTGGAAGGAGGACATGGAGAACTAACTTCGCACCAATCAGCTCTTCAGACTCACAATGGAGCAAGAGTTAGAGCCAATTCTTAATCATGACAAAAAAAATTACTAGAATAGGCTCGATGAAGCCTATGGATGTTTGTCTCTCTCAATCTCTCAAGATATTCTCTTCCACATCAAGGGATTGAAGACTCCCAAGGAAATTTGGGACAATATTTCCTCCTTATTTGATAAGTAGGATGAGATGAGAGTCCATTAGCTAGAGAATGAGCTCATCTCTCTTCATCCATCCAACTTTGGAACACTAAATGAATTCTTCACAAAATTCAAGAACCTAATATTCCAGTTGAAGCTATGCAAGGTTGAGAAGGAGGATGATCAACTCATCCTTCCCATTCTCTCAAAAATCAATGTAGACTCCTCAATATTTGTATCAAATTTTCAAACAATGAATCTCACCACTCGAAATTGGAGTTTCCCACTCTTGATGCTTTCATTGAATCTCACTCTCATGAGCGTGACAAGTTGATCCAAATGGGGATCATTCGATCTTCCAGAGATCAAGCACTAGTTGCAGGAGGACCTAAGGTAGATAATGATAAAGGGAAGAAAAGAGATGAGTCTCCTTTAAATAAAGAGCAGTCAAATGAACCTTTAGGTTCGAAGAGAAGCAAGAATAAAGGCAAAGGGAAGACCATTTGTTCCTACTGTGGAAGGGGCTTTCATCCATATAGCTCTTGCATGAGAAGACAAATTGATATAATGACTCTTCTGAAGAAGAAACATAACATTATTGCACCTGCTAGTGCAAGGAAGGCTAAAGAAACAGAAGACACTGAAAATTAATTTGAAAGAGGTCATGCACTGAAGGCTAGCTACTCAACAACATATGTCTTCCTAATTGATTCTGGAGCTTCCAATCATATGGTTGCATCCATAGAATCATTATCTTCTTTGCAGTCTTTTGATGGTCCTAGTTTTTAGATGGGAAATAATAGTAAATTTCAAACCAAAGGGAAGGGATCTATCAAGCTTGAACATGGAAGGTTCAAAGATGTGCTCTATGTTCCCTCCCTAGCTTCAAACCTGTTATCTATATACCAGATGACTCATACTGGATCTCCAAAGCGATTGATCTTTGGTCCTGACTTGGTGGAGATCACAGATATCTCTACTGGGAACATCATAGCGAAGGGTGTTGCAAATCATTCCTCCAAGGCATATGAGTTCTCACACGTCATACCTTTTTCAGAACCAATGCACTCTCAAAGGGAAGGCAAAAACATTCCATCTCCTTCTCTTGCAATTTCCACTAGTATTGCAGAAGTAGTTGTATTAGTTCATGAGATTAAGATTCATTCAGATTCAGATTTAGATTTAGTCCCTACTTCCAAGTAGGAAGCTAGGAATATGACTAGAAATGCATCTGACTTTCAGAAGATAGAGAAGCTTGCGCTATGCCATGCAATATTACCTCCTTCGAAGAGATGCAACAAATTTCCTGTAAGATGTCACGTGGCAAGGTCTAGTTAGCCACACTTCCTTTAGGAGAATAGAGTGGATCATACACCTCTTTAGCCAGAAAGAGGAAAAGGTTACATTCCTCCTTCCTTCCATCAACATTTTGGGACAAGAAGGAGAAGTCTACATGCCAGGCCCTAGAATACCTGTGCACAGAACACAATTCATGTTGCTTAACTACATCACAAAGATGAAGGTTGCAACAACATATTTCCAAGTTTTTCAAACTTGAATCCAGATTCTATTTGCTTAGATAGAGGGGGGGGGGGGGGGTCTTTTTCCCATGTGGTTTTTTCCCTAGCTCCTTGTATTGACCAGTTACTTTACTTTACTTGATGTAATGGGTGACCTATGGTGTTAGTTACTAGGGCCCACAGAATGTCCAAGTTAGAATTCAGGGGGGTGTTAGGATTATTAATCCTTCCTTGTCCAATTTGGTCATATGTCTAAATCACGAGTCATGTCTAAATCAGGAGTCCATCCAATCTATTTTTGGTCACTAGCACCATTAGGTCCACTTGGCCTAATTGGGGCACATGTTCCAGTTACTAAAGTGTGGGAAACACTAATTGAGGCCTACTACCACTGATTGCACTTGCATGCATTAGTTTAGGAACCTCCTAAACCAATCCCTACAATTTAGGAGCCACTAGGAGTGTCGATACCAACCAAGGTTAGTTGAGTTGAGTTGGTGACTAGTCAAGCTAAGTTAGGAGTTAGTTACATCCAGTTCTAGTCCTCTACATTTAGTTAGCACTAGGTTTGCATGGCTTCATATAGGAGAGGCACATTCCTCACCTACCACAGTTAGTTAGCCTCAGTTAACACTGAATTAGACACTTGAGTTGTGTTTTAGAACTCTGATGAACTCCAATAATGATTTAGACAAGGTCAGTTAACTATTGATTCCTCCGATAATGATTTAAACAAGCTCTTAGTTACCTACAGTCAAGTAGATTCTAATCAATTTTAATTTTCTCATGTGGATTCTAATTGTATGTGTCTATTTAGCCATTGTCTTACATTGTAATTGATTATCTAATTACTCTTTGATCGATGAAAATCATTCACGGTTTCAAGCCATTTTTTCACTGTTTCATTCTTTAATAACTGAGTAAATTGTGTGATCTATGTTGTGAATTGTGTGTTTTTCCACAGATCTATGTGCTCAATTTAATAAGTTTCCCCAAGGTGTCTGCAATTTCAAGATTATTGATTCG
Source organism: Pseudotsuga menziesii (assembly GCA_001517045.1). NCBI lineage: Eukaryota > Viridiplantae > Streptophyta > Pinopsida > Pinales > Pinaceae > Pseudotsuga > Pseudotsuga menziesii. Next base: position 191,662 of record LPNX011025907.1, read on the forward strand.
GTGCCATGTTTATCTAGATTACTCTTTGGAATTTAAGTCAAGAAATATCGATGTTTTAATGTTTTAAATCCATATGAATAAAGAGTATAAATGAGCTTGGTAAACTTTGTAAACAAAAGAACAAGGAATTCAATATTAATGCTTTAAAAAACTAGTTAAAATTGATTATACTCCAGTATCTTGACCTATTTAGAAGAAAAAAAGAATATATTAGAACAAATATCTCACTCCCAACATAAAATATACACCTATGTTTATGAGTTTCATTTGAACTTTTACCAAATAGTCACCTTTGTTGTAAGTTAAATGGCTAGGAAACCTCTCGGGAGTGACCTCCCTTCTCCTCATGAGATTTTTTCTTAGTGGATGATCATGGAATGGTAAATATGGTTATGTTTGCTTCTATGATATTAGATGCGGGGTGTAATATCGTCTTTTGAAAATGAATAATATTTTTTTTAACGGTGATTCTGTAACTTGGCTTCTCATTTTAGTTGTTTCATATTGATGAAAATGCATATTACTCTCACTAAGACATCTCTTGCTGTGATAATGTTACAGTCTTAGTCCTCACCTCACACCAAGTTGAAGAAGAGAAGAAAGAAAAGGGCTAAGGCCACCAAAGATGATTCAGACATGGAGGTAATGCCAAATATTGAAATCATATATGAAGACACAAAATCCATCATAGGAGCCAAACCAGAGTTTAAGTGGGGTCAAATATATCATATGATCAAAGACCAAAATGTCCCTGATGCAGGCCTGGAAGACATGCCTTTATATGAAAACATAAGAAAATTAGGTATCACGAAGGCAACCACGTGCCCAAAGCTCTTCCCGTGTGTTGAAGTAATCGGATGGATCCTACCTCGAACAGACTCAGTCACCATGATTATTTCCAACACAGAATGACAAGCCTTTGCTTCCTTCACTCAGGAATATATAACCAAGTCCTGCAAAATATCCACTCCACAGACTATGATGACAGATGACATGGTGAAAAGTTTGAATTTATACATTTTTCAATGTGCTAAACAGATGATAGTAGGAGGAAAGCAACTATGCCAGAAATCCACTGGTGAGTACGATACCTCAAGTTTACACCTTCCTTACAGGGTCATAGCCTTAATGCTAAATAGGATCTTCGGTAGGGAAAATGGGAAATTGTACAATTTGAGTTGGATCCCATTACTATACTATTTTTCCTTGGAAGGCACCATTTTTAACTAGGCGAATATTGTAGCAAGTAGCTTGTCGTCATGTATAGCTGATGCACAGGGAGGCCTAACTCAGAGAAAGTTAGAATTCTACATGGTATCTTACTTGATAGATTGAATTCTATTCCTGCATCAATTCTCAAAGCTCAAATGTTATTGGGAATACAATAATACCTCCATATATGCAGCCTATCAAATTCTTTGGGTACACAAGTACTCAAGATTCTACAAGCTCATATGCGAAAAATTTCTGATGCCTATGCACGAGCTAATTTTCCTTAGAGAATGCAACTGTATGTCTAAAGTGGCCATGGAATCTGTACATGAATATGAGGACTAATATTTCTCTAAGGAGGGTACTTACCTAAGTAAGTATGAAGGATCTCGAGCTCCATCATTGTTTCCTAGATACGCCATGGACTATGTAGTCCACAAGGAAGTAGTGAGATAGTTGTTCATAGATGGAGTAGGAAATTTCTTGTTAGACATGGAGAAGGAATTTTTCCCATCATTGCTTTTATGCATAGGAAGTTATAAATTCAGGAGGGTAAAAAATACATCGTAATTTGTAAAAGATCTAGAAAATTTCTACTTTGGGGAAAAGAGTTTCCATAGGAATGAATCATTTTACAAGGTTGCAAACCATTGTGCATTTGTAGGGGTTCATTTTTAATACTCTCATCATTTTGATAGAGATGAGGAGACATACAGAAATGCCTACAACATGACTTCTCTAAGTAATCGTTCCAAGAAAAGGAGCAACGGCATTGGGGGAAAAGGTAGCAGCAACACAACAAAATAGCAGAAGCAGCAGGAAGAGGATGCAAGGAAACAAGAAGAATATGCTCAAAGGTTGCTGGAAGAAGATGAGAAGAAATTATATGAAGAGTATAAAAGGAAAAAATAACAAGAAGAGAGATTACAAAAGGAATCAGAAGAGAGAGCGGGAGAAGAAGCTGAGAAAGCAACTAAAGAATTGAGAAAGAAAGAACAAGAGGACAAGGACAGATAAGTTTTGGGCCAAGACACTACCCAAGATAATGTAATTAACCCTCCTAACTCAACAAGTGACACAATCATAGGAGGCCACATTCCTCTTACAAAAATTGGATTGGTTCCTTTCACTCCATCGAAGCATCATGCAATGGCCTACTTGGACACCATATTCTTTGATAAGTCCAAGAAAATTATTGTTAGGAAGTCATAAAAAAGGTTAAAGATTGTCACACAACCTGATGTGATCACAGTGACCGAGAAAATAGTTGTTGAAAAAACCAATCAAGACCCAAAATTCCTATCATCATTCAATGTAGAAACCGCTCAAGCAAACACTGATAATGTTGACAAAATGATGGAAGATGCCGAACATTATAAAGAAAAGATGATTAAAATGAAAGACACTCTAATCAAGGAAAGAGGGGAAGGCCGAGAATTTAAGAGGAAATGTGAGGAAACTCTTTCAGAATTTGAAAGACTCCAAAAGGCATACCAAGCTTTAGAATTGGAAAAGGATGTGCTAGAGGTTTCGGTTACAATCATGGAGGGGGAGAAAAATGATTTTGGAAATAGAAACACAGAAATATGCAGCAAAGAGACAAATGGGGGAGCTAAGAAGCCAGGCAGAAGAGATGGAGGTACAAAACATATCACTGGAGACTCAACTTAAGACAACCAATGAAAGGAATCTTGATATCACTCTTTTCCGTTATCACGCTTGCCTAATCCGGAGGAAAAATTATCGAATTCAAATGAGTCTCACAAAAAAAATATTTAAGGTCAAACAGGCAGAGAAAAAGTTGAAAAAAATAGTAGAGAAATCACTTAGTTTTAGGGAAGGACCATTGGAAGTTGGAAAAAAAGGTTCAAAGCAAGCTCACTTGGGTGGAAGGTAATTCGACTTTTCCCGAGCACCCGCCTCAAAAGACAGAAGGAGGACTAAAGAAAGATTTCGAACTCTTGGAATTTCAAAGGAAATCTTCTTTAATATTGAGCAATGGAATTGTGAAGACTCTGGAAAAATGTACAGAGTTATACAAAAAAATACGCTTGGTTCATAATAAATGTCAGACTTCTTCAGGAGCAAAAATCAAGGACTTCCCAAACAAATATCAACATCTAAATTTCCTACAAGATAGGTTGCTTGAAGACGAACAATGCATTCAGAAGATGGATATCATAAAGGAAGAAGATGTTAAAACTTGGCTTGTGCAAGCCCCTGTCAAAAATCATCTCTTGGAAGATCTATAGAAGGTGACTCCACCAAAAGTGATAGAATTCGTGTCGCACCTGGCGATCCATGAAGTAACTGTGAGATTGCTAGAGCCAATAGATTATCGAACCATTTCAAGACAAGCTAATACATGGGATGATTACATTTCCAGACCATCTGGGCCTACATGATATCTTTTGTATTTTCTTTATTTTGTCACCTTTTGTAATTTATTATTATTTTATTTTCCAAGTGCAAGGCACTAAAGGACACAATTTGGAAGTCCTAGGGTCAAGGAAGTTTTAAAGTCAGGGGAGTGAAAGAGCCATTTGTAATAGTATTATAAATAGGAGTAGAATATAGAATGATATCAAGATGGCACTAAAACTCCACACTACACTTAGTTATTTTAACTAAATCTAGAGACTTCAGCTAATGTCAGCTCTCCCTTCTCTTACACACTGCACTAATCTTATATCATAAGTATTCCCAAACAAACAACCTGGAAACTATTCTTAAACAAATGACCTCGAGCTCATGACCATGGCATAATCTGGTTTCTAAAGTATGAAAGCAAGGTGTGATATCCTATCACAGGTCATCACGTTCAAAACCAAGAAAGCATCAACGCTTCCATTTCACTGCACAAGCACCTTATTCTTTTATGCAAATTCAACTGAGATTTAGTAATATAATCTTCAGGTCTCTGTTTTCACCGCCTATGCAAGATAGATGGGAATTTATGAATACATAAATGCTTCCATATCCAAGCTGCTACACAAGCATGTTGATCTAATATTTGGAAAAAATAATAGGAGTTTGTATTATCAACAAAAAACCTCTCGTGCCTCTCTATTCAGGCTTCAAGGGTATCAAGTACCGCTCAACAGAATTCTATTACAACAATTCGATGAAATAGACAGAAAACCCAAATCTCAATTGATCCACCTTATAGTGATTTTCTATTGAGATTTATACTAAATTCGGTGGTCATACAAAGGTTTTAAAATTTAAACAACAATAAATTTCCTACCAGATCCAACATATCATGTCTGCAGGTAATATCAATTTCCTTGCTGTCAATAAAGAAATGCACTGTCAAAGACTCATTCACATAGAAATCAAGTTTCTCCTTCCCACAGAGGTCATCTTGATAGGTTCTCAGCGGTGTTCAGTTCAAACACACAGTTAGTCAGCAGATGAATACTAAGAGTTTTTTTTTCTCAAACATATATGAATATAAAAAACATATATATCCAACCATTCGCATGAGATGCCTGGTCATTCACAAATTATTTAATACTTTGTTTTTTTTATTCAGTTATCTAGAGTTCTATATCAGCCATTGAACTCCCACTTTCAAGTTTTGTTACATTTCCCCATTTTTTCTCTCTCTCACAGGGGTACCGAAAGAACCCTCCTCTCCCCCAACTCTTGCTATCAAATTTGAATCACAATTACGAAGAAAAAACCTATCTACTAACAACCCTCTCCACAAAATAGAGGGATTCACTATTTTTAGAAAAAAATAACTCCTACTAACCAATAACAGACTAACTAGGTGGCTTAGTCTCCTCAAAGGGAGCTTTAGATAACCATTTATTCCTATTTTAACTAAGAAATTGACAACATTACTAACTAACAGTGATTATCCACTCAACAAAATAATTTGAAAATAAAGTATTCAAATTCTTAGGACTTTTAGTCCTCTTTTCTTAATCCACAACATGTGACCCATGCATCACATTGTTGGCCTTTCCCTTGATGCTCCTACATCAGACTCCCAGGGTACAAAAAATTATGACCTCCAGGTCATATGCATCCAATGCCTAATCTCCAGGTTTCCAAACATTATACTGCAACTTTCCACTGCCTTCACTTCCATCACATTTTAGATCTAGCCTCAACTTGCCAGGCTTCCATACTTTATATTGCAATCTTCTATTGCACTCACCCAACACTTCTTATTCAGCTAATGAATTAAAACAATTAATCTCTTCCTTTCTCATATTACTCATTCTCTTGGATTGCTTTGCTATAACCATCCACAACCCATCAAGCTTCTCATCCAACTTCACTCTTTCACTGCTAATTTGTTGATTCCTTACCTCTACCATCCTTTCATCCTTAATTTCCTTGAGGGAATCTCCCTCTACAACATGCATATGTTGTCCATGAGCTTTAAATTCACTTCTACATTTAGGTTCCTTTAGAAAATATTCCAAGAATTTGATTCTCATGGGATGTCTTTCACATTCTCTATCATTATTATGCCAATCATAGCATTATGCTTCTTTTCTACCTTCTTCTTCTACTCCATTTACTATTACATGTTTAGAAACATATTTTTCAGCTCCATCTTATTCATTGTATCTCAAGACAATTTGTTGTTCCCCATCACCATTCTGCAGCAACATAATTTCATCATCATTATGAGTCTTCCAAATCTCACTTCTCTCCATTCCAACTTGATCTTCAAAACCAATTTCCTGTTTTGAATTTACTTGAGATTTCATTGTTTCCACACATAGATTTGTATCAAGTTTACCCAAATCCTTAGACACAAAGTCTCCACTGTATTTTCTCAAGAAATCAGATTTCTTGACTGCCTCTTTTGCAGATTTGTCATTGATGAAAATATCCTCATCTCCACTCAATTCCAATTTCACAATTTGAATGTTCATTTTTCTATTTTGCTAGTCTATTCTTCAAAAGAATTAGATCATGCCACAAATATACCATCTCATTTGGAACTTCTTCCAAAATATCTACACTTTCTTCATCATTTTCTTCCTCTGCGTTACTTTTCAACCATCCTTCTTTGTCTTGGTTTTCTTCAAGGTTAACATCCTTCAATAATTGATGATCACCCACAGCAACACTCAGTAGCTTCTCTTCTTTGGATTCAGCTTTACATAACTGTCCAATATTCACAGAGTCTTCCACAATAGTATTCATGAACTATTCCTTTTCCTTTCTCAGAGGGTTATAAAAATGTTTTTTCATCTCTTGAAAAGTCTGATTTTTTCTCTTCTCATCTTCTATGACAACACAAGATAATTGTCCTGCTTTGGTAGACCCTCCATTCACATACAAAACATTAGTTTTAAAATCATGATATTCTAAGATCTCTTTAGATGATCTCACCATCAATTCCTTTAGCTAACTTCTATTATCAAGACACCTCATCAAGTTCTCCTTGAACTCTATATCCTCTTCATTAGTTTTCCCAAGAAAACTTTATGATTCATGTTCACATGAGTAGATTTATTTCTACCTTATCATTCCTTGCTCCAGCTCAACTTTATTGAGCTCTCTATCCTTCCTCAAGACTAATGATTGTAGTATCTGTCTCTGCTGCAATGCAAACCATTTCACTCTCTTTCTTTTCATCACCCATCCATAATATTCATCTTCATTACCTTCTTGAATCAGTTTCTCTAATTTACTGAATATTTCTCTAATCTCAGCAAGCTCATTGTCATTCCTTTTTTGACTTGTATTATGAATGTCCTTCAACTGAACATGTTTCTTCCCATGACTGTAGTCATTCTCTGTATTCCTTATATGAACATGAGTATTCATCTGCCTTTCTTTCTTCATGACAACATCAAGAAATTGGTTTTCATTTTCCATGCATGAGCAATCTTCATGTTCACATCCAATCATATTCTTCTTTACTTGTGTGACAGTTCTAAGTGACAGTCCAACATATTTCGAGCTTGTCAAACTTGTAGACATACACCAACTGTTAGTTTCAAAATCATAAGGCTTCAAGTCCTCTTTTGTGATCTTAAAAATCAGTTCTTCTAACTGATTTTCATCCTTCCAAGGATCCATGGAACCATTAGCTAATCCCATATCTTCATCCCCATCATTACTTTCACCAAGAATGGATCCTTTTTCAGGTTCACATAAGTAAGCCTCTTCCTTGGTACACCTTCTATGATGCAACTTAGCTCCTCTGAGATCTTCTTCTAACTCAACTCTTGTATCATACTTCAATCTCCTTTGTAACTGAATCCACTTGATTCTTTTCCTATGAAAAACCCATCCATACCTTTGGTCCTCCATATTTCTCTGTACAAACTCTCTCATTACTTCCAACTACACTTTAATTTCAGCCAACTCCCTATCAAGCTTTTATTGACTTGATCTTCTATGGCCCTTTTTTGAACCTTTACTATAATTATCATCACCCACAGTCTTCTTCCTCTCATGAAATCCTCTTTGTTCATCATGGACTACAGCTAATCCATCACTACAAGCTGACTTCACCAACTTGTCTATAGATACCACTCCAAACCTTGTCATGCTTGGTACTCTACTGGCATCGATGTTGTTTTCTCTTTTATGATTGTGACTCCTCCTTGAACCTCTAAATAACCATCAATGGCCATCTCTTCTTTCCTCTGTGGACTCATCCTGTTCCACATTGTGGGCTGGAAACAACCTCTTATACTTTTGAAACAAGTACAACACTTGTTCCCAGTCCCAAGTCATCTCTTGGTGACTCTACTTCTTCTTGGCTCTTCACACAGAACCTGCCCCTGAGCACTCATTCTCTTCAGATTTCAAAGCTGATAGTTTGTTTCTTTACACCTACTCATCTTCCTATGAGAACTACAGTTAGTCTCCTTCCCCAACAATACACTCAGTTTCATTGGTTCATTCACAATATTCTCTTTCTTTCACCTGCAAGAAAGTTATCTCTTCATATAATAGCCAATGAACCATTGAAATCCTTGAATCTTACTTCTTTCCATTTATAGCTTCAGCCAAAACACTATTGCAACTCCACCAGTCCTGCTAGCTTAAATTCCTTAATCTTTTCCTCTTCTTTAAGAGTTTTGCTCGCTCTTCTCCTTCATATCCTCTGGGCTATGATTCACTATCATACTTTTCCCTTCAGCTATTTCCTGCCAAGAACACATGCATATTATCTTATACAATCAAATGACAAGACATAATCACTTACCAAACTTCCTCAACCTTGCCTGGTTGAAACCCTTCTTGCTGTCTGCAATTTATTATCTGTTGTGAACTCTTCATAAGCTACTATTTACAAATAATCTTTTCAGAGTTCTCCTTTGTTTTTTCCAAAGAACCTTTACTTTCTCGAATACCAAAATTGATAACAAGATGGCAATAAACCTCCACACTACACTTAGTTCTAGTTTTACTAAATCTAGAGACTTTAGCCAAATTCGGCTTGCCCTTCTCTGCCACACTACACTAAGCTTATATTAGAAGTGTTCCCAAACAAACAACACGGGAACTATTCTTAAGCACATGACCTCGAGCTTATGATTGTGGCATAATCTGGTTTCTGAAGAATGAAGGGTGAGTGTGATCTCCTGTCACGGGTCATCACATTCAAAACCAAGAAAGCATCAACACTTCCATCTCACTGTGCAGGAACTTTATTCTTTTATGCAACTTCGACTGAGATTTAGCAATAAAATCTTTGGGTCTCTGTTTTCACTGCCTCTGCAAGATAGTTGAGCATTTATGAATACATAAACGCTGTCGTATTCAAGCTAGTGCACTGGCACACTCATCTATTTGGAAAAAGAAAGATGGAGTTTGTACTATCAACAGAAAACCTCTCCTGCCTCTCTATTCAGAATTGAAGGCTATCAAGGACCGCTCAATAGAATCCTATTACAACTATTCGATGAAATAGCCAAAAAACCCAGATCTCAATCAATCCACCTTATAGTGATTTCCTATTGATATTTCTCCTAAATTCGGTGGTCATACACATGTTTTAAAAATTAAACAACAATAAATTTCCTACCATATCCAACATATCTTGTCTGTAGGTAATATCAATTTCCTTGTTGTCAATAAAGAAATGCACAGTCAAAGACTCATTCACACATAAAGCAAGTTTCTCCTTCCCACAAAGGTCAACTTGATAGGTTCTCAACGTTTTTCAGTTCAAACACACAGTTAGTCGGCAGATGAATACTAAGATTTTTTTCTCAAACAGATATGAATATAAACAACATATATATTCAACCATTCACACAAGATTCCTGGTCATTTGCAAATTCTTTAATACTTTGGGTTTTTTGTATTCAACTATCCAGAGTTCTGTATCAGCCATTGAACTCCCAATTTCAAGTTTTGTTACAGTTCCTCATTTTTTCTCTCTCTCACAAAGGTACCGAAAGAACCCTACTCTCCACCGACTCTTGCTGTGAAATTTTAATCACAATTAGGAAGAAAAAACCTAACTACTAACAACCCTCTCCACAAAATAGAGGGATTCACTATTTTTAGAAAAAACCTAAGTCCTACTAACCAATAAGAGACTAACTAGGTGGCTCAGTCTCCTCGAAGGGAGCTTTAGATAACCATTTATTCCTATTTTAACTAAGAAATTGATAGCATTACTAACTAACAGTGATTATCCACTCAACAAAATACTTTGAAAATAAAGTATTCAAATTCTTAGGACTGCTAGTCCTCTTTTCTTAAGCCACAACATGTGACCAATGCATCACATTGTTGGCCTTGGCCTTGATGCTCCCGCATCATAGAATAGAGGATTTTTTTTTCGCTGGCATAAGCATGCTGAGTTTATTGTAAGAAGAACTACTTTTTCTACAAATAAAGAAGAATAGATTTTGCTGCACATAATTTTATATGGATTGTGTGGAATGCAAATGTTGAATTACTTCTTTTGGGCTCCCATGCAGCTGTGAGATCATTCTGACTTTATGAATTATTTATTTAATGATGAATTATTTTGTTGTTTATTTGAAATCTTGTGCATATATTGAGTAATGAATGCTTTACTATAGCAAAGCTATCTTTGTTAATCTTTCTGTTGTAATTATGTGTATGGAATTAGAACACCTATCTGTAGAATTCAATATGGATCATTACATTACATTGCTCTACCTATTTTAACTTTTCTCCCCTTGGGAATAGGATAGATTAGCTTAGAATAGACTAGAACTTAATTAGAATTGGTTAATTTAGAAGTTGTCAAGAAGCAATATTTACGTAAGGCGAGAGGTAAGAACCTGCGCAACTCTTCAGAGGTTCTTGTTTATCAGTCACTTACAATTAGTTTAGGCACTTGCATTTCATCCTTAAAAAAAAAACACATAAAAGGTGGACCGGGCCGCAACCAATAAAAGACTTAAACAAATTTTAAATGTACAGTAGTCGAGCCGCTAACCGGACGGGTTCCCCACATCAAACGATGAGCGATCTAGTTGGGATCAGTTACTGAAGAGAATCCCTATTGTTGGTACCTGGGAATTTTCCAGGCATCAACACAACCCATGGGCTAAAAATCCTTGCATGATGAGGATATCCACACACTGAAGGGGTAGTCAATGATGCCACAAAGACAAATACTTCTAAGAGTGAAACCAAGAGAATCTTCCATAACCAATCTAATTCGGATAACAACCCCTAAGCCAGGTACCCATACAATATAACCCCCTTTAACCTTTACAATAAATTTAGACCCCTCCCTTTAAGTGCCCCTGCCCGAATGCTAACTAAAAAGCATAACATAACCGAAGGCTAGCTTTCATATCATATGAGATGTTTTCTTTCACTGTAATATTTCAATTAAAATTGTTTCAACCTTCTTGCATTAACCAAACACGTACACACAAGCATGCATGCTAGATAACTTGTGACTTTTTTTTAGATAAAATAATATGCTTTATCCTCGTCAACTAGACGAGGATATACCAATTGACATGATATTCATTAACATAAAATGTGTGATTTATTTAAATGGAAACTACACAATGCGAATTTTAAACGTGTAGGATGCATAACTAGGTGACGTCAAACTCATATTGATCTATTATTTAAAAGGAATTGAATTCATATTGTTCGATATTTGATAGTCATAATGTCGATCCATCCATTATCCATTTAGTGTTGTCATTTTTCCATTTTGCAAAGTTAAACGATGTATGTCATTCAACTCAAATTTGACTCGCCAAGTATCACAATCCACGTAAGCTCACCCATGGATCATGTCACGTCCCTGTCCCTCAGATCGGCGAAGAGGACGCGACGAACATCAAACACGACCGGGCAAATCGCCCCATGAACATAATCAAGAAAATCCATGCTGAAATTAAAACTTACAAGCATCCATAGATGCAAAACTCTTCAATCATACAGCGGAAGCAACACAAACACATTTCCAGCATAAATCATGTTCATTATAATTCATTTGTCATCAACATAATTTGCAAAGATGAAGTAACCAGCAGCACTTATCTGTTGATGAAGACTTCACCCGCAACCAACTACGTCGCTGCAACGTTCCGCCCAACCATAGGCCAGCTTGCTCATAAATCTCTTAGCAACGCTGCCACCCCCGAGCTGGGCATGATTCCTCAAGGACTAAAGGGGACAATTGCAGGCTTACATATAGCCAAGGGAACACAAATAGCAAACCAGGCACAGCTGGGTTTAACAGGCTTTCACAGATTGGCCAAGCCAGCACATCCCAAGGGGACAATCACTGCATACCAGCATCAAAACAATCCCTTCACAGACCTGTAAAGAAGCAAACAACCAGAAATGACCCCCAAACAAAAGGTGAGACACAGCTCCAGCCTACAAGGCAACTCAGAGTTGGTTTTGGCCCTAACGTGGCCAAAACAACTCAGCGGCAACCCAAACCAGGGTACCTCAGCAGTCACAAACACACAATGAAATGATAACAGCATTCCATGGTTCCAAACAAGGAAAACTCAGCCAACAGCATCCTCAATTCCTCTAGGTGACAACTGGCAACTCACACAGTCCCAACAAAGGAGAAGAACAACTCCCAGCGTGGACAGAAGAGAACACATCCAACGGATTGGCAATCCCCAGTGGTCCAAAACGAAATTGGAAACCACAGCCAACAAAACACATGGGGAAGACAATAGCCCCAAAACACAAACAGTGAGCACGGCTCACAACATGGGAAAACGACCCAAACAGCCTATGCGTGAGGAAAAACTTGCACCCAACAGCAAAAACGCGCAGGAAAACATACCCGATCCCTGCGTGAGGATTCCAGCCTGCGCGTGAGGGGAAACAGCCTCACCTCTGCGCGCGAATCAACAGGCCATCCAAAGGGCGAACAGGCCTCTACGTGAGGATGAGCAACCTGTGCGTGAGGGTGAGCAACCGGACGTGAAAAACCACCGACCATGGGAAGAATGGAGTCATGGGGAAGATGGAGGAATTGCTTGCCTCTTTACCCACGTTTTCTCCAGCAATAAATGCCCTCAACCACTCAGCCATAACTCCTCAACCACCAGCTGAGCATTAAAGAGGTTGACAAGGTTGGATGAGACAACAAGGTGACAAACAACAAAGGTGGTGAAACATGGGTTTTTCCCCATAGACCAAGGTTTGACATCCCCCCCTTTATCCTTTGGAACCATGCCCTTTTCATTCAACGTTGCACTGCCGTAGCTGGTTGTGGTTTTAGTTTAATTGATGTGCGTGTTTACATGATGTTGAATTATAATGTGCCATATAGCACGACATACCATCGGCAATTATACCTGTTGCCGAAACATACACACACAAATCGACGGTGGGGCTTTGCCTTTAGCTCCTCACCACGATTAATTACAATATATACATCATGCAAATGGGGTCAAAACCGGGGACATTACAGATCAATAGATCATAATGTTGTACTATTGTTTCTAGTGGAATTATATATAGTAAAGATATAATAAAAAAATTGATTAAGGTTCATAAACATAAAAAATTTCTACCAATTCATCAAAAGTTAATGATTGATCTTTACATAATATCAACTAATAATGATGTCCATATACACTACAAAACTCTTAATTTATAAAATTGGTACATATTTGCATAGTAGATGATATTATCTAATAAATCAATAGATATAATGATATATTAATTAGTATATAATAATGACATTATGGACCTCATTGATTTACATGCAATTTTATTGTTAAATTTAGAATGTGACATTTATATTGTTAAGTACTTGGTAGACTCTTTCAACTATGGAGTACTTAAATAACTTACATAATTTATTACAAATTTGATTTCTTGCATAATTTTTATTATTAGTTTATAGTAATTTTTTTCGCCCAATTATCATATGCATATACAAAAACATTATAACAAAATTCTAGAATGAAAACACTCATTCCATACCAAGTAATCCATGCAATTATATGTTTACATTAGAGTAATTTAAAAATGAAAACACTCATATCATACCGAGCAATCCATGCAATTTCATGTTCACATTACAGTAATTTAAAAAAAAACCATAACAATAATATAGCCATGGCATTCATAATATAATTGAGGAACTTATCTTTTAATGTTCTCCAACTGGTTGCAGATGAAGGACGCTCCTCCCAATCGTATGCACTCTATCACACCTTTCTTCCTATGACAGAGGCAACCCCCAAGTTGGGGAAATTAGTCCAAAAGGGAAAATATTTCCCCAAGGCCTCTACACAGCTCAACACACATGCAACCCCCTGGTGCAGAAACCCCCTCCATAGTTGTTCCAATCCTCAATTTCCATACCCCATCAACCTGCACAACGCAAGGAACAAACCCCCTTCTCTAAGCTAACACTCCCTCATGAATCATCTAGTGTCCTTCTAGTGCTCTTGTACAAACTGGATAAGAAGTCTCTAAATTAGGAATCCAAGGAATACAACTATAAGCTAGGTTCATCTCACCAGGATACGCTCCCTTAGCACCTGTTTCCTCAAGGTCAATGGCGTGAATAGGTCTCTCTACCTATGTAAGCTCTAGTGTTCTCTGTCAGGTACCAATCTTCGGGAAGTACAAGGTGATTTCTAAGGTGAGGGCCAAAATGAAGAGGAATGAATCACTCTCAAACTATATTCTAACCTTTTATATGCATGGATTTATATTTCCATGTGGCTTCTCCACATGATACCACTTTCCCCCTCTTAAACCCATCTTAAGATAATTAAATAATGCTTTAATAAAATCATGACTCTTAGTCATGGTTTATGAACTTTGGGTTAAATTGTTAAGGCTACTGTTAAATTCCACTAGGGTCATTTCCCTTAGTTCGTCATAACTTACCCACTTGTGCAAATCATATCCCCCCATATCTTCTTTGTCCTTCTTCATTTTCAGCCATCATGGATTTTATATTAATATCAAAATCTACATAGTTATTATGTCTTAGTCACACTAGACCATTATTGTGTTATATTTTTATCAATTTAGACAGTATTATCTTAGGATCTTATCTGAGAGAATAACATGCACAACAATCAAACACAAGAGACAATAGACACAAATATTTTCCTTGGGGAACCATAAAGGAGAAAACCCCGCAACTTCCTCAGAGATAGAATAAGCACCAATGACAATAGTAAAACCCAAAGACAGTAAGATTATCTTCGACAGCTGTTCTCTCTCTTATCCCAGCTCCTTGTCTCTCACTCATGCACTAAAACTGAGTGTGAGTGACTGTGTGATAAATAGAGAGGCTCACTCTCTATTTATACTAGTTTTCAACTTGACAATAACTTACCAGGGCCAACTTTTTTAGGAGAGTCTAATAACCCTAGTGCCCCATAACTGCGGGGAATTTTTCCCCTGATCAACTAGGAGGGTTAACCTCTATCACTTTATATGACTTGTTTACATCATTGATTCTCCCAATAGGAACATCAGGGACTAATCAAATACAATATGTTAAATACATAACTGAATACATTCTGAAGTTACAAATACATCAACACTCGCTCTTAACTAGGAAGGTATTCTCTTGACACAATTCTTCAGCACAAGTCTTCTTCTCTGGATCAAGTCTAGATCATCATCAACACTGGATCATCATTGGATCATCATCAAAGTTGGATCATCCTTGAAACTGGATCATCATTGGATCATCATCATCACTGCTTCTGCTATCTCGATCAACTGGTGCTATCTCTCAATTCTACTCGTCATAGGAAGTTCTACAAAGCCAACCCTTTTTCATGCTAGTTGTAGACCTAGCCTCCATGCAGGACTTCATCTTCTTCATCACTTATATTTGACCCAGTCAAAAAGGCCCGCCCAGCACTTACATCTGACCAATCAAGGAACACATCCACCACCATGTCAGAAAGGCACGCCCAACACTCACATCTGACCATGGGAGGAACACATCCACCACCATGTCAAAAATTCCTAGCACTCACATCTTACCATGGGAGGCCCAGCTTGCCACCATGTCAGAAAGGCCCAGCACTCACATCCGACCATGGGAGGCCCAGCGTGCCACCATGTCGGAAAGGCTCAGCACTTATATCTGACCATGGGAGGCCTAGCCTACCACCATGTCAGAACGGCTCTGCACTTACATCTGACCATGGGAGGCCCAGCCTGCCACCATGTCAAAAAGGATCTGCACTTACATCTGACCATGGGAGGCCCAGCCTACCACCATATTAGAAAGGCTTTGCACTTACATCTGACCCAATCAAAAAGGCTTTGCACTTACATTTGACCATGGGAGGCCCAGCCTTCCACCTTTTCAGAAAGGCTATGCACTTACATCTGACCATGGGAGGCCCAGCCGCCACAATGTCAAAAAATCTCTTAGACTCATCACTTCCTCTTGGAAGGAACCTAGATCTGGAGAACACCAAGCTTCTCCATGAAGTACTCAAACTTTAATCTGGCCAATGGCTTGGTCAACATATCAGTTATTTGCTCTTCTGTCGCAACATACTGGAGCTTCACTACTCCTCTCTACACCATATCCCTGATATAGTGATATTTGATCTTGATATGATTCGACTTGCCATGGAACACTGGGTTCTTCGACAATTTCACACAACTCTGGTTGTCACAATATATACAAGTAGCATCCAACTGGAGATCAAATAAATCAGATAGTAGCTTCCTCAGCCACACTGCCTCACAACTAGCCAAACAAGATGTGACATACTCCACTTTGGCTGTACTTAGTGCCATGCAAGATTGCTTCCTACTAAACTAAGAGATCATACCTGATCCCATACTGAAGCAACACCCCGAAGTGCTCTTCCTATCGAAGGCACTACCTACCCAATATGAATCAGCATAACCTTCCAGGTTAATCTTCTGATTCGCCTCATACTTGAGCCCATAATCAACCATACCTTATAATATGCTTTGCAACAATCAGGTGAACATGTCTTGGATCCATCAAAAACTGGCTCAATGTGTTCATAGCAAAGCAAATATCCGGTCTTGTATTCGTCAAGTACATCAAGAACCCAATCATCTGAAAATACATCATAGCATCAACTATCTCTGATGAAGCATCACTCAATAGCTTCAAGTTAGATGCCATAGGTGTGGTCATGGCCTAACCTCTTCAATATCTCTACTGCATACTTCCCTTGTCCCAGGGAGATTCTATCTGTACTCTGCCACACCTCCATGCCTAGAAAGTAGTGCATCATACCCAAGTCCTTCATCTTGAACTCGACAGCAATCTTCCTCTTTGTATCAGCAATCAACCCATCCACACCTGTTACAAACAAATCATCTACATATAGTAGGAGTATCATTGGGTTCCCTTCTTCAACCTTGTAGTAAAAGTTGGAATCTTCTTTACTCTTAGTAAATCCCAAACTGGATAGGAAGTTGTCAATTCTATCGTGCCATGTCCTGGGTGCCTGTTTCAAGCCATACATTGCTTTCTTCAATTTACACGCATGAGTCTCCTTGTCATGTGTCTCAAAACCGAGTGGCTGCTCCACATACACTTCCTCTTCTACTACACCATTCAAGAAAGCAGTCTTGACATCTATCTGGTGTATTTTCCATTTCATCACTGCAGCGAGAGCAAGTACTGATCTGATGGAAGTGTATCTGGCTATAGGTGCAAAAGTTTCTTCATAATATATTCCTTCTTTCTGGAAGAAGCCACGAGCCACAAATCTTGCTTTATGTTTCTCTATGCTACCATCTGCAGCATGCTTGATCTTGTAGATCCACTTGGAAGTCACAATAGACTTCCCCTCTAGTCTAGGGACAACATCCTAGACATCATTATTCATGATAGAATGGTACTCCTTGATCATAGCATCCTTTCATTCTTTGTTCTCTGCCCATTCTACATAGTTGGGAGGTTCTTTATCAATGATGTCACATAATAGGGATACATAACCGGAGCAGGACCTAGTTCTTAACCTCTCTCTGTGCATTTCTTCAAGAGCCCCATATCTTTCTGCACCTTGGATAGCCTCTTGTACCCATGCAGGTTTCCTTTTGTAAGAAATATTCTCTTGGGGTGGATCTACAAGTTCCCTTGGTTCTTCTATTTCTTGATCTTCATCTTGATTTGCATCATTCATAGTTGTATCTTGAATTTTGGGTACTTCTATTTCTTCAGAGTCTTCAACTAGTATCTTCTTGGATTTGTTGTAAGTTGAATCTTTGTCGAATGTTACATCTCTTCTAATGTCAATCTTCTTGAATCCTAGGAAGTATGTTCTGTAAGCTTTCGAGCTTTCACTATATCCCACAAATATACCCTTCTTTCCATTAGAATCTAACTTTGTCCTATTTTCTTTTGGAATGTGTATGTACACTGAAAAACCAAATATTCTAAGATGGAAAACCTCTAGTTTCTCGGTGGAAAAGACTTCTTCAGGTGTCTTGCTCTCGAGTACTCTGTGTGGCGTACGATTCTGTACATACACCGTTGTCCTGAAAGCTTCTGCCCATAGATGCATGGGAAGTTCTTGATCATGAAGCATTACCCTTGCAGCTTCCATGATCCTTCTAATCTTCCTTTCTGCAACTCTATTCTATTGTGGATTATATGGAGTGGTCAACTCCCTCGTAATCCTTGAATATTTGCATAACTCTTTGAATTCATTTGATGTGAATTCTCCGCCATTGTCTGATCGAAATGTTTTGATATTATTTTCTGTGTGATTCTCGATCAAGGATTTGAATTCCTTGAACTTGTTGAATACTTCATCTTTGTTCTTTAAGAAGTATATCCATGTCTTTCTAGAAAAACAATCAATTAAAGAAACATAGTATACATACCCACTCAATGAACTGGATGACATCGAACCTCATACACCGGAGTGGATGATTTCCAAGAATCCTTTTGCCTTGCCCTCGCTACTTGGAAATGTCTTCTTTGTGTTCTTTCCTTATGCACATCCTTTTCATACACCGTCATGTTTTGTCTGTATTTCTGGAAGACCTTCAACAACTTTGCTCGCAAGTGGTAGTGATCTATAGTGCACATGTGCAAGCCTTCTATGCCAAATTTCATTTGGTTCTACTGAGTCATGGACCAAGGCTTGTTCTGGTTGGCCCTTTAGCTTGTATAATCCTCCCTCTTGCTCTCCAATCACAACTGCATCATCTATAGTCTTTCCCTTTGGCCACATAAGAACTTGGCCATCTACAAATGCAACCCTTATGTCTTTTGCATCCAACGCATATATGGAAAAGAGATTCTTCTTTAGTCCTGGTACAAACAAGACATCCTTCATCTTCATAGAATTTCCAGAGTCTAGCTTATAGGAGGATTCACCTCTACCTTTTTTTGGATACTGGTAGTCATCCCCAAGTTTCACCTTGTGAGGTGACTCATGTTTTGACAGTTTCACAAAGGATTATTTGAATCCCATCATATGTTTGGAAGCCCCACTGTCTATAAGCCAATCATTTCTTCCATGTGTGATAGTTCCCGTGAGAGTAGAAATCAAAACATATTCTTCATCACTTGAAGAATAGTCACTTTCTTCTTTGATTCTCATTATGGAAGGTTCATCATCCTTTGTAGCATGAGCATGATGTCTTCTCTTGCTTCCTTTCTTCTTGTGAGAGCTATTCTTATTCTTGGGACAATCTCTTGAAAAGTGTCCTCTTTCATCACATGTAAAGCATGTGTATTTAGATATATCTTTTTTGGATTTTATAGAGTTGGATTTCTAGTTAGAATGCTTACCTTTGGGATGATGATATTCCCTTCTACTTTTCTTGGTGTACTGTGAGAGCTTGATCTTCACTTCCCATCTTTTCTTCTTGGGATACTATTCGAGCTTCTTCTTGTGAGCATTCCTCCCACAGTCTACTGAAGGTGACTAGCTTTCTTCTAGCACAAATATATTGAATGAACTTAGTCCCATGACCTAGGGAGACCATTCAAAGTGGTCATCACAATATCTGCATTCTCTAATTCTTCATCCACTGCTTCAAGTTGTTCTTTGATCTGGGAGACCCTTGTAAAGTATGACTGTATGGTCTCTGCATTCTGGATCTTGACATTCTTCAACTGGTTCCTCAAACTCATCTTTCAATTTATGTTTTTTTCTTCAAACAGCTTGGTCAAGGCATCAAACATTGCTTTAGGTGTCTTTAGGGAGGACACATGTGGTATGAGGTGATCCTTGATTGAATCAGCAATAATCCTCTTAGCCATGACCAATTTCTTTTTGTTTAAGTCCTTAGCCTCGTCTCCCCCTGGAACTGGAACATCTTCACTGATGTATGAGTCCAACTCAATTTTTTCCAGGACCAGGAAGATCCTATACTTCCAAGCTCAAAAGTTATCATCTCCCTCAAGCTTTTCATCAAGCTTGGTGTGATGAGACATCTTAAATGAGAACCTCAAATGGAAATACAAAATATTTAGATCTTACCAATTTGAGAAGCTGAAAACTATTTCTGGAGTTGATCTTCTGCAGTGCTGGTTTTCTGGTTCTAGGGAAGATTAGGGTTTGACTTTCTCGAAGTTCTACCCAACCAAAAACCCTGATTTTTGTCTCTAAACTTCGATTTTGAGGAGGAGAGTAATCCTATCCCGAGCTCACTCAAAAATTACTCTTCAGTGAAAAGCCCTAATTTCCCGATGAAGTGGTAGGTCAAAAACTGAAAGTGCTCAAAATCATATTATGCCTCAACAGAAAGATGCGCCCTTCCATGGAGGTTCATCCTAGCCTCCTTTTTCTGATGGATTGTGGAGAGAGACCCAAAAAGTAAGAATCCCTAGCTTGCGCAGTTGCACAGTGTCTTCTTCTCGGGTTAGCTCTAATACAATGTTAGATTTTTATCAATTTAGACAGTATTATCTTAGGATCTTATCTAACAAAATAACATGCACAGCAATCAAACACAAGAAACAATAGACACAAATATTTTACTCAAGGAAACCATAAAGGATAAAACCCTGCAAACTCCTCAAATATAGAATAAGCACCAATGGCAAAAGTAAAACCCAAAGACAATAAGATGATCTTTCACAACTGTTCTCTCTCTTATCCCAACTCCTTCTCTCTCACTCATGCGCTACAACTGAGTGTGAGTGACTGTGTGATAAATAGAGAGGCTCACTCTCTATTTATACGAGTTTTTGACTTGACAATAACTTATCAGGGCCAACTTCTCTAGGAGAGTCTAATCACCCTAGTGCCCTGCAACTGCGAGGACTTTAAACCCTAATAAACTAGGAGGGTTAACCTCTATGGCTTTATATGACTTGTTTACATTATTCATTCTCCTGATAGGAACATCAAGGACTAATCAAATACAATATATGAAATACATAAGTGGATACATTCTGAAGTTACAAATACATCAACATATTGTCCGACGTCTATCCATTTCCTCAAAATGTACATATTTACATCTTTACATACTGGGGTAAAAAACGAGGTGTTACAAATATCATTTGATTTTTGTTTTACTTATAATGTGGAGGTTTCTCCCCCTTGTGACTAATTTGTCATATTGTGCAATTTTAGTATGTGTTTTCTAATGGTTTAGTAGTCTTTTTTGTTTCTTATAAGATGAGAATGAGTTTTCTCTTAGAAAGTTTCAATGAAGTGTTTGTTTATAAAGACATAATCATGTATCATTACTTGGACTAGTTAGGAATATAAAGATACATACATGAAAGTGGAGGTTTTCCTCATTAGGTTGTTTTACCATATAATCCCAATGTCTCAATGTTGTGTTGTTGATTCTAATGTTTAATTATTGATGTGTCATCCTAGATACATTTTTTATTTCTACAAAAGTTTTATATGGTATTAGAGTCAATAGGGCATACTCTCTCACATGAGGTGGGTTTATGGATTGTGTTTGTAGCTTATGCATTTTCTCATAGAATTCCTTGTCAATAAGGACATCGTTAGAGATCTATGAAGGAATCAAATAAACCAATGGTGGTGTTTGTGTTAATTGTGCTTGAAATGATGCTTGAGATTGGACATAATGAGCAACACATAGGTACGAGAAAAAAGTTGCGTGATTTTTTTGTTCATGTCATGTGCATTTTATAAAAATGCTTGAATAATAGTATAGAAAGTTCATAGAATGCATGCGAGAAGAAACTGAGAGGGAAGTTGCAAGTTGTTGCAGAGAAGGTTGCAACATGGGCATGGTACATAGTTGATAGTGCTTGTTTTCATGGCGTGTGTTTTCAAATTGCAAAGATATTGGTACGGCATGGAAATTGTGATTGCAAAAGTAGAAGATAGCATGTTGAGAAGCATGTTGGGAGAAATTCCCATGGTGATTGTTATTATTTTTCCTAGATCTAGTTTATTGACAACTACAATAATATTTTTTGTGTATGTCATATATAAGAAGGCTAGTATTGTGCTTGAATTCATAATAGAGAGACAAATTTTGTGATTTTCAAGTAGAAATCCGTATGGACTAGTTGAAGACAAGATTCCGATGAGTAAATAATCTTAATAATCTTACTAATTGTATTAAGAAATGTTTGTACTATATTAAGTACTATAATATAAGTGTCTTCATATGTACTATATTAAGTTGGATGAAAGTGTTGTAAATATATATATGTGTGTGTTGGGAAAGTTGTAAATATATTGGAAGTGCAAATTCATTAAAATTAGCAAATAAAATATAAAAGGTTTTTTTACTTAAACCATGTAATATCATAGTATAGGCAATATCATGCTATGTGAATTTATATTAAACTTAATATGCTATGTGAATTCATATTGAGGTTTAATGTAGAATGTGATTTATGTTTTAATGTATAAATAAATATTGTGATTTATTTATGAGAAAAAAATATTAACAAATTTAAATTTATAAAAAATAATATATATATTATATTATATTATGTTATATTATAGAAAGATTAATATGCATTATATATATGTAGGGGGTTTAGAAATAAGAGTTTAAGGGGAGCGGTTTGAATTAAGTATTTGGATGTTTGAATAGATAACTTTGGATTGAACTGTTTTACATGGTTTAAGATCCACAACAATGTATGTTTTCATATTAAACAAAGTAATATCATTTTATGCGAATTCATATTGAGGTCTAATTTAGAATGTGATTTATGATTTTATTTATGAAAATATATTGTGATCTTTTTCCATGTAAAAACATATTAACAAGTTTAAAATTATAAAAAATGAAATAAATATATTGATTAGTATAGAAAGGTCCATATGCGTTCTATTATATATAAATGAATGATTTAGAAATAAGTTTTTAAGGGGGTGATATGAACTAGGTATTGGGGTGTTTGAATATATAACTTCAGATTGGACTTGTATACATGGTTCAATATCCACAACAATGTATTCATTTCTTAGATTCTCTCTTTAAACTTGTTGTTTGATGCCTATATTTCTCTCTTCATCCAAGTGGATATATCGATGGACACCTACCTCTTCCACTAACTTAGAAGGGTTCTACATATTGATAGTTCTATTACGAATTTTGTGGGTCTTGAAATTTTGGTGCATTTTGGGGAATTTCCCATATGTTTTTTTGCAATTGGAATCGTACAAAAATCAAAGAGTAGAAGGGCCTACCAAAACATATATCATCAATTAATCTTTTTATTGGTCCAATAAATACCCCAAATAGAGTTTGTATGAGAAAGATGTGATCTTGAGAAGATTACAAATGAACTAGGTTCTTTAGGGCTTGCATTCATTTTTCACCTCATACCCTAAGGTTAGGATTTTGGATATTCAAGGTTCTATAATTTATTTAAAATATAGTTTCCCCCTCTTGCAATCTTCTTCCTATGAATGAATCTATCCAAGACCTTTTTATTCAAAGATAAGCTACCACAATTCTAGCTAGATTGTATTGCTTTACATATTTGAGTGTTTTTCTATTTCATTCATTAATAGAATTTGAGTTTCACACTATTAATATTATTCTACAATAATTATGTGTGATTTCGTTCATATTTATATATTCATTTTCTCTCCATATGATCCGACTAAGCGATGTCAAAGCAACTTACTATGTTTTTTCCATGCATGTCCTCAATGATGTTAGGGTACATTGATTTGGGACTAGAACTAGCCAAACTTATTGAATAACACTCTCAGTTCCGATAATGGCCTCTCATCAAAAGGAAAAAGAAATAAAATAGAGTAGGAGATATTATCAAGTGGTTGCTAAAGGAGGTTCTTGCGCGATGGAGGAAACGATTAATGGATATTTTTCGTAGATCCTTCCATAACTACCAATGGAAATGGAGACACCTTTGATATGAACTCACTTCAAAGGTACAATGCCCTTCAATTTACATATTAAATTTTCCATTCCTTTATTCAGAGGATAGATAGAAGCATATGTTTTGAAGAAATGGTTAAGTATAGTGTTAGAGGGTTATTACAATGTTCAAAAATAATTTGATAGTGAGAAGATCGCCTTCAAACTCATTAAGTCCATTTTCCATGTAAAATATTGATGGGACACTTATTATATGCAACATGTTGGAGATGAGTATGAAAATTTGAGGATAGAACCCCACTTGAGAATATTTTTTATTTTCCTCAAGAAATAATTTTACGTTTTTAGAAACTATAAGGACTAGTATATGATATGGATGACCTTTCACTAGGAGAGAGACTAGATAGTGCCAAAGTATGTTAGATCATTAATCAACCTTATTACCATGATCATTCGCCTAGGATGCATTTTATTAGCTTTCATGCTATGTCATATGGTAAAAAACTTAGGATATGTTGATAATTTACTACAGTTGAGGTCCTCCACTTTGGTCATTTGACAGTTGAGAAAATCCACTTTGATCATTTTTATAGTATAGGTACCCTCATTAATGACATATCATTCTTGGTGTGCTCCCCATCCCTTAAATTAGGGAATGTGTTTAACCATAGGTGCTAGTGCATGTATTTGGTGGTTTTTGGCCTTCCTTGGGAATTTATTGCCTCCTAGAACCACTCCAACTCACCCATGTGATCACCTACCCATATAATGCCTTCATTTATGTTCCAACATTCTCCATATATGTTCACACAAGCATTTGTGATTGTTTGGGATGTTTAGGGAGCTCATTGGTCCACCTAGGGGGGTTTTGAGGTCAAATCACTGTCTGATACGTGTATTTATCCAGATGGCCTCCATAAGCTATCTATTTATCCTTGATGTAATATAAACCTGATATAGAAATATATACATGTTGGACAGTCATAATAATATTAGTTATTGACTACATTTCTATGTGTTATTTTCATCTTTTCTACTATTTTTCTACATATTTGTGAGTAAACTCGAATTGTGAGGATTGCCTTAGATCCTAGATCCTAATGTGAATCAATTCTCACATGGTATCAGAGATCATTGGAGCTTCAAATAAAATCTATAGTGTTTGAGTTATTGTTTAGGGAATTTTCCAGAAAAATTTGAGTGTTTGCATTGCAGGTAGAAACAGTGCTTCTGTCACATAGTGTCAATGCGCAAACAGAAATGGAGAAGACTCTTGTATTTCTTACTCCATTCAAATATTTTGAATGGAAGTAAAAAATGGTGATCCAGCTAAGGTCGAAAGGCCTGTATAGATTCACCATGGGGAATGAGGCCGAACCCAACTCTGTTGTGGATAAATCGACTTACTTCAACAGGCTTGATGCAGAATTTGCGATGCTTTGTCTCAAAATTTTGAGAGACATACTCTTCTATGTATATAGTATGATAACTACCAACAAGGTATGTCTCAATCTTGAGTCATTTTTTTGGAAGAATGATGAGATGAGAGGCCACCAGCTCAAAAATGAGTTGATCTCATTGAGCCCAACTCACTTTGAGATGATCCAAGACTTCTTCACCAATTCCAAATCATTGGTGCGTCAGTTGAAACAGTGTAGAATTGAAAATAAATATGAGCACCTGATATTGTCCTTACTTTCAAATCTAGGGAAATAGTATTCATCGTTTCTGTCAATATTGCACTCTAGCAAGCTCACAACTCGAAATTGGAGGATGTCATATTTGGTAGACTTCATGGAGTCATTGACTCAAGATAAATACAAGCTCATACAAATGGGTACCATCAAATCTAGTAAGGATCAAGCCCTTTTTGCAGGAGTTTTGAATCCATCCAAAGGAAAGAAGAAAGCTAGTTATTCGAAGAAACAAGAGAAGAAGAAGTAGGGGAAGCCCAAATCTTCATATGGGGTTTCAAATCCTACCATGGACAAAGACAAGAAGAAGCAAGAGAATATCAAATGCACCTACTATCACAAGGGCTAGAATCCAGAGAGTGCATGTATGAATAAGACCATTTACATGATGGTGTATCTTCTTGAGCAGAAAAACATCCCATTGTCAGAGGGCGCAATGAAGAAAGAGGGAGGTTCAACCTCATAAAACAAAGAGAGGTTCCATGCTTTGGTTGTTGGATCTTCAATATATTCTTCCTTCATCATAGATTCAGGCTCCTCAAGGAACATGGCCTCCATGCAATATTCCATCTCATCCCTGCATCCTTACAGTGGTCCATCCATTCTTATGGGTGATGATTCAGAAATCCAAGGAAAAGGGATTGGAAGGATTGATCTTGAAGATGGGTACTTCAACAATGTGTTGTTTGTTCCTGATCTAGCAACGAACCTTCTATCTATGTATAAAATGACACACACTAGTGAAGCCAAGAGAGTAAGATTTACTCCAAATGCAGTGGAGATATCAAAAATCTCTACAGGCCAAGTTGTGGCACTGGGTTTTGTTGACCATGATTCAAGAATGTACAAATTCTCTCACTTCCTCCCCTACTCTCAAGGGAATGCGCTCATTTCACATGTCAATGAGACAAGAAAGTTGTGGCATGAGAGATATGGTCATCTCAACTACAAGTAACTTCAATCATTAATCAAAGAATGAATGGTGGAAGGGATTCCTTCTATCAAGTTCTTCAATGGCACATGCAAAGGATGTGTAGTGGGAAAGCATGATGAGCGTAGATATGAGAAAGGAAAGGTAGGGAGAGTTGTAGAAGTTATTTATTTGTTTCATTCACATCTCATAGGGCCTCTCCTCATACCATATTATGGGAATTCAAGGTGTGTATTGACCTCCATAGATGATTTCTCAAGGAACTACTGGGTATATTTTCTCAAACTAAAATCTAAAGTTTTTGAGACTCTCAATATTTGGAGAGCCCTAGTTGAAAATGCATGTGGGAACAAGATAAAGGTCCTTAGGACTGAAAATGGAAAGGATTATTTTAACAATAATTTTCAGCAGCTTTGTGAATAATGTGGCATCCAAATGCATCATTCGGTTCCATACACACCACAACAAAATGGTGTTGCAAAGTGCAAGAACATGGATCTCAAAGAGATGGAAAACTATATGATGGAAGCAAAGGATTTTAATCCTGAGCTATGGGTTGAATCCATTAAATTTTCTGCATATCTCCAAAACAGATCTCATCACAAAGATTTGGATGAAAAAAAACCATATGAGGCTTGGAGTGGTCACAATCCCAGTGTTTCTCATTTCAGGATTTTTGGCTCAAAGGCTTGGGCTAGGATTCCTCCCGAGAAGATAAAGGACTTGAAAGATCAAATAAAGGAGTCCATTATGGTTGGATATGCTGAATATGTAAAGGGATATGAGCTCTTTTATCCCTCATCTCAGAAAACATTCATCAAAAGGAGTGTACATTTCAAAGAAGACCTCATGCAAGAGACCGAACTAGATCATGGGGAATGCTCCAATCCTCCACTCCATGATGATGTAAGTGAAGAATACTTATATAATTTTTTTGTTTATGATATTGATGATAATTATGATGACATGCATTCATATCATGACTCACCCATTCTTCCAAAGTGGGTTGAGAAAACCATTGAAGCAGTTTGGGATCTTGCCAGTGATCCACTATATTCTAGGAAGACTAGATATCAATTTCACAATGACTACTATACTTGTGAATTGAATATTGTTGATAGATTCTTCATGATGGTTGGATATGATCCTCAAGAATATCAGGAGGAATCACTTGACCCAATAATACAAACAACCATGCAAAAAAATCATTACAAGACAATGAGACTTGGGAATTGGTTCCCTTGCCCTCCAACGGGAAACTAGTGCAATGCAAGTCGGTCTATAGGACCAACGTGGCTGCTGATGGTTCAGATATAAATTATAATTCCAGGTTGGTTGATAAAGGATTCTCTAAATTTCAAGGAGTGGAATATTCAGAGACATTTGCACCGGTTTCAAACATGGACTCTATTAGGCTAGTTTTATCCATTGATGCATCTAAGTGTTGGTAGGTTCACCACATGGATGTGAAGAGTGCATTTGTTCATGGTTACCTTCATGAGTAGATATATATGCAATAGCCTGAAGTTTTCATTCATTATCCTTCACTTGTATGCAGGTTAAAGAATTCTCTCTATGGCCTTAAGCAATCCCCCAAGGCTTCGTATGCCAAGATGGACAATTTTCTGCTATCGCTTGGCTTTGAAAGATGTAAATATGATCCTAATGTGTGTTTGAAGCATGTTGGTGACTTATTTCAGGTCATATTGTTTTATGTTGATGACCTTTTTATTACAGGTATCTGCACTAAAGGAGTTGGATCAATTAAGTCTTATTTGCACAGTGAATTCTCCATGACTGACCTTGGATTGTTGAGGCAATTTCTTGGATTGGAGATTGAGAAATATGAATTAGGGATTAAGGTTAGCCAACCAAATTATGTCAAATACCTGTTATCGAATTTAAAAATGGGTGAATTTAAGGAAACCAAGTTCCCATTCCTTTCAGGAATAAAACTAGGTGGCTTTGGTGCATCTCCATTGGTGGACAGCTCGTTGTATAGACAACTAGTTGGGATTTTGTTGTATCTTACACACTCTTGACCTCATTTGGAATATGATGTAAGTTTTGTTTCTAGATATATTCAGCAGCCTTGTGAGATCCATTGGAAGGATTCCAAAAGCATCCTGCATTATGTGCAAGGAACCAAACACTTCGAGGTACACTATGGTGTTGGTTCTCCACTAAAACTAGTTGGATTTACTAATTCTGATTGGGATGGAGATACCATTGAAAAAAATTCCACTTCAAGTTATGTATTCATGATTGAAAATGGTCCCATATGCTGGTAAATCAAGAAACAACAAACCATATCCCTCTCTTTAGCTGAGTTCGAGTACATATGAGTAGTGAACGCAACTACACAATGTGTGTGGTTGCAAGGTATTCTTGGGGAACTTGGACTTGCATTTGATTCACCAATAGTAATTTGGTGTGATAATCAAAGTGAAATCAATATTTCCACTGATCCAGTGCAGATACAAAAGACTAAACACATTGAGATACACACGCACTACATTTGGATCTTGGTGCATGAGGAGGTGGTATCCTTGCAGTATTGTCAATCTACAGAGAAAATTGCTAACATATTCACCAAGAGCTTCAAAGAGAAGACATACACCTATATAAGATCCACTCTTGAAGTGGGTGACACATGGTGATGGCTGATATCACTTTCATATTTTTCTCCATGTCCATTTTAGAGGGGAGGTTTTGTTCCCATGAGGTTTTCCTCCTTACCTTGTTTATATGGACTAATAAAAAAATTTGTTGTATCAGGTGACCCAAGCCTTAGTTTCCAAGGCCTCCATAATGATTTGGTATAATTTTTACTAAGTTAGGATTAAGTTGGGGTATTATAGCATTAATCCACCTTAGTACCATGATCATACACCTAAGATACATTTCATTAGATTTCATGCTATGTCATATGGTCCAAAAATTAGGGTATGTTGATAATTTAGTGCAGTTGAGGCACTCCAATTTTATCATTCTGGCAATCCAGAAACCCTCATTAATGACATATCAGCCTTGGTGTGCTCGCCATACCTTAAATCGGGGAATGTGTTTGAGCATAGACACTAGTGCATGTATTTGGTGGTTTTTGGCCTTCCTAGAGCATTTATTACCTCCTAGAGCCA
Source organism: Pseudotsuga menziesii (assembly GCA_001517045.1). Taxonomy (NCBI): domain Eukaryota; kingdom Viridiplantae; phylum Streptophyta; class Pinopsida; order Pinales; family Pinaceae; genus Pseudotsuga; species Pseudotsuga menziesii. The sequence continues at coordinate 221,349 of LPNX011025907.1, forward strand.
CTCCCACTCACCCATGTGCTCACCCACACCTAGATTGCCTTTAATTATGTTCCAGCATGCTCCATCCATGTTCACACTAGCATTTGTGACCGTTTTTTATGGTTAGGGAGCTCATTGGTCCACCTAGGGAGGTTTTGAGGTCAAATCATAGTCTGACACATGTATGCATCTGAATGGCCTCCAAAGGCTAAAAATTTCTCTCTAATGTAATATAAACCTGATCCAGACATATTTTCATGTTGGTAAGCCATAATAATATCAGTTATTGACTACATTTCTATGTGTTAATTTCATCTTTTCTACCATTTTTCTGCATATTTGTGAGTAAACTCGAATTGTGAGAATTTCCTCAACTCCTAGATCCTACAATGAATCAATTCTCATAGAGTACATCAATATCTTACATACCGTGCATTTATATATAGGTACCAGATACTTAAAGTGGTATTGGTTCTATAATAATACAATAGTCTAGATGGATACATTCAAACAAGATGGATCTCTTGGACATCTCCTCAATAGTAGCCACTCATTAATATTCTATCAATATTGAGGAAAAAATTAAGAAGAGTGGGAGGGATTTTGGATATGTAAATATACCACAAAAAAATCATGGTAAAGGTAGCCCTAACTTATAGAAAAAATTAAAGAGAAAGGATGTCCAACTTTAGGATAACTAGTCCAAGATACAAGACAACATGGGTAATGGGAAGTTGAAGAAGGATGCTTGAAAGTGTTGTGATTTTCATAAAAAGTTTTGGCACAAAAATGTTGAATGTATCTCCAAGATCTCATTGTTAGATAATATGAGATACTCAAATTAGATTATATCCCATACTTCAATTTAGGTCTAAATAAATGAAAAAAATCAATGTCTCGGAACCCATTGTTACCATTGCCAACACAAAGATCTAGGAAAAGAAACCAGGGGAGCATATGGAAGGTGAGTGCCTCTTTTTCTCATATATGTACGTGAAGGGGAATCCACTACATATAATTGTTAACATGAAATACAAAAGGACCTAATTTATATATTATTTTTTGAGAGTTTGAAGTTGTTAATGACATCACACCCCCAACCATACACCATTGATTGGATAACATAAATGAGACATACATTTTAGTTAGCAAATTTTCCTATTCTATAGCATAAATCCATTCAACCATGAGGTATTGTGTGATGTTTCCCCACATTAGTACAATAATTTATGTGGAAGTGGCATGATATTTATGAGCTTAGGAATTGTAGTGTCATTGTTACTCAAGGAGGTCAACTCTATAAGGTACTAGAGGTGGTTTTAATTACCATAATCACATTGATTAATGTAGTGATCCGAAAATGATAGGATCTTTATAACCATTAAATTGAATGTATAAATTTGAATGATTAAACTCATTAAAAGGCTTTAAATGACAAAATTAAAGAGAATAATTGAAGAACATAAACATATAAAAGATATGCAAACCATGAAATATGTAGATATCAGATGATAACAGAGTTCATCCTTGATGGACTATGTCTCTGATTCCATATCCAATGAGGATTGATCTTAACAGTCTTCAAAATGCTTGAGTATGTACAAATTCCTTCTTCACATTGCTACAAAGAGACTTAGTCTTCAACAATGAATTCCTCTCACTCTCCAAAATCTCCCAAGAGTGGCTAAAACGCCTCTTACAAAATGAGCAAATATTACAAACCCTTCAAAGGAACTTTGGCATCATATCACCAAAACTCCAAAGCATCTTACAATGCCTTCCCATGGAAAATTACATTGTTTATATAACCCAAAAATCCATAACCATACCCCCAATTACAAATCGATTTACAACTATTTGATCCCAAATTTAATGGGATAAAGATCCAACTAAAAATGGAGAAAATATGGGAAAATCTCCTTAAAATATATTTTTTGTTTGAAAATAATAAACAAAGTACAAAGTCCAAAATATATAACACATATGGTTAAAAAAGCATATATTAATGTGACTTTGTTTGAATTTTGGTAAAAAAAGGAGTGCTCCCTTCTTTGGGCTAAAATTTACTCCAAATTCTAACTAAAAAAAAAATATTGCATATCCCATAACAAAAGGAGTGCTTGGCACGTTGATTAAAAACATTGGAAAAGGGGGAGGAGGTCATCGGTTCAAACCCATATAATTCTCCCCAAAACATGATTCTATTTGGCATGAAATGTGGTTTTTTGTTAGGGTTTGTTGGTAGACTGACAGTGGTGATCATGTGGCATAACAAATGGGGTCAAGGGCTAAGCCCTTAGTCCTTCCTTTTTCAAAATAGAACATATTTAAACTTTAAATACAAGTCAATATCTATAGGATAAGAAACAAATGGTGGAGGCGATGACTAGGTGGATTTGGTGGAGGCTTAGGCGGAGAGGAGGTTGAGGGTTTAATCCTCCTTGACTCTAATTATTTTTGTCAACTGTTAAACTAAATTCCAATAGGGCTTCCATGTGGCAAGCCCTGATTGCTCCACTTCAACCTGCCATGTCACCACTCATCTTCCATGTCACATCCACATGGCCTCCTGTAGAGCTACCATGTCACAACTTTGTTGACTATACTTTCCAATTGGGTTTCCACATCAGCTCCGTACATGCAACATGTCACCCTTACAATGGTGCTATGTGGCACCCCATTTTGTCCAACTTCACCTATTTTATTGAACGTTCAAAAATTAACAAATTTCATGTCCAAAGTCTGTTTTGCACAAAACGAATGTTGCCGGAAATATCTCTCTCATCTCTATGCAGATGAAATATTTTTCAATTTGAAGATTTTAATTTTTATCAATCTTAGAGATCCTCTTGGATCATGTAGGAAGGTAATCTCACAAATTTAGAGATTTGTCTTCTTCATGATCTAGTAAAAATTTGAATGAAATATCACTACAATTGTTAGGGACTTGATGTAGGATGCCTCTAAATAGAAAAACCAAGTGGAAAATATAGTTGAAGCATACAAAAATATATTCACCTCATTTATAATGGTATCTTTGCATTATCAAATAAATCATGCAATTGATTTGACACTTGATAGTCATATACCTAATGGATTAGCATATAGATGCTCTCATATAGATATGAAGAAATCAAATTCTAGTTTCAATACCTAATTCAAAATGATTAGATTTGACAAGCTCCTCACCTTGCCAAATCACAATTGTGTAGAAAAAGGATGGGGAATGGTGACTCATTATAAATTATACATCTTTGAACAAAATCATAGTCATTGTGTGCAAGCTTAAGGATTTGCACTGTGTAGAAATTTCTACACAATGAAAATCTATAAGCTTGAACACAATGACTGAACACTATGGAAACATTCATGCACAAATATCATAGTCAATAATTGATATTCAATCCCTTGTATTGATGATGTTCTGGATCAACTCAATGGTGCTAAAATTTTCAATATTATTTATCTAAAATCTAACTATCACTAGGTGCCAATTGTTGGGTATGTGTTATATTCTTTGTGTCATGACCCCAATACCTTAATTGGGCCATTGGGGTTATGAAATACTCAAATTTCCCATAAAAAATACTTCATTTATTTCCTTTTGTTTTCCCAATTTTTAAATTTAGTAAATACATTGAAATCTAAACAGATGCATTGAGTAGTTCTAATTCAATTAATCATATACAAAATTATCACATACAAATCTATATGAATGCAACCACATATATTCAATTAATTCAAGAAACACATTCAACTCATAACTGTAACTCTTAATAAACACACAATTTATACACAAAAGGAGTACTCATTTGGAAATGTAAATGACTTCCTACAGACCAGCAACGTTCCACCAAGCCATAGACCACATGTAAATTTGAAGCCAAAACTGAACGACATTTTTGTCGGAATTTTGATAGGACTCCGTAAAACATCTAACAAGGTGGACTATTTTTAAACGCCAGTAGCATTAGAGGAAATTTGAGGTCTAAAATGGGCCTCCTAAGGAAAATAATAAAATTTTATTTATTAATTTTGGAGGAAGAAAGAAAAAAACTACTTTTTGTGTTCGTATTTTTGACATATTTCCCAGTTTTTTTATTCAAATTTCAATTGGGAGAGCCCATTTTAGACTCCAAAAACAAGGCCCATTATAACTATTAAAATATAAATACCCAAATTCATTGGAGTTATCATTACTTGACATTAGTTTCCTTCTGTTGACCCTGCAATTAACAACAAATAACAACAATCAGGTTGCAATTAAAGTCTAGGAGCATGCATAACATGAATGAACAACTTATCATAAATGGGGCTCTTAGATCAAGAAGATAGGATTAAGTTGATGCTTATCCATTAAGGCGAACATAGCCAACTTAGGGAATATAATGAAAAATTCAATAGAAAGAACAAATGGTTTAGGCATCACCTATATATGTTCTATGTAATTTTTTTTTGGCTCAAGTTTGGTTTTAGTTTACTAACTATGAATTCTTTATAATAGAGTTATTTTTCCAAGGTTGGATTTTATATTACTAACTTTGAATTCTTTATAATCAAGGCTCATACCCTTTATCATGGATTATATTACTACAAACTCTAAGGGATAATCATTGGATTTTTTCATTAATGAGATAGTTTCCCATCTAAGGATAATTTATTGTAACCAAATGCAACACGCCTCAATTTTTAGTAACCAATATTTTATTCCCAAGAAAATTTGAGTAGTATGTGAGTAAGTGAGATCTAAACTATAGTAATAATTTTAATTCTTGGATGACATATAAGCACAAGGAAAAACAATTATTTAAATTATTTCTTATAAAGTATTTATAATCCAAGCTAGAAAGTCTCTACTCAATTATTGATATGTTTGAGACCTCACTAGGGAGATACTTAGAAAATATTATATGTGATATTTTTCAAGCCCCCACTCACAAAATCTAATATCATATCATGGTGCAACATATGTCGATTCTTGTTCGATAAAAAATATATTAAAGATTAATAATGGAATCTTTATCAAATTTATATCATACATATAAGTCAAATATAATATTGTATACATTCAATGGAGATTTTTGAGAGGACTGTAATTTCCCTAATGATATTTTTTATATATACATAAACCCATAGTTATATCCCTTGAAGTCAATGGGGGTTATAGACCCCTGTTGAAGGAAATAGATCTAGAATCAATGTTATATCAAAGACAAAATACATTGGAAATCATGGAAACTGTCATCATGTTAGGTTGGGACCCTCAATCATGTATTATATTTGTAAGGGAGAATCACTGGAGTTTCCCATTAATGAGAAAGAATTGAATCCTTTAATACACTAATGGTATATTGCTCTACAACATTATACATCTTATGATGAGATTTGTTTTTTTCTAATTTAGATCAATTTTTCCCTAAGTTTGTTTAGAAGACATCTACATTTTTTATATGTAGATGTGGATATAAAAAAGGATGCCAATGTGAGACATAAAAAATACACTCATGTGTCCTTTCTCCCAATTTAATCATAGAAGGATGCATAAGTGAGATATGGTTGTTAGAAAAAAAGGACCATAGAGCAATAACAAATATATAGTTAAATCAATAAACAAGATGCAAAACAAATTAAAACAGTACAGAGAGACACAGATATAACGTGGTTCACCCAAACGATGGCCTACATCCACAAAGAAATTTTCCAGTCCTTTTATTGCAGTCCAGAAAGATGAAGGGATACACCCTGCAGCAAAACCGCTGCACTTCCTCTTCATGCTCTCACAGTCTCTCTTCCAATACAATATAATGCCCACATCTAGTACAATACAGTACACATATCCAGTACAATTACAATGGAGCCTCCTCAAGCCTTATAAAGGCTTAATCACATGCAATACCATGGGACAAAACCATGGGCTACAACAAACCATGTGCCCAAACCATGTGCTAGACCTAACCACCTTTGACTTGATCTCAAGTCAAGGTTAGCACATGCAATACCATGGGACAATACCATGGGATACAACAAACCATGTGCCCAAACCATGTGCTATACCTAACCACCTTTGAATTGATCTCAAGTCAAGGTTTACCCTAACAATCCCCCCTTTAAACTTGACTTGGAGTAATCACCAACTCCCCTCAAGTATTTACCGAGGAATCTTAAATACACCCCCCTATCACCTAGGTCTATCTCCCGACTTTACCGGTGAGTTACCAAGGGTATGCATGCCTTACCAGGTCTTACAGCCATATGCCCATTTACATGCAAACCAATGCATTACATTTTTTTCATGTGCCTTCATGGTGACTAAACACAACAACTCTACCGCTGCTGCACTTGCTAGACCTTGGACTTGGAAAATTTCTTCTTTTCACCTTCATGCTTTAAGGCCAACAGAAACCGAGCAGGAACTTAGTTTCTCTCTGGTTACTCCCTTTGTCAACATGTCTGCAGGATTTTGGCTAGTGTGAATATTTTCCAGTTTTAACAGTTCTTCATCTAGAACAGATCTTATGAAGTGGTACTTGAGTTCTATATGTTTAGTCCTTGAATGAAAGATTGAGTTCTTTGCAAGATGAATGGCACTCTGGCTGTCACTATATAGCCTACTATTCTCTTTTTTCTTACCCAATTCTTCCATGAACCTATGCAACCAAATCATCTCCTTACTAGCCTCTGTACCAGCAACATACTCTGCTTCCATTGTTGAAAGTGCAACAACCTGTTGCAGTTTTGAAATCCAACTTACTGTTGTTCCACCTTCAATGAACACATACCCTGTGGTGCTTCTCCTGCTGTCTTTATCACCAGCCATATCTGCATCAACATATCCCTGTAGAACAGTGTCTGAACCTCCAAAACATAATGCATGAGAAGTGGTACCTCTCAAATACCTAAGAATCCATTGTACTGCTTTCCAATGCTCTTTACCTGGATTTTTCATATACCTGCTCACAACTCCCACTGCATGTGCAATATCTAGTCTTGTGCACACCATGGCATACATCAAGCTCCCAACTGCTGATGAACAGGGAATCTTGGACATGTAATCTATCTCTTCCTGTGTCTCTAGACACATATGCTTGCTTAGTTTGAAATGGCTTGCCAAAGGTGTGCTGACTAGTTTTGCATTCTGCATTCTAAACCTCTACAACACCTTTTCTATGTACTCTCCTTGAGACAATGTCAATTTGCGATTTTTCCTGTCTCTTGTTATTCTCATACCAAGGATTTGCTTTGCAGCACCCAAATCCTTCATCGCAAATGATTTAGCTAGTTTTCTTTTGAGCACATTTATATCCTGCATGTTAGACCCTGCAAAAAGCATGTCATCCACATACAATAACAAGATAATATATCTTCCATTATCTAGCCTCTTGAAATAAACACAGTGGTCAGAATGACATCTATCATAACCTTGTTCTGTCATAAACTTATCAAATTTTAAATACCACTACCTTGGAGCTTGCTTCAAGCCATACAAGCTCTTCTTCAACTTACAAACCAAATTCTCCTTCCCTTTGACCTCATACCCTTGTGGCTGCTCCATATAAATATCTTCCTCCAAATTCCCATGGAGAAAGGTCGTTTTTACATCTAATTGTTCAAGATGCAAATCTTCTACCGCCACTAGACTTAAAATAGTTCTAATTGAAGTCATTTTAACAACAGGAGAAAATATTTCATCAAAGTCTATACCTTTCTTTTGTGCAAACCCCTTTACAACAAGTCTAGCCTTGTACTGCTTCTTTCCTCCATCTTCTTCCTTCAACCTGTAAACCCATTTATTCTGCAATACCCTTTTTTCTGCAGGTAACTTAACCAAATCCTAAGACTGGTTTCTTACCAATGAGACCATCTCCTCATCCATGCCTTGCTCCCACTTCTTTCTAGTTTCTACCTGCATTGCTTCTTCAAAACATTCTGGCTCACCAGAATCAATCATCAATAAATAATACAGTGAAGGAGAGAATCATTTAGGGGGTCTACTTAACCTGGTAGACCTTCTTACAATTGCAGGAGTTTCAGGTACCTACTGTTGCTCTTGATTTTCTGGTGCTTTTGGAACTTCATTTTCTTTTATTTCATCAAGCACTGTGTACTCTGTTTTTTCCTTTTCTTCTTTTTTTCCCTGCAACTGATCTTTGTACATGACCTTTTCATTGAATACTACATCTCTACTCCTAATGATTTTGCAATTTTTAAGATCCCATAAGCGATAACCAAAATCATCAACCCTGTATCCAATAAAGGTACATTTCTTGGATTTAGCCTCAAGCTTTGTTCTATCATCTTTATCGATATGGACAAATGCTTCACAACCAAAAGTTCTCAGAAATGAGTATTTTACCTGTTTACATATCCATGCCTCCTTTGGAATTCCACCATCCAAAGCGCTTGAAGGCCCTCTGTTTATTAAATAAACATCAGCGTTTACAGCATCAACCCAAAACTGTAAGGGAAACCCTGCATGCAATCTCATACACCTTGCACGCTCCATGATCGTTCTGTTCATCCTTTCTGACACGCCATTTTCTTGGGGTGTTCTAGGGACTGTCTTCTCTCTGTGAATCCCATTGTGTGAATAGTAACTGTCAAACTCCTTGTTGTAGTACTCGCCTCCATTATCAAATCTGAGACATTTCAACCTTTTTCCTGTCTCATTCTCGGCTAAAGCTTTCCACTTCTTAAAAGTATCAAACACATCAGATTTCTGTCTAATGCAATACACCCAAGTTTTTCTAGTTGCATCATCAATAAAAGTAACATAATAACGAGAGCCACCAAGAGATTGTACCTGAGCTGGTCCCCATACATCTGTATGGACAAGCTCTAACTTTTCACTCTTATTTTGTTTCCCAAACCTGAGAAATCTAACTCTCTTCTGTTTTCCATAAACACAGTTCTCACAAAATTCCAAACTTACCTGCTTCAGATCTGAAAGCAGTTTCCTTGAGTGGAGAATCTGCATCCCCTTCTCACTCATGTGGCCAAGCCTATGATGCCACAATGCTGCACCTGTTTCTGTGGAAGCTACAGAAATAGAATAATCAGTGTTATGAGGACATAAATACAACGTACCTATCCTATCTCCTTTTGCAATTACCATTGATCCTTTAGTAACCTTCCACCACTTTTCTCCAAACGTAGACAAATAGCCGCCATCTCCCAACTCCCCTGTTGAGATCAGATTTCTTTTCATAGCAGGAATGTGCCTTACATCCTTTATCAACTAGTCATTTCCATTATTTAGTTTATCCCATACCTTACCCTTTCCAACAATTTTACATGGTTCATCATCCCCCAATAACACATGCCCAAAATCACCTTGAACATAATCATAAAATAATTTCCTATGGGGTGTAGCATGACATGAAGCCCCTAAATCTACTACCCAGTAATCACTAGTGTTATCTAATGCAAGAATCAAAGCATCTTGTAACACATCACCTGCTACATTAGCTTCCTGGGTAATCTCTTGCTGCCTCTCACCTTTCTTCTTTGGTGCTCTGTAGTCTTTCTTTAGATATCCTTTCTTACCGCAGTTCCAGCATTCTATTTTTCCGAATCTGGACTTGGATCTTCCCTTTTTAGACTTGCCGCGATTTCCTCGGCTCCTTCCTCTCTCATTTTGTCTCCCTCTGCTCTCCATGGTCAACGCATTACCTGATGTCTCACCTGTGCTTTTCCTTCGCATTTCCTCGCTAAGAATAACACTAACAACATCATCAAACTTAAGACTGTTTGAACTAGTGACAGAGTTACTTACAGCCATGACCAAGCTATTCCAGCTTTCTGGCAATGAGCACAATATTAGAAGAGCCCTAACCTCATCATCAAAGTTCACTTTTACAGAACTTAATTGACTGGTAAGTGTATTAAACTCATTTAAATTGTCAGCAACAGATCCACTTTTCAGCATCTTCATATTAAATAAACGCTTCATTAAAAATACCTTGTTAGAAGCCGAGGGTTTTTCGTAGAGCTTACTCAATGCGCTCATCACACCCTCTGTTGTTAT
>LPNX011025907.1:238335-273921 GCA_001517045.1 Pseudotsuga menziesii
GAAGCACCCTTCAAAGGACATGACACATGAGTTTGGTTGTTATAACAACAACATGTAATAAGTCATATGAAGCAACTCTTACAAAAGGCCTAAGACTTTTTCGGTGTGGTCTCCTACGGTAGTGTCCCTAACCATAGTTCAGATCCCTGAGAGATTCACACATTGTGAAATTCTCACCAGTAAAAGGTGCCTTGTTACTTGAAATGTACTTAATATTTACAAGGGATAAACCAGAAACCTCTTTCCCTTCAAGGAATAGTAGTTGTTTAGAAGACACAACTTTGTAAATGTGGAAGAAAGAGGATGAGTTCTGTAGATAACTAAACATAATTTAGCTATGTCTAGCCACTCCATATGTAATATCAACAATTTTAAAAAATGTTAATGTTTTGGTTATGTTATGGTTTGATGTGCAGAAAATCAAAATATGTATACTTTCATACATGAGAGAGAACTAAAGCAAAGCTAGATTCAAAATAGTATTGTTGTAATAAATTTAAAACATAATTTTCATCTCTTTCAACTTTAACACTCCAATGGTCAATGTGTTAAAGTTGGTCATTGAGATTATTTACCAATTTCCATGTACAAAACATTAACAATAACAATATTATAATGAAGTTAAACTAATAGCAATGTACAAGAACTAAAATAGTAATAGGAAAATAGTTAACAAAAAACAGTAATAATATTGGTGTAGGCCCTGTTTTGAATCACCCTTATACTCAGATACTTTTAGGTTTATATCTTGTCACTGAAAGGACAAGACACTAGTGGAACATATGTCATATCTTGAGAGAGAAAGGGTTAGGAATAAGGTTAGGCACACACAATAGTAGTCAATATGAATTAACATGTTGTTCCCTAAATATTGTCTGTATTGGATCCCCATCATTTTATTTTTCCAAAAATAAATCACATATAATATCACCCCATCCATCCCACACCCCGACCATATTTTAGCTCACCATCATAGCTCTCCATCCTACCTCTGACTTTTCTAGTGTGGTCTCCTATGGTAGTGTCCCTGACTATAGTTCAGATCCCCGGCATAGCTCGGCATCCTGCCTCTGAATTCACCATTATGGTCTCATATGGTAGTTCCTAGGGCTCTAACCCCTATCTATGGCTCTTCCCTATCCTAATTAGTAGAATAATTCTCATTTGAGTTATAGGATTGGCCCTAATTTACTAATCAGTTCATGTTGTCTACGATCTTTAGATGAGTATTAAATCTTGCATCAACTGGTCTATAGTATCATTTGGCTCGCGAAGTAAGGGGATCTTTATGAGCATATTCAAAATCCAAGATTGACATAAAATTCGACCCATAATGACATGAATAAGTTCAAACCCTTCATCATTTTGGTAGATAACAAAATGTATGTATCTATGCATTTGGGTTCGAATTTGGGGCTTATGTCCACATATGTAAATTTATCCTACAGGGTCAAGAGAGACCAAGACAATATACTGAGGTGAATAGACCTTCTATAGAGGTTGAGGAGTGGACCAGTTATGAACCCATTCCAATTTTGACCTGTGGGAGATAATGCTCACTATTATATTACTAATAAATATGTTGTAGTAACCTCTTGATTTAGAATGATGTTCACCTCTATAGATGCAATCATAAATTTGACAATTCCCACCTCTAAATTTTAGGGTTGTTTGACATCGTTCAATCTGGAAGAATGTTAAATTTTCCCTTGAAATTGAGTTGGACTCCCGCTAACTCTTTCTCTTTGTATTAACCCTTTCTTTCTTGGATGATTAGGATGATGGACATCACAATTATGAGAAAATGAGAGAATATCTTCAAGCTTTCTCCCATTAAAAATATCACATTCAACAAAATGCCACTTTGCATGACCATGTTTTCTAGTCTTTGAAGTGGATACTTAAACCACCATGCAAGGATTATCCTTGACAATGATGTATCCATTTTTACTAATGGTAGTTTCCTACTATTGATAGGTTTTGGAAGCTCTCGACAAAATGAGTCATGTCCTTTTTCTACCCTGTAGCCTACATTCTCAAATGGCATTCATTATTGCTAAGGTTTAACACACTAAGGATGGTTGTTATATATTAGATTATGGTTTCAGTATAAGGGCTATATTCATCACCCTTAAATATTGTTTGGAAAAACTAATCATATGGTTAGATGCATAGATAAACATCCAGTTTTAGCAACAAATTTTATACTTAGTTAAATTGTGCCATCTCCAAGGTGGTTTTTTGCTTTACCAAAATAATGAATCAATGGTACCAAATGATGTAATGCATCTAACTGATCACAACAAAATTGATTTCATGTTCATATTCAACATCCTCTTACCTAGGCGTGCAGTTTACTGAACTGAGCAAAATAGCCCGAAACACCATCTTGGCAGACCTGTAACTTTATCTTCAAGAACTCTTTAGGAAAAATGAGACCATGGTCAGATAAACACTTCAACAAGATATACCTTGATACTCATATATTATTTTTATGATTAACCTATGAGATATGGTGGGTATTTTCTTAGGTAAACTTAGTCTAATTTTCTAATACTTTAGTCAATTTCCTGAAACCCCATTTTGGCAGAGCATTAACTTCACCCTTAGAGACTATATGGACAAACTAATTATATGGTTGGATGAATAGAGAAACATTCTAGAGTCCTATATCCTCACAAATAAATTGTATTCCAAGCCGTCGACAAACACATGTGGGCATTTGCCACCAAATACTGAACTGTGCATGCATTTAACACTAACTATTGGGATTTGTGTGCATCTAACATACATTATGCGGGCATTTATAATGATAATCACATACACTGTGAATTCATTTATTGGGTTGTGCATGAATTTAACATACACTTTGCAGGCATTTAACACCACAAACTTTATATAAATTGCATGAGACAAGTTAGTACAACATGAACATAATTCCAATATTTCAGAGTTTTAATGATAGCAGGGTATGATTTAAAGTGTTAACATTTCACCCTTAAATCCTATATGTTGGTGATCATCATTGAAGTGGCTTAAGGAAATGGACGTCTGGTAAATAAAAATTCCTGTAGGCTCACCCAAAATGCCAGCACATGGAGTTTGTTGAGCATGGTTGTCATTGATGACATGCCATTAATGCCAAAGAAGTAATTAAGGTTGATGGCATGGCAAGAAGGACATGTAAATATAGGCATTGGAGCCATGATATGTGCCTTGGAGAACTAAGTGGCACAAACGACCCATTCTGTGGTCATTTGTTGAAGATGATGTGGCCCATATGTGTGTGGAGCCCTTGAAGTGCGAATGATGTTCTTGAGAAAACCCTAGAGCAAGTGTAAGAACAGATCTCCAGTATTCTCTTGTGAACACACTCCAAAATGAAATTCATGACTTGAATTTAAAATCTTAACAAGACTTCTAGAAGGGTCAATCTAATAATCCATAGATTTTAGGGTTGTTGCAAACAAACATAAAATAATAATAGAAAGGTCATATGGTCCATAACACTAAAACAATAAAATAAAAGTCATTATACCAAAGGTACACACAATAAGGATGCTAGAACCAAGTAAAAGATAAAGGACTATAAGTCAACCAAAGGGGTCACAAAAATAAGTTAAGACAACCCTCATACCCACAAGACCAAGGTATACCATAAAGGTGGACAAACATGCCCTTTTACCCATAGGGCCAATAATACAAAGGACTTTAACCTTTTCTCTCATAAGATATATTGTCACATGTGTTCCATATATATTTTTATCATCACAGTATAAGGAAGAAGATCAAAACAGTTTCTTCCTGATACATACTTGATTTTGGCTAAAAGCACTTCTACATGGGCGTGGAACTGTACATGAGTTGCGAGATTAAGAGTAACATGAACCGTAATTTGGAATGAAATTGGAAACAAAATACCTCCCCTCATCACAACCCAACCATTGTTAAGTTTGTGTAGTACCTGTAGTCCCAAATCATTCAAACTACATAAATATATAGAAAATCAATACAAACCATACTTGTGCCATTATTTAATTGTCTAAGATGCATTTTTATGAGAATGCCAACATACCTTTACAATGCTTCCCAACACCTTCTAAGCCTTCTTTTTTAGACTAACCCCTCATCATTTTGGATTCAAACATGGATTTACTTGACAAACTAACACTCATGAATAAGATCCTCTTGGTTTTGAGAATAATTTTTTGGAGACATCTAATATTGAAGCAAACCTCCCTCGATCTGGAGCAGCAGTGAAGCCAAAATTGACTTTGATGTTGATTTCTTTGACTCAAGGGAGGTTTGCTCCAAGATTAAATGACTCCAATAATTTATGTTGTACTAAACAGGGCCAACCACGTGAAGGAAGAATATTTTATGCCCCCCTCCTTCCACATCACCCTCAATTTCCCATACCCAATGCAAGTACTAGAAAAAAATTATTAAATTTATATGCAAATATGTGGATTTAATTTATTATAAAAAATAAGTACATATAGTGTTTATTAAGTCATTTCTTTCTAGGTTTTTTTCTTTTTAGAAAATCATCAAGCAGTTCATCTACTGCAACTTGTCATTTGGTTCTCATCACATCTACAACTCGTTATACTGTATACCTAGTAGAGTACTCGCGATGTGGATTTTGTTGCAAGGGGTCGTAATTTGCTACAATAATGTAAAAATGTTAAATTGATATCATATGAATTTATAATGACAAGTTTTTCATTAAAAAAAATATTACATAGGTGTTTTTTACCTATTGTGACCACATCATGTACTTCGTGTCCATGTATAGGCTCATCTTGTATAGTATAAGCCTCTACATTCTCTGCAGTTGAAAAAAGAAAAAGTACAATTAATATTCACCATTTGCAATGCAAAAGTTTAAAATGTAGCAAATGAATTCATTCATTACTTGGATTCAAAGCATTACCTTCGATAGGTTCTCCTCCATCCTCGGCATTAGGTGGATCATTGATTTCCTTTTCAAAATTGAGTCAATATTTTATTGCAAATAATATAACAAATAGACTACAAGTAATCATTCTTAAATAAACTTCATTTATTTTATATACCTATGCACAAAAATTAATTACCGAAAGATTATGTTTTCCCAGAAAAGCTTTTTCGGCATTCAACAACATCTCTAAAGCCGTGCTGGAATCCAAGCTTCAAGTGTTCCTTTGTGGGAACTTCATTGAATCATTCAACCTGCATATTTGCATAATGCCATGAAATTACCTTTTAAATTTCAATAAAACAAAAATTAGGTTGCAAATTTTTTTTCTGGATGCAATATTGGTTTTTTGATACTTACAATCTGTGCCACCAAATTGGAATAACCACCAGGCCCAAGCTTGTTTTGTCCAATTTTTTATTTTATGTCCTTGGTGTTATCTGATGTGTCTTCCCAAGTTATAGGTCTACCATAGGTCTGCCAAGATGGGGTTTCAGGATGTGTTGCTTAGTTCAATAAAATGCACGCCTAGGTAAGAGGATGTTGAATCTGAAGGTGAAACCAGTTTCGTTGTGCTAAGTTAGATGTAACGTCCCTGACCCTCCGACCAGTGAAGAGGATGCTACCATACATCAATCATCCAGGCATCTAGCCCCATGAACATGAACATACATACATATAATGTTGTAACAAGATTACTTAAAACATAAAACATACTACAATGCACTAATCATTCATATACATAGCGGAAGCAAAACAACATGCATTCATATACAATTCAACATTCATTATGTACATTATCATTCATCAATGGTAAATACGATTGCAAACACAAGTCAGGAAAGAATACTTATCTTAATAAGGACTTGTCCCGCAACCAGCTACGTCGCTACAAAATTCCACCCAACCATAGACCCACATGCTCCTTAAGCTCTCAGTAACGCTGCCACCCCCGAGTCGGGCATTATTCCCCAAGGAATAAGGAACTAACATGCTTAAACATAGCCAAGGATAACAACACCACAAGGGTACACAGTTCATCCAAGCCAACATAGTTGGGTTTATCAGGTGAACAACAGATCAACCAAGCCAACAAAGTTGGGTTTATTAAGCCATCCAGGAGCTGGGAAAGGGTAAATGCTAAGCTGGTGAGCTCATTGAAGAGCTAAGGACACCTACACCAGAACCATCATGGCTTCTAAGACACCCACACACACCCAACACAAGGAAATCAATCCTTTCTCTGCAATGGAGTCCCTCAGACCCTGATCTCCCTTCCAGTGCTATTCAGGGGTTGTGGAGAAGAAATCCATCCCACTAGCTCTGTTTTGGTGGTTCCCAAACCACTAGGTTTATCAAGCACATCAGGCCCTCATTCACCACTCCAATCCACTCTGAGGACAAAACCACTGTGTGCATGCAGCAAAACAACTATTCAAGCTTTAATAGGGGAAAACAACTCCATGAATCGTTCTTGGCCCCATCATGGCCAAAACGATTCCACAGTAACCTACAGCATCACACGGGAAAAACACAGTCCATCAATTGTGGCAAACAACATCCCATGAACATCCATGAACCCACAGCACACAATCCCCAATGCAATCGTTGGAGAACTTACACCGACCGAAATGGGAAAGGAATAGGCTCCCAATCTAAACATGAGGGAAAACGACGCAACCCATAGAACTGCAGATGAAAATTACATCCATGATTCAACGATGGAAAAACAAAACATTATAGAGTCTGACAATGGTGGAAAAGACACAGGCTCTCTACGTGAACATGAGGATGAACACCACCACAGGCTAACAACTTTGTGAGAGAAGGAAGAACCAACCCACAAGCCAGCAATATATGAGGCAGAGGAGAACAAATGAACCAACCCGAATCAATGAATTGTGGCCCCCTTTTAACTCCACTCAACGCGAGGGAAAAATGAATAGACTCACGATCCCCATAGTCACGACATACCATCCGCAACCCAAAAGGCGCGTTGTGGAGAGAGTGCAAGCATGGGCATAGTAGTGGTTTTCCTGCCAGCCAATAGCTGCCCCAACTAAGAACAGAATAACTAAGGTGATGGTTGGATGAGACAAAGGAAGGTGAGCAAAAGAGTGGTGACACATGGCTTTTCCCCCCATGGCTCAAGGTTCAACATTCCCCCTCCTTATCCTTAGGAATCATGCCCCTTCTCAATTTGGTTGTAGTGAACATAGCTGCTTGGGGTTATTTAAATAAAGATGTATAGTTACATGATGCCACAACTTGATATGTATGTTGCATGTCCCGATATACCATCGGTGACAATTTCTATCTGAAACATAACATAACCAAATCGATGGTGGGGCCTTTGCCTTTATCTCCCCACCATGATTATTTACAATATATGTATCATTTATATTTAATGCAAACATGGTCAAAACTAGGGTGTTACATTCCCCTCCCCCTTCAATAGCACTGTCCTCGGTGCTTTACAAAATTTGAACAAAATGCTACACTGGTACTGCCTCGGTGTTCCACAGGATTGAACAAAAATGGATGTGCCAATTGCATGGCATCCTCCAGCTCCCATGTAGCCTCTTCAGGTTTGTAGTGCTCCCATTGCACCTTTACCTACCCTATGGCTCAGTTCCAGAGCATTGTGACCTTCCTGTCGAGGATGCGCATTGGCTCGATTTGGAACTTTCCCTCGGGTTCCACCTGAATCACATCCCAATTTATCACATGGTTAGGATCATGTACATATTTCTTAAGCAAAGAAACATGAAAACTATTATGAGCTCTAGTACTAGCAGGCAATGCAAGTCTATATGCAACAGGCCCTATTCTTTCAAGCACTTCAAATGGCCCACAATATCTAGGTGACAGCTTGGCACAACTTCCAAGCTTCAAGGAACTCTTCTTTGCTTTTACTCTGAGGTAAACATGATCCCCAACACTAAACTCTCTGCTCATCATATGCTTATCTGCATAGCTTTTCTGCTTGTCCTGTGCTACTTTCAAATTTTGTCTGATCTTTACAACCTCTTGCTCCATTTCCTTAAGCAATTCTGGTCTAAGCACAACCCTGTTCACTGTGTTATCCCAAGTCACTGGTGTCCTACACCTTCTTCCATATAAAGCTTCATACAGACTCATCCCCAAGGATTCCTGCTATCCATTATTGTAAGCAAACTCTACCAAATGTAAGTAATCTTCCCACTCGGTTGGTTTGTCCATCACATACATGTGAAGCATATCTTAATCAAGCACCTGATTAACTCTTTCTTTCTGCCCATCTGTCTGAGGATGGTATGCAGTGCTAAAGTTTAGCTTTGTACCCAAATCCGCAAACAATCCTTTCCAAAAATTGGAAGTGAACTTGACATCTCTGTCAGATACTATTGCCTTCGGCAATCCATGCAATTTGAAAATCACCTTCATAAATATCTTTGCAATGTCATCATTCTTGTGCGTAGACTTCACCGGTATAAAATGTGCTGCTTTTGTCAACTTGTCTATCACAACCATGATGGAATCATGTTGTCTCCAAGTCATCGACAATCCTGCAATAAAGTCCATGGAAATAACTTCCCATTTCCATTCCGGAATTGGCAAAGGCTGCAACAAGCCTGCTGGATGTTGATGCTCAACCTTTACCTGTTGACATTTCATGCACCTTGAAATGTATTCAGCCATGTTCTTTTTTATTCCTGGCCAAAAGTACTGCTTTCTAGCTGTAGCAATTGTCTTCTGGTACCTTGGGTGACCAGAATTCGCAGTTTGATGGATTTCATCCATAACAACTCTCCTCAAATCTGCTACATCTGGAATATAAATTCTGCCTTTATAAATAAGAAGTCCATCTTCTTCCAATTTATATCCCTCATACCTCTTCTCAAGACCTTGCTACTACAATTTCTCTTTTACCTACTCATACAATTCATCTCTGGCAACATGATTAACAATCTGCTGCCTCAAATCTGATTGGCAAATACTAAGAGATGCCACATGCATTTCCTGTACCTTCTTGCTGAGTGCATCAGCTACCTTATTCTCCTTTCCTTTTATGTGCTTGATTTCGAAATCAAACTCACATAAAAATTCCATCCATCTTGCTTGCCTAGCATTCAGAGTAGGCTGATCAAACAAATACTTCAGACCACAATGGTCTATCTTAAGCTCAAATCTTCTACCCATCAAGTAATGTCTCCACATCTTGAGAGCATGCACTATGGCTTGAAGCTCTAGATCATGAGTGGCATAGTTCCTCTCATGTTCTTTCAGCTTCCTTGACTCATAACATATCACGTGGTTGTCTTGCATAAGGACTCCTCCAAGCCCTTGTCTGCATGCATCGGTACACACCACAAAATATTTCTCTGGATCTACAACCTTCAATACTGGTGCACTGGTGAGAAGATTCTTCAACCGCTGGAAGCTTTCTTCACACTTCGAAGTCCATTCAAACTTTATCCCCTTCTTTTGCAAAGAAGTGATGGCATGTGCAACCTTGGAGAATCCCTCAATGAATCTCCTGTAGTATCCTGCAAGTCCCATAAAAGATCTTACATCCGTCACATTTCTTGGAGTAGGCCATTTCATAATGGCTTCAATCTTCTCAGGGTCCATTGATATACCCTCTTCTGAGATAATGTGACCCAAATACTGAATTCTATCTCTGTAAAAGTCACACTTGCTTAGTTTTGCATACAGCTGATGTTCCCTAAGCAATTGCAATGTCAATCTCAAATGCTCTTCATGTTCTTCCTCATTCTTGGAATAAACAAGAATGTCATCAAGGAAAACAAGAACAAGATTTTCCAAATACTAGCTAAAGACATTGTTCACAAGGCACATAAATGTATCTGGTGCATTTGTGAGACCAAATGGTACCACTACAAACTCATAATGTCCATACCTTGTCCTGAAGGCTGTCTTATGAATGTCTTCATCCTTGATTCTCTCCTGATGGTAACCAGATCTCAATTCAATCTTGGAAAATACCTTTTCTCCTCTCATTTGATCAAAGAGGTCATCAATCCTAGGCAAAGGATATTTATTCTTCACAGTAACTTTGTTCAACTGTCTGTAATCAATACATAACCTAAGTGTACCATCTTTCTTCTTTACAAATAGAACCGGTGCTCCCCAAGGAGACACACTCGGCCGGATATACTTCTTTTCCAACAACTCTTGCAGTTGCATCTTCAACTCTAGCATCTCCGGTGTACTCATCCTGTAGGGTGTCTTAGACATTGGTGCTACTACTGGCACAAGTTCAATGGTGAAATCAATGTCCCTCTTTGGAGAAAGCCCTGGAATCTCATCAGGAAACACATCCTTGAATTCTTGTAACACCTAATAGTCCTCCAACCTAGGAGTTTCATCTCCGGTTGGTTCCAGAATATGAGCTGCATACAACTGGCAACCTTTCCTACAGAACTTCTTCAATTGCATTGCTGAAACCTGTCTTACTGAAATTACATTTGGAATACCCTTCACAACTACTGGGTTTCCTTCTTCATCTGTGCATTCAAAAGTCTTGTTATAACAATCCATTCCAATGAGAACATCATAGGAACCAAGCAGTAGAACATTCATATCTACACAAGTGATCAATCCATTCATAATCAATGGACATTTCTCCACTACTTCACTGACCTTTCTCTTAGTCCTAGTGGCTAGCTGAACTAACCAAGATTTTCTATGCTTTACCTTCTCAAAAGCACAAATCTCCACTACTCTAGGAGTAATGTAACTATGAATAGAACCAAGGTCAATCAAAATAGAAACAGATTGTTCAACAATATTACCTGCAACTTCAACCACAGTTGACTGGTGATCTACTTGGCGGTCCTCCAGTGTTGCATAAATTCTAGGGACTGCTCTTGCTTCCTGACCCACTGTTTCTGCTTCCTGAATGTTATAAGCTGGCATTGCACTTCCATTCTCGAGTGGACAATATCTGTGCAAGTGGGGTCCTTCACATTTCCAACATTTGAGTGGACCTTTATTTTGTGGTGGCTCTTTAGGCTTTCCACCTATCACTCCAACTGAATTACTTACAGCTTGGGATGGCTACTTCTGTTGATTCCTGAATCTAGAAGGCTTGAAACCTTTTCTTCTTTGGTCAAATTTCTCGTTCTTCTTGTCCTTCCATGCCTTATGGTAGTCAGGTTTACCTTTGATTTTTTCATAGCAATACTTAGCCTTCCTTATTACTTCTTCAAGAGTCCTAGGTTCATAAAACTCAATTCTATCTTTGTAAGACTGAGGCAACCCACTCAAAAACTGTTGGATCTTCACTTTTTCATCTCTGATATACTAGACATACCTCAACAATTCCAAGAATTTATTTGCATATTCATCCATGATCTGTTGTCCCAATCTCAGCTCATGGAACTCTTTAACCTTGTCATCATAATACCTGTCAGAGAGGTATTTCTGCCTGAAATACTTCTTGAACTGTATCCACTTCAGTCTCCTTTCACTGATTTTATTTACTTGCTTGAAGTGTTCCCACCAAATGGATTCTCTTCCATTCAGATTGATTATGGAAACTCTTGCCTTCATGTTTCCTAAATAATCCTGCACTTGAAAGTACTTCTTTATCCCAAGGAGCCAAGCTTCAGCCTCTTGTCCAGTCTTTATCTCACCATCAAATGTAGGAGGCTTAGCTTTCTTAAATTCATCCCGAGAGCGATCCCTATGGTGTATTCTTCTTTTCCTTTTACGAGAAGATGAACTTGTATCTCCACTAGATTCTTCAGAGTCAGATGATCCACTGGAAATCCTTCTCCTCCTCCTAGTGCTGCTCTTACTGCCTTCCAGTCTTGATGTACCTCGTCCAAAATCGATCTTTCTCTGCAAGTCCGTCAAACTCTGCAACATGGCAGCATTTAACTGATGCTGCTCTTCCTGGGCTTTAATTAAGCTTCTCATGGTGGCTGCAACCTCTAACGGTGTCTCCTGGAATCTCCTTCCATTAGATTCTATGTCATCATTTCCATTACAGACATTTTCTCCCATGGAATCTCCTGCACGCTTGTAAGAATCCCGAGCATCATATCCATCATGGGTTCTCATGACTGAATTACCTCTTGCTTTACCACACTATTCTTTCTAGAGTACTGCTCTTGGAGGTGTCTATAATTATGCAAATGTGTTAGTAGAAAACTGTTAGATACATACCATTAATATAATTCAAAACTACTTACCTTCCTCTTTTGGAAATTCATAAAAAAAACAATTTTTTTTTTTTTGCTTAAAACACAAAATTTCCTCTCTCCCTTTTCAACCTTGTGACCACTGATAATCTGCTGAAAGCCTACTTTGAAGACAGTTGAAAACTGCTTGAAGAATCATTGAGAAGTTCTCTTGAGAACCCAAATCTCCTTTGGACCAATCGGACCTCCTCCCAACTATATTTCTGACACTTCAGTAGTCAAAACATCTAGCTCATCGACAGTTTGTTTGCTTATTTCTTTCTGGCGTGTCAGCCCGTAGTCATCTAATCCTCCAAAATCTAACGGTGATGCCAAGGTCTATCCATTGACGGTTTCATTAGCTAAGGTTTTCCATGGTATCGGTGGTCGAACGCGTTATTTGTCAGGTGCGCAGTCCCTTGGGAAACTGCAACGACGGAAAGTGATCTCACTGCGGTCTCCGTGGAAATCTATCGGCTATCGAACCTACTATCCATCGGGTGGATAATGCTTTGGACTGCCGCAACGACAAATGTACAATCCTTTGATTCCTTCTGATCGGTGGCCTGATCCTTAATAATTTTCTGATGACTTTATACTCAAACCAAATATTCAAAATTTTCCTCTAATGGGGTCTCTTCCCTGTTAACTCTTCGGCGTTTCAGTGGGAAAACCGACTAAAATTCTGATCTACATCGGTGGTGTCAATGATTGCTCATTGGGTCTTCTCCTTACTAACCTTTCGGCATTTCGGAGACCAGAACATCTAATTCTCTCCGCTGTATCGAGCTTGCAGTGGTCTACTATTACGAGTTTTATTGGCGATCCTTGGTCTAATTTCGTCCGCCATATCAGGTCCATAATCATATATCGCTCCAAACTTCATCGACGATAACATAGACTAACCACTACGTTGGCGACTAGGTACCCTACGCATCAGAGGGTTAGTCCTTTCGACTTCCGCAACATCGACCCACGATATTTCTATGTCTTTCGCAACTCACGACTTTGTCAGCAGCTGGAGTGACTAGTCTCTAGCGGCTTCGGCACTCAAATGCACTTCATGTCAGGTGATTAGTTCTTTATGTGGCCACAACGATGGGCAGCAGAGTCATTATGGTATCCACGAGGCACCCGTCGGCAGTCAGAGTAGTTGTTCATTGCGGCATTGGATGGATAGTTGACTAGGTAGCCGCAACCGCGGTTCACCTTCATTGAACCTTTTCCGATTAGTGATTCGATCCACTAACATCTCCCGATGGACAATGATCTTGTGCCTTAGAGAAAAATTTTGAATTTTCTTCTTGCCTTGTCTTTCACCGTATCAGTCGTCGGAGCAACTATCCTCTGCGGCTTCGGTGGTCGGAGGCTCTCCCCATCGGAACCATAGTTGTCTAGCCATCCACAACGGCGGTGCAAGATCATCTAACCTTTTCTGATGTAGTCGCCAAAATTTTTTCCGCATCGAAAAAATGATCCTCTAGGCATTAGTGATGCGATCAACTAATCATTACCGATCGCCGACTATTTTATGACTTAGACAAATTTCCAGAAAAATTTTCTTCAGTCAGACTCTTCTCTTCCGCCGCTTCATCAGCTCAACCATCTCCTATTTGTTGCCGATCATCGACAGTCAAAAAATCGGATGTTCTTTCCGCTAAGTGGAGTTGACGTTTCGGTGGTCTTTGGCTGATCTCTGCTGAAACTACGGCTCCCCCATCCTCTATATTTCGCCAACGGCCGACGAACCTTAGCGAAACTATGAAATTTTCTACCGGCTGTCCTCCATTGGGTGGTCATCAGACTAATTCTTCTACTGTGTCAGAAGAACTTCTCATTGAGCCCTTCGATGTGCCAATGATTTTAACACTTAAGCAAACTTTCACAAAACCTTCCGCCTTTGGGTGGGCTTCAAACTAACACTTCCGTCATGTCGGAGGAACTTCGCACTAAGTTCTCTGATGGGTTGACGAGCGACGAATGCAATTCCTTCCACAATCTTCTTCCTATTTCCGTACATCAGGTGACCTTCAGACTATCTTTTCCGTTGCATCGGAATAACTTCGCACTAAGTTTTCCAATGAGCCGACAATTCTGGCACTTAGAAAAATTTTGTGAATTTTCTTGTCATCACCCATTTCTCCTGGTTTCTTCTAGGCAGTGAGCAACCTGCCTCTGTTAACTGATCTTTTCATGGCCCTCTGAGGCCCAATTGCTACAACATAATCTCTATCACTGCATCCTCATGGCCCATTCAGGCCCATGCTGCAACTAGAGCTCTGCAACCACACTATAACATCCCCAACCCTTCGACCGACGAAGAGGACGCTACCATACATCAATCATCCAAGCATCTAGCCCCATGAACATGAACATACATACATATAATGTTGTAACAAGATTAATTAAAACATAAAACATACTATGATGCACTAATCATTCATATACATAGTGAAAGCAAAACAACATGCATTCATACACAATTTAGCATTCATTATGTACATTATCATTCATCAATAGTAAATACGATTGCAGAAACAAGTCATGCAAGAATACTTATCTTAATAAGGACTTGTCCCACAACCAGCTACGTTGCTGCAACGTTCCACCCAACCATAAGCCCGCGTGCTCCTTAATCTCTCAGCAACGCTGCCACCCCCGAGTCGGGCATGATTCCCCAAGGAATAAGGAACTAATAGGCTTACACATAGCCAAGGATAACAACACCACAAGGGTACACAGTTCATCCAAGCCAACATAGTTGGGTTTATTAGGCGAACAACAGATCAGCCAAGCTAACAAATTTGGGTTTATCAGGCCATCCAGGAGCTGGGAAAGGCTAAATGTTAAGCTGGTGAGCTCATTGAAGAGCTAAGGACACCTACACCAGAACCATCTTGGCTTCTAGGACACCCACACACAACCAACACAAGGAAATCAGTCCTTTCTCTGCAACGCAGTCCCTCAGACCCTGATCTCCCTTCTAGTGCTATTCAGGGGTTATGGAGAAGAAAGCCAGCCCACTAGCTATGTTTGTGTTGTTCCCAAACCACCAGGTTTATCAAGCACATCAGGCCTTCATTCACCATTCCAATGCAGTACGAGGACAAAGCCACTGCGTGCATGCAGCAAAACAACTATTCAAGCTCTAACAAGGGAAAACAACTCCATGAATCGTTCTTGGACCTATCGTGGCCAAAACGATTCCACAGCAACCTACAGCATCACACAGGAAAAACACAGTCCAGCATTTGTGGAAAACAATAGCCCATGAACATCCATGAACCCACAACACACAATCCCCAATGAAATCGCTGGAGAACTTACACCGACCGAAATGGGAAAGGAACAGGCTCCCAATCTAAACATGAGGGGAAACGACGCAACCCACAGAACAGTAGATGAAAATCACAACCACGATTCAACGATGGAAAAAAATAAATTTACACAGTCCGACAATGGTGGAAAAGACACAGGCTCTCTGCATTAACATGAGGATGAACACCACCACAGACTAACAACTTCGTGAGAGAAGGAAGAACCAACTCACAAGCCAGCAATCCGTGAGGTAGAGGAGAACAAATGAACCAACCCCAATCAATGAATCATGGCCCCCTTTTAACTCCACTCAACGTGAGGGAAAAATGAACAAACTCACGATCCCCATAGTGGACAGACCATCCGCAGCCCAAAAGGCACGTCGTGGAGAGAGTGCAGGCGTGGGTGTAGTAGTGGTTTTCCTGCTAGCCAACAGCTTCCCCAACAAACAACAAAATAACTAAGGTGATGGTTGGATGAGACAAAGGAAGGTAAGTAAAAGAGTGGTGACACATGGATTTCCCCCCCATGGCTCAAGGTTCAGCATTCCCCCTCCTTATCCTTAGGAATCATGCCCCTTCTCAATTTGGTTGTAGTGAACATAGCTGGTTGGGGTTATTTAAATAAAGATGTATAGTTACATGATGCCACAACTTAATATGTATGTTGCATGTCCCGATATACCATCAATGACAATTTCTATCCGAAACATAACATAACCAAATCGATGGTGGGGCCTTTGCCT
Organism: Pseudotsuga menziesii; assembly: GCA_001517045.1. Classification (NCBI taxonomy): domain Eukaryota; kingdom Viridiplantae; phylum Streptophyta; class Pinopsida; order Pinales; family Pinaceae; genus Pseudotsuga; species Pseudotsuga menziesii. The sequence goes on from LPNX011025907.1 coordinate 254,549, forward strand.
TTAGCTCCGCACCATGAGTCTTTATAATATATGTATCATGTATCATCTTTAGCTGGTTGGGGTTATTTAAATAAAGATGTATAGTTACATGATGCCACAACTTAATATGTATGCCGCATGTCCCGATATACCATCATGACAATTTCTATCTGAAACATAACATACCCAAATCGATGGTGGGGCCTTTGCCTTTAGCTCCGCACCATGATTCTTTATAATATATGTATCATGTATATTTAATGCAAACGGGGTCAAAACCGAGGTGTTACATTAGATGTCTTACATCATCTAGTATGATTTCTTCATTATTTTGGCGAAGTAAAAAATACACCCTAGTGATGGCACAATTCGATTGACATATAATATCTGCTGCTAAAACTGGCTAAGTGGCATCAGGAAAATGCACACCATCCTCTCTATTTGAAGGATTAATTTATTCCGAGTATATAGGACTCTAGAATGTTTATCAGTGCCTCTAACTATATTATTAGTTTATCCAAATAGTCTCTAATGGTGGTGAACCTATCTCTTATCCTTACACCATAATCTAAGGCTTAACAACCATCCTTAGTGTGTTGAACCTTAGCAATAATGAATGCCATTTGAGAATGTAGGATACAAGGTAGTAAAAGGGCATGACTCATTTTGTTTAGATCTTACAAAACCTATTAGCAGTAGTCAGCTACCATTAGTAAAAATGGATACATCATTGTCAAGGGTAGGCCTTGCAAGGTGGCTGAAGTATCCACTTTAAAGACTAGAAAACATGGTCATACAAAGTGCCATTTTGTTGCAAGTGATATTTTTAATGGGAAAAATCTTGAAGATATAGTTTCATATTCTCATAATTGTGATTCCCATCATCCTAATCATCCAATAAAGAAAGGGTTAAGCTGAAGAGAAAGAGTTAACAGGATTACAACTCAATTTCAAGGGAAATTTTGGCATTCTTCTAGATTGAACGATGTCAAACAACTCTAAAATTTAGAGGCATGCATTGTCAAATTTATGATTGCATCTATCCATGCGAACATCATTCTAAATAGATAATTTACTACAACATATTTATTAGTAATATAATAGTGAGCATTATCTCCTGCAAGTAAAAATTGTAATGGGTTCATAACTGGTCCACCCCTCAACCTCTATAGAAGCTCTATACACCTCAATAAATTGTCTTGGTATCTCTTGACCTGGTAGGATAGATTTACAATATATGTTGACATAAACCCCAAATATAGATATACATACATTTTGTTTTCTACCAAAATGATGAAGAGTTTGAAGTTACTGATGTTATTGTGGGTCAAAATTGATGTCAATCTTACATGTTGAAGATGCTCCTAAAGATCCCCTTGCTTCACGAGCCGAATGATTCTATAGACCAGTTGATGTGAGATTTACTCCTGAGCTAAAGACAGTAGAGAGCATGAACTCATTAGTACATTAGGGCCAACCTTATAACTGAAATGAGAAATATTCTACTAATAATGTCAGGGCACAGCCATAGATAAGGGTTAGAGCCCTAGGAACTACCATAGGAGATCAAAGTGGTGAATTCGAAGGCGGGATTGTGAGCTATGATGGGGATCTAAACTATGGTCAAGGACATTGTCATAGGAGACCACATTAGCAATGCCATAGGAAGGATGGCGAGCTATGGTGGGGACCTGAAAGATGGTCTTGGTGCAGGATGGCTGTGGTGAGATTATATTTTATTTGTTGTTTTGATATTTTGTTTTTTATTTTTATCTTTATTTTTTGTTTTATTTTAATATTTTTTTATTTTAATATTTTTGTTTTATATATTTTATATTTGTTAATAGTATTATATATTTAAGGTTTTATTTGCAAAGTTTAATAGTATTTTTTTTACTAGTATAATTTTTTGTTTTATATTTTAATACAATAGCTTATTTGCAAAGTTTTTCGGATGCAACAATGACCATGGTAAAGTTCAAGGACACAATAGTTCAACAACAAAACCTCTAACTAGGAAAGAGACTTTGCAACCATGCATTGTGATCCTTAGAAAAAGAAAATCTCTAGGTAAATTAGTGAATGCATTGTGGCCCTTATCAATCAATTACATATAACCTATCACAAAACTTGGTGGAAGCAAAATATAGAGCAATCTTTCACCTAGATAGTGCTTTAATATACTGAGAACATGCATAGATTTGAGCATACATGAAGATAATTTAATTAACGGACATTGTGATCAATATTTCCTTATTTATCTGTTATAAAACTCCATATTATACATGGCCTATTACACTATTGCATACATTTTACAAATTGGGAAATGTATACCAAATATGGTACTCTAATCCTACTCATGGATTCCAGATATGATACTTTAATATGATATGGATGCCGAATTTGGTATAGCAACCAATTTACATAGCCAATTTACGATGACAATGATGAGGATGATGATGATGATAATGACGACGACGATGGCGATGATGACGACGATGACGACGATGACGATGATGAGGATGAGGATGAGGATGAGGACCATGATGATGATGTTGATGGTAATGATGATGACAACGATGATGATGACAATGAGGACGATGATGACGACAATGATGATGGTAATGATGATGGTGATGATGATAATGCCGACGATGATGACGACAATAAATACAATGAGGATGATGATGATGATGATGATGACTATGAGGGCGAGGATGATGATGACAATGATGGTGATGATAATGACAATAAGGATGAGGATGAGGGTGAGGATGAGGATGTTGATGATGATGACGATAATGATGATGATGACAATGAGGATGATGATAGTGATAATGATGGGGATGGTGATGAGGATGAGGATGATGATGGGGATGATTATGATTATTAAAAAGATGATGATGAGGATGATGACGACAATGACGATGATGATGATAATGACGATGATAATGGCAATGAGGATGAGGATGAGGACAAGGGTTTCGATGATGAGGATGATGACGATGAGGATGATGACGATGATGATGATGACAGTGATGATGATGACAAGGAGGATGAGGATGATGATGATGATGATGACAAGGAGGATGAGGATGATGATGATGATGATGATGATGATGATGATGATGGGGATGATGATGATGATGATAATGATGATGATGATGATGATGAAGATGACGATGATGATGATGATGATGATGATGATGATGATGATGATGATGATGATGATGATGATGACGATGAGGATGATTATGGGGATTAGGATCATGATGACGATTTTGATGATAATGATGATGACAATGAGGACGATGATGATGATGATAAAGACAATGAGGATGATGATTAGGGTGATTATGACGATGATGATAATGACTATGAGGACAAGGATGGTGATGATAATGACGACAACGATAATGACAATGAGGATGAGGATGAGGATGAGGATGAGGATGAGGATGTTGTGATGACAAGGAGGATGATGAGGATGATTATGAAGATGATGATGATGATAATAATGATGATGATAATGATGATGATAACAATGATGATGACGATTATGATGATAACAATGATGATGATGATGATGATGATGATGATGTTGACGATGCCAATGAAGATACTAACAATGAGGATGATGAAAATGATGATAATGAAGATGAGGATGAGGATGAGGACAATCTCAACGATAATGATGATGAGGATGTGGATGATGATGACAATGGTGAAGACGACAATGATGGGGATGATGATGGTGGTGGTGGTGGTGGTGGTGGTGATGATGATTATGATGATGATGATAACAATCTACTTTTCCCTATAGAGTCAATGGATTAACATTGTCAATTATAATTATTTAAATGAATGGATTATTTGAAAAAACATGCATGCATAATATGTCAACTTCAAAACATTAAATATTATTAAAGTTGATGTTATAATTAAATACTGAAAAAATGGGTTAACCCTAGGGCATCATGTATTGTCCATACAAGCGTTGCATGGAATTGAAATTTCCTTTGTCGTATTTTTCTAGATCCATCATACATAGTGATTTCGTTCCATAAATTTAGTACTTCGTCAATAAGAGGCTCGATATATACATTCATATATTTAAGTTGGTACTTACCTGATTGATTTTAACATATAAAATATATAAGTATTACAACCATTAAAATATATAAATAATACACAATAGTAAAAAACAAAAAATATATGACATTATGCAACAAAATATGATAAGTGAAATGCCACTATATAAAAAAAATTGTTGTAGACACATACCTGGAATAATCATTGCCAACATTATGTGCTCCTTATTTATTGACAACCATGGAGGAATTTTATTGTTGATAACAAAAATAGAACATACCGATTAAATAGATCTCATCTCTACATATGGATTGACACCATTTGTCACCAAAGAAATCCTAACATTATGAGGTTCTTGTTTAAAGTGCAGCCATTTTTCCTCCATATATCTAAATGCATAACCATGTCTAGGCATTCGAAGAATGTCATCTTGACTTCTATTATGTGCATGGTAATCCATAAATTGTGCTATGTTTTTGCACCTGAACAATCATTGCAAATGTGGAATAATGGGAATATAACGAAGAACCTTGTGAGGAACCTATTTTGTTACTTGACCTGTTTGATATCTACTGATATGACATTTTGGACATTCTGTTTCAAATTCATATTGTTTATAATATATGATATGGTCATAGGGGCATGCATCAATTTCTTCATACTATATTCCAATTTCTATCATGGTGATAGATAAGTATCGATGTGTGTGAGGTAAAATATTTGGTGATGGTAAAAAAGATTCACCTATCAAGAATTTAAAGTTAAAAACTAGTTAATATAATATATAAATAATAGTAATGAAACATGTTTCATCTGTACTAATTTAACTATGAATTAACAACGAAATTATAAGAGGATAAAAGATAACCTTTATCATTATAATATGTATGTGATGGAATATATTACATACCTTAATATCTATGTGATTGATCTGTTTGAGAGACCATTGATAACCTTCAAGTTCATTATCAATAATATAGTAGAGAGAAGATTTGTGTTGGAGCCTTTATAAAGGGGTTTGTATGCCTTTTCAGAAGAGGTAAATCATGAACATCATCAAAGCCATCATGTTCATGATAATCATTGTCATCATCCATTCTAACATTGTATGTATCATGGAACAATGTATTTGTACTATCATCTTCAACTATGTCATCAGTATGATCATCTTCTTCAATATGATCATTAACTTGTTCTTCATTATTCATAGCTCCATCGTCCATCGGTGCTTGTTCTGAAAGCACATTCTCTAGGTGATATGTTGTAGGATGTCTTTCCTTTATAATTACATGAAACCATCAAGAGATATTAGTTAATATAATAAATATTAAAATGATACATACATTTACAAAACCAATCAATATAAAGACATATATAATGAAAAAAAATGCAAATGGACGATAGTCATGCCCCCCCTCAACATGTCCATATTCCCTACAATGTCATTTGGTTGTTGCGATATTTATTATTTTCCTTGTAAAGCCCTGCATTTTTTTTAACAAAAACTATAAAAGGGGGTATATAAAAGCAAGCTGTGCATAGCCATTCATTACAAAAGTAGCATTATAAAGAGTTTATGCATAGCAAAAATGCTGCACAGAAATCCTATCCATGGTTTTTTCCAAAAAACTTCACATAGAGTTTGCTCAAAACATCTAATACTGCGAGTAGTGTATACCCTTACATACTGTTTACATAATAATAGACAAAAAAACATTCAGCCATAACTAGGGGGAGCAGATTAAGGGTTGCCTCTGATATTTCTGGGTTGAACTATGGATTCCTCCTCCATTGGATGCACAGCTTCAACGGTTTCTCCATTTACTCTGTTGCTCTGGTTCATTGCTATGAATCTCTGGAGGTCCTCCTGTATCCTGTGTACTTTTCCCATGATTTCTCGGAGATTACTTTCATTATCATCGATGCAGGCATCATGATTGCTTATCTGAAGAGAAGTGTAACTCACTGTTTCTCCCATACTCTTCACCTCCCTAGCCATTTGTTTATTGTCCATGACACTGATTGCAAGCAGTTCATACAACCTTCGTAGGTTATTTTTTATGTCCATAATGCCTGCAATTGCACCATCCTGTGCCATTCTGCTTGCCTCTGCCGAGATGCTTAGCCGAGCAAATTGATTATGGATAATACGAGCTGGAATGTCAGTGGCACAGTCTTGATGCACAACCGAAAGATGATGGAAACAGAGACTAAGCACAAAAATTTCATGGAGCAGCGAAGGTTCTCCTTGATTATAGTAGACCAATGTGCCCATGGCACCTTCCTGCCACCCCAAGCAACGACAACCAAGAACCCAACTTCCTGAGCCAAGAGTGGCAGTCCACGGCACTGAAAGAGAGATGCACGAGTAGGAGGAAAAGGCTACAAGAGAAAGCCTTTCCTTTACTACAAAACGCATGAGAGGGAGGGCCTGCCACAGGAGGCCTTGCAACCACCCTTCGCCAATGCCTGAGACGACCTTCAACAGTATTCGCAGAGCTTCATGGAGACCAGGGTTCAGGGTAGATATGAATGGAGAGACATATCACTTCCAAGAGAAGTCATGGGATAAAGATGGAGGAGACGTTGAGCATGCGAGATGTTAATGCCATTTACCCGAGGCCTTGAGGCTAATAAAACTGCAGCGTCCGAGAGAAGGAGGGGCCGGTGAGGAGGCCACGCGGCAAGGGAGAGAGGCTTGTGAAATAAATGAGAGGAGCCGACAGAGGACAACGCGGGGAGGAGACTGAAAAAAGGATGACACTGCATGACGAGGAGTGAGAAGGAGGAAAGGATAGGGAGGGGGAAAAGGAGAATGGAGAAGGGGGGAGAAGGAGGGGGGCGAAGAGGTGTGGTGGGGGGGAAGAAAAGAAGGAGGAGAAGGATAGGAGGAGGGCTTATGGAGCAAAAGAGGAAGGAGAGAGAGTTCTTGAGACTAAGCCTCATGCAATGTTTAGTCATGAGAAAATTCCATATCATGCAAAAAGAGTGTTGTAAAGGGGATATCCTATGCGTCATTACGGAACATATTTGAAGATGGGAGGATTCCCATTTTGCCTATAATGACCTTGTGGGAGGGAGGCCCCCAAATTGGCCATAATGTCCGCTGCAGAGTTATTGAGCCGAAGGATGTGAAGAGGCTCATATGAATTGAGCATAAGATGCTTTACTTTATTGTACAGGCGATGACAGTTGACAGCTCCCGAGGGGTATCCATTGATCAATTTAGAGATGAAATGCTTTGAATCTCCAAATATTAACACCTTTCTATAGTTTTTAGCCTGAAGCAGCTGCAGACCTTGGAGGAGAGCCAACCACTCTGCTTCGTTGTTAGTTCTATTCCCTAAACCCTAAGCGAAAGTTTTTTCTATATGTCCTCCGGGATCCAAAAGGACTCCCCCGCTCCTGCCACCCCTGTAAAGCCCTGCATTGACTACATGGACAATAGCACTTTCGATCAACCTTTCTTTTCATTCCATCCCACAATCTAATAAGTAATTCATGATTTTGATCGTGTGGATCAGGAATGTTGTTATAGTCTGATATTTTATGATACCAAGCTTAACTGATGATTATCGATCTTAAAAAACCAAGGTCTACACTTCACTATTTGTAATCATAGTAACAACTAAAATAATCATGGCTTTTTTATGTAAAATGATACATGCGCATATTATAACTTCTACAAACCATCGGTTGTATAGAAAACATGTCAAAATATCCCTATTATATAGTTTCTAAAAATAAATTCTCGTCGATAATCTGACGAAATTAATATTTTGACATGTATAATTTCGACGTCAAATATCCGATGATAGTCGTCAAATTACCGACTACCATCGAATATTCGACGCAAACTAGAGCACATTTAAAAACAAAAAACAAAAAAAATCGTAATTACCAAGGTGAAATCCGATAATATGGTCAATTTTGTAGAATTTTCTCGTCATATTTTGGGTTCAAATCTTGTTGTGGACTCTGTCAAGCCATATATTTCTTTGACAGAGTCACCCTCGATATGGGGCTATTCATCCACAAGAAGGTATTCATTCTTTCTCTACAAATATCTCATTTCTCTACCTACAACCATGCATTTTCCCTTCAAATTCACAGCTCTTTCACCAAATTTGAATTTATGGCTTCCAAAAATAGTCTGCTAATGGACATGAATAGCAATAGAAAAAATCTACGTAGTGTAGAAAACATGCATGGGAGAATGATAAAAAAAGTGTTGACTCCAAGGCATATGAGATGATGGTGAAAAGACAACCGACATATATTTTGACCATAGAAGAAAGGACTCTTGGCAATTGATATAACTATCACAACCCTCATTCCTCAATAACTACATGAAGTGACTTTTCCCACCAACCTCACATATGCGTGCAATGATTATGTTTAATAGTCAATATGAAGTAATTGATTGATTTAAAGAACATAACAAAATTTGGATGAGTTCTAAGGTTGACACATGGCAGCAAAGAATTTAGTTGTCCATAGGCCCCCTTTCCTCTTCCCCTTTGGTGGAATCATAACCCCTCTAGTGCTCTTTACAAATCCATGATGGACCATTTTATTATTTTTCAACATAATATTTACATACATTTCAAATTGGCATGATAAGAGAGTCATATTGTCCAATAAAAATATATACATCATACATGCCTAGCCATTCATTAGTTGAGATTCGACCTTGAGCTCGGCACTAGGAATCCATACTAGCATATTTACATAATTTATATAATTATGATAAAATACATTTCAAGTCAAAACTAGGGGTATTACATATGTTGTTGATATGATTTATTATAGGAAATATGCCAACCAATGAATTCAAAGCAACTATGAAGAAAGAGTGTGAAATAATACATCTAGGTTTCATAAAGTTGTTTCCAGGCATAAAAGAAGAACAATTAAAGTATATTTATTTGTCAAAGTAAATATACTAAGAATGTGCTTAAGCGATTGGAATGGTTAATTGAAAACCAACACCTACACCAAGAGAAATAAGTACAAAGTTGAAAAAAGAAGTTAAAGGTTCCAATGTAGATCCTACACTATATAAGAGACTCCTAGGAAGTATCATGTATCTCACAACGATGAGACCATATATTTTGTATGTAGTCAATTTGATTTCTAGGTTCATGGAGTCTCTCAAAGGGTCACATTAGCAAGTCACAAAAGGGATATTATGATATGTTGTAGGAACATCAAACCATGGAATTTTATACTCAAGCACCGAGTATGATATCTTGATAGGTTATACTGAAAATGACTCTGCAAGAAATTTGGATGATACGAAGAGCACTTCAAGTCATGTTTTTCATCTTGGTTTAGGGATTATTTCATGGGAATCCAAGAAGCATCCCATCATGACTATTTTATCAGCAGAAGTAGACTATATCAATGACAGGAGCATCATGTCAGCAATCTGGTTACACATATTTTTGGATGGTCTTCAACCAAAACAAGAAGGACTAACAAAAATTTATTGCGACAACAATTCATTGATCTCCCTATCGAAAGACGCGTCCCCTCCCATCAATTTGACCGGTGGAGGGAATATGGACGATACAAGGGGTGATAAATTTCCCCCCCATGGACATATTATGAATTTCATTAACATCTAAATGCATGTGCAATGCATAATAAACATACACTGCAGAGTTAAACTCTATCAATGCACACACACAACATGCATTTATCAGCATGCTCATCGCATGCATAAAAGTAAAATCACGCATATAAATAAATTAGCATTTATGCTATCCACAGACATTCAAGGTTAACAATTCAAACTAGATAATTTCATTCAATCTGACATAAACAAACAATTACTCATAATACATAAATTTGGCATAACTAAGGACAATGATGAACACTTATTTTTTAATTGAAATTGCTTGAGCAATTGGCCATGGAAGAGTAACGTTTCACCCAATTGTAGGTATCTATACAACCTATATTATTTCAATTGAGATACCACTCTCGATATGGGCTATGTATCCACCAAGGAAGAATACTCAAGCTCACTCACAACCATAGGCACAATCTCTTGTGCTAAGCCAACACACAATTGGGTTTGTCAAGCATGTAGGGAGATAGGGAAGGAGAATGTTAAGCCAATGAGCTAAGCCATAGAGATACAAGCATCTAAAATGATCCCATCCAGTCTTGGCACCTAAAATACCTACCACACCAAACACAAGGAAGGTCCCCTTCTCTGCTACATAGTGCTTCATGCACCCCTTCTCTCTAGTGCTCTTCAGGGTGGGCATAGAAAGGTCCAAGTTGTTAAATCTTCATAGATTCTTTCATTCACTAGGTTTATCAAGTAATTTAGACCTCTCAACTCTTTCCCACTTCAATCCACTCTTGGATTTTCTTGCATTTATTGATTTTTGGCCACGTGATTCTCAGCTACGAATTTTCATTTCCAAGCTTCCAAATTTGGGTCTTCCCATGGATTTTTAAGCTTTTCACAATCTCAAATTTTACCTAGGGTTTATATCTATGGATTATCCATTGGATTTCACTGTCCACATTAATTTTTGGGTAGTCTATACACTCTAAAACATGGCTTAATTTCTGGTTACTATTTTCGCTATTTTTCATTATTGGGAATGCATAACATGATGAGAATTGATGTCTAGTTGTTCCCTACTAGAATGAGGATGCTGAAAATTGAATTCCCATGAGGGAAATTGAATTTTTGGTCAAGAAAACTGGGCCTATGTACTCATCCATACAATTTTTTGAGTTTTTCCACTCTCCATTAATTCATGAGTGGATTTCTCAACTACCTCCTTACAACAAAATTAAAGAACAATAAAAGAAGTCATGGTGGGTTCTCAAGATGTCACTTGGAAACAATGGATTCAGTCCAACAACCCCTCGCCTCTCCCTAATGGAAACACACAACCCCCTCATTTTAATTCCTTCCATAGCCAACTCTTAGACTTTTTATTTGCATTTATAAATATTTATATGTTTTTACAATTTCTCGTGGCTCGCTAGCACATGGATCACAAAATAAAAAATACTTGCCTTTAAAAGTCGAGCATTCACTAGCGGGGCCTCATCCTTGAGCTCCACATTAGGAATCATATATCACTTATGCACAGTATTTGCATGTGAAGCCAATACATTCCAACGGTCAAATGGGTGTAATACATCCAAGAACCACGTATTTCACCAAAAGAGTAAGCACATTTATACCAGATATCAATTCATAAGAGAACTTGTAAACAATGATGACGTTCATATAGAGCCTCGATTGTAGCCATTGACGAGAGATATTTTTTAAATTCATAGAGATATCTTAGGCATTGTAAAAGTTGAAGCACTCAAGAGCCATAATCAAGCGGGAGTGTTAGAAACTACAATTAACTTTTGCAAAGTCTTAGTTAGAAGCTTAGTTCTATTACCTCCTTCCATCGTATTTTAGTCTCTAAATAACATTGGAAAATTAGAATGCTTGAGATGACCTGAAAACTAACATACCATAAGAAATTATATATATATATATATATATATATATATATATGAGAAAAAAATGAAATTATGCCCATAAACCTTTCGATAGTATTTAAGATTTTGGACTTTTGGTCACCTTATTTTATCAGTTTTTATTTTTGTTTTTTTCATTTAAATTTTTTAATCGAATATTATTTATTTTATGTTTATAATAATTGTAATTAATTTAATATTTAATCAACTATGTTAGAGCCTATAGACTGACCACCGACCACTTTATTTTCCATTATGCGAGTTACTTACAACTAGATTAAAAAAATCACAAAATAAAAAAATAGTTACACTAATTTCTTTAGTTTAGTTATTAACTATTTAATTCAAACTATCTATTTAATTAAGTTATTAAACACAATTAAATCAAGTAATTTTTTTTAAGATTGAATCTTAAAATGTTTTAAGTCGTGTCTCAATATGAACCTTGTGGATATTCTTGCACTAGGAAACAATCACAAAATAATTTTAATATTGTATAACATAATAAATGGAAAAAAAATGGTGTCTAAACAAAACAAAACAAAGATCGTAAGTTATAACCCAAAAATGACGAGTCCTTGCCGTTGAAAACTCCAGCACGTACAATAAAGTGGAGTTAGTTTGGAGTGGTTTATAAGTCAACATAGTTTTCATTTTTCGATTTATTTTTTTATGAAAAGAAAGGGGACGGAAACACTATACGACAAGTAAAACGAATCTGAATTATATATAGTACATCCAAAACAACAAACAGGAAGGGTGACTCGCCCTCCCGGTGCCACCTGCCGTTGAAACTTTCGTCCCTCTGGCAGGCCAGTTGCCACATGTGCACAAAAGTAAAAACATTTATATCTATACAAAAAGCTATATGATACTGACAGAGAATATTGAAGCTTGACCATGCGCCTCGCAGAGTGTAGGTTTTACGTACCCATGATTTTCCATAATCCGAACCCTTTATAGATGTCACTGATCATTGAATCTATTGAGGTGGTTTGTATCTAATATTCAACTTGCTGCTGCAGGTCATTTAATATAGTTGTAAACCTATTGAGATGGTTTGTATCTAATATTCAACTTGCTGCAGGTTATTTAATATAGTTGTAACAATATCATCGTTCAGATCAATGTTAGTAGTTATTTGATCCCTTTTGGTGATAGATTACAGCAGATTTTGTTTTTTTTTCTTGCATTTTTATTGCAAATCAATTTTACAACAAACTATTATTACACTCAGATATAGTGCAATAATGAAAAATACTAATTTAGCAAATCAAATTAAATCTAAAGACTGAAGTGATCTAAACCTAATCTGAAATTGTGTTCTAAAAACTTGTAATTTGAAATTCAATTGTTATGGATTTGATAAGGGCAATGTTCTGTGTGTATGCTAGTTTAAAACTATAACCTCCCTTATCATGAAGGATAAAGAATGCAAGGTTTAAACCTGGATCGGGTTCCATAAAACAAACAAAGGAGTTGATTAATTCTTACAAGTTGGTAAAAGGTTCCAAGTTTTAGATCTTCCCAGTTATTTTTATGGAGTTGACTAAAATTATACAGTTATAAACATATGGAGTTGACTAAAACTATACACTTCTAAACATACATTTGCAATTTTCATAAAAAATTCCAATCAAAACTTACAATTTTAAACTTACACTTAAAAAACAAGAATTTCCATAACTAAATTTATGGATGGATGAATTCCAGAGAGCAGTTGGTGTGAAAGTAGGTATTGGAATTGGTTGTTCTTGGTCTCACGAAAAGGTAATAGAGTAAGCTATCATGGTCAAGTAGATAGCTTACTTTTTAGACAATATTTAGCTTGCTGCAAGCTATTTAATACAGACACCACAGTTGATCTATTTAATTACTATTAATCTATTTAGTTATCACTGACATCTATCTATTTAGTTACTACCGACATCTATCGATCTGCAGTCGTATGGGAGATAGCATATTAACATGTCTCAATGTATTGAATGTGGAAGCCATTCGGATGGGAATTAAACTTACGAGTTTTCATATTAGTATGTCTCAATTTTTTGTTGGAAGGTCCTGTGTTGAGGGTGGAAGTCACTCACATCGAAATTAAACTTATAAACCAAAAAAAAGTCCTGTGTTGAGGGTGGAAGTCACTAAAATGGAAATTAAACTTATAAATAAACGTTCTTAATATTGACATAAACATGGGTTCTTAATGGTTCTAGTATTGATGTAAACTTGGGTAGAAGGTGAGAGCCATTCTAATAGGAATTAAACTTACCCTTCGAGTTCTTAAAGAATCATAAAAAGTAAAAAGTTATATTGTTATAAAGTTCATAACAGCATTTTAATATAAACTTGATAACAGAATCTTTTGGATAAGTAATTTGTTTTTCATTTGACTCCAAACTAGATTATAAACTAACCTTTTAACTCCCTTCACCCATAAATAGAATGCAATCTCACACATACAATCCAATCCCATACACAAACCTCTTGCTTTATTTTGGCTTTAATAGATTTATTAAATAGAAAGACCAACTTTCGGAATCATGACTAATACTTTATTGCAGCTACTTTGTTCTCTGCAGGCCGTATTCTTCATATCGTTCTCATTAGCCTATCCTCAACCTCATCCGATTGTGATCAATGATTTGATTCCACATTTTTATGTAAAGTCATGTCCCATGGCCGAGCAAATAGTGGAATCAGTAGTACAGAAGGCCATCATGAAGGAAGCTCGTATGGCAGCATCCTTACTCAGGCTTCATTTCCATGACTGCTTTGTCCAGGTGATCACCATTATTTTTTTTATGCAGATTGATCTAATCGCTACTAGAATTGACTATTCGTGAATTCCTAACAATAATGTGCATGTATGTGTGAGTGATAGGGGTGCGACGGATCTTTGCTACTGGATGACAGTGGAAGCATTGTGAGTGAGAAGAGATCGAATCCCAACAAGAACTCTGCCAGAGGATTTGACGTCGTTGATCAGATAAAAAGTGAACTGGAGAAGGCGTGCCCACAAACTGTATCATGTGCAGACATTCTTGCAATTTCAGCTCGTGACTCAGTGGTCCTGGTGATATAAATTAATCTCTTTTTCTCGTCAATATTTCATTCACTCAGATGAATCTACATGTTTGCTTGTACTGGTTTCCGAGAGAAGAATACAATAGTAGATAAGAAGTGTGAATCTAACTGCCGAGTGAATCGTGTGGTTTATGGATGAATAAAAATCAGAGTGGAGGTCTGGGATGGGAAGTTTTACTGGGGAGGAGAGACTCGACGAGTGCAAGTTTGAGTGGGTCGAACAACAATTTACCAGCGCCCAACTCAACTCTCCAGACTCTCACTACCAAGTTTAAACTACAGGGTCTGGATGAGGTAGACTTGGTGGCTCTTTCAGGTATATAAATATTGTGTTTAATTGCACCCGTACATTCAATTCGTTATGTAGCATTCATGAATATTAGGTATTGAAATGTGAAAGCAAATGCTAATTACGCAGGGAGTCACACCATCGGCCAATCTCGATGCATAAGTTTCAGACAGAGGCTTTACAACCAAAGTGGAAATGGGCAGCCAGACTTCACCCTAGACAAGTTATACTATACTCAGCTCAAATCCGTATGTCCGAAATCGGGAGGAGATAATAACTTGTTCCCATTGGATTTGGTGAGTGCTACCAAGTTCGACAACTACTACTTCAAGAACTTGCTGAGCGGGCATGGACTGCTGAACACAGACGAAGAATTGTTCGCCAAGGGCCAAGGGAAGACAACGGAGTTAGTGAAAGCTTATGCAGAAAATGAAGAACTCTTTCTCAAACAGTTTGCAGTATCGATGGTGAAGGTGGGGAATATAAAGCCTCTAACCGGCTCCAGGGGAGTGATCAGGGTCAACTGTCGTGCTATTACCAGTTGATGATCAGTTGAATGTAATCATTAAATTCCCATCTTTTGCTTTGCATTGCATTGGGTGACACCCCTTCGTAGCTGCCATCAAAATGCAATATTACCAGATACTCCTTCCCTTCGCATTTGCAATAAGTTGCTACATGTTGAATAAAGTTGCTACAAGTTGAATAAAATTGATAGGCGCCTGTCAATTATTAAATTTCTAATTGGGTTAGACGATAGAAGGAAACTTCAATGTCCACGTCAAATTACCATGTAAGAAGTATCTCTAAATAATCGAATCAGAGCGGCAAATCAAGACTCTTGAATAAGAAAGCATAATCAATTTCCCTGTATTACCTTAATCTCCACGCATTGAGTTTTTAAAACGAACAGGAAATCGAAGCTTGGATTTTTCTTCCACCTGGTGTGCTGTTCTAATATAAAATTTCACATCAATATGTATAAATCCAGACGCCTTGAAAACAATATTAAAGTGCCCCATATGCTACCAGAGCCACGAACCTAAATTGTTCAAAAGCTTACATGGCAAAACTTAAATATGCAAACTTTGGCGGTGGTGCACGTATAAGAACGAACTGATATATATCTGTGGTGCTTCACAACTTCTAAACACCCATCCCCAAAATACCGCGTAGTACAGCCAAATTCTGTTGGTTCACAAATTCTAAACGTTCCACTAAAATCTTGTTGGCGCTTAGGATACTGTTAGTTTTGTCATGGAAGGGTATATCTTATTCCTGCATAGTTCAAGTCCACAACCCACAAACACAAAACAAGAGCACAACAGGCCCTATCCCTTAAGTGGAATGAAGCAAATCACACACAGTGATTAAAACAGTGCCAAAGGAATTCCTTCGGAGTTGTCTAACGAGGGGACTTTCCCCCCTCACGGAGATCGATTTCTCCCGGTCTCGGGCGACAACACCGCATGCTCCGTTTCCTCCGCTCCGTCTCCGTTAATGACATAATCCCGTCAACCACCATCCTGGACCCCACAACCACCGTCCTGGACCCACACTCCTTCCTGCAGGGGTGCTATCTTTATTATCTTTATTAGGGAGTAAGCTATCTACCTTACCATTTGCACCGAGGCCCACCTGACGCGGGATAGCTTGCTCCGTTACCTTTTAGTGAAGCCAAAAACAACCAATTCCAACACCTACTTTCACACCAACTGCGCTCTCAATTCATCCATCCATAAATTTAGTTATAGAAATTCTTGTTTTTTAACCCCAAATTTAAAATTGTAAGTTTTGATTGGAATTTTTATGAAAATTGCAAATGTATGTTTAGAACTGTATAATTTTAGTCAACTCCATAAAAATAACTTGAAAGATCTAAAACTTGGAAAGTTTTACCAACTTCCTTTGTAACAATTAATCAACTCCTTTCTTTGTTTTATGGAACACAATCCAGGTTTAAACCTTGGATCCTTTATCCTTCATGATCACGGAGGTTAAAGTTTTAAACTAGCATACACACAGAACATTGGTGTTATCAAATCCATAACAATTGAATTTCAAATTACAAGTTTTTAGAACACAATTTCAGATTAGATCGGTTGAGTCTCTAGATTCAATTTGATTTGGTAAATTGGTATTTTTCATTATTGCATTATACAGGAGTGTAATAATAGTTTGTTGTAGAATTGATTTACAATGAAAATGCAAGAAAAGATGCAGAATCTGTTGTTCTTGGTCTCACTGTTACGAAAAGATAACTAAGTAATCTATCACCAAACGAAGTCAAATAAGCCCCAGTGCAAATGGTGGGTAGATATCTCACTCCTCTTTATTAGTTATGTGAGTCCATAGCATGGACTCATCATGCCCGCGATTCAATACTACCTTCAGCTAGCCTCCTGATGTTCAATGATCAGCAGCCCGAATACATGAATCCAGTGCTTCCTTTGTTTGTAACCTGTTTTGATGTTCTGAGAAGACGCGGTCACGCTGGTGGGCAGGTACCGGCTCCAGCTCATGGCATTGGAAATTCTAAGCAGACGAATGCAAATTCTAAGCAGACGCATGCGCAGGTGTGCAGGGAGAAAGTCAGATCTAATAGTTGGAAGTAGCCATCCAACATACTGTCAAATTCCTTCAGCGTTGGGTAAAATGGTTTGTTAGAAACAAGAAGGGAAAATGAAATGTTCTCTCTCAAGCATGCCTAGCCCGAAAAGAGCTAGAGGTGGATCTCCACAAATAACAATACCAGGATAAAGCAAAGTGAATTAGAAAAACAGGTTGGGAAATTTAAGTATTACAGAGAAAGAGGAGCTACAGTTGGGGGATGCATGACTTGGATTAAGGATGGTGATGCATGCTTAACATTCTATTTTCAATACTTAAAGAAAGTTAATTTGGAAAGGATTCCCTCTCTCAGAGATGAAGAAACCTTAATTGAAGAGGAGCAACAAATCCATCAAATCATAATCCATTTTCTTTGAGTTTTATCCACCATGGGTATTACTCATTTGGGTATTATCCACCGTGAGAACATTTCCATCAAATCATAAACCATAAACCATTTTCTTTGAGTTTTATCCACCGTGGGTATTACTCATTTGGGTATTATCCAATGTAGAAGTCTTGAGGCAGATTTGTGGGCAAACTATTCTAACATGAAGCATTCAGCATTCAACACAATCAAGTTTGAATAATGCAGCTGCTCGGTTTTAGACATGGAAGAAACAGAAACAGTTTTTGTAGCTGGAGTTTTATTAGTTAGCATTTGAAATAAATAAAAATACAAACAGGGCAAACAAACAATCTGCCTATGCTGTCCTCTTCAGTGTTTAGTCTTCCTCAACAAAACATTACAAAATATTTCTATATTATTTAAATAGAATAGGTATTTTCTATTCAAGGTATAGACATGTACATATTTGAGCTATCAGCCTAGTGAGCTCTGAGTCCCCTTTGAGTACCCTACTATTTTGGTGAGAAGAAAGATTGGCGACAAAGAAGTGATTGTAATTTGTTGGGAAAGTAGGGTCGGTTGGATCTCAAAATATGATGAATAAGAAGGAAAAATACATAAGAATCTATGTTTGATTAGTAAACCAGGATCACACGTAGTTTCTTTACTTGATGTTCTAGTCAAAATATACAATACAAGTGTCGTTGTTCTTAGTCTCTTGAACATGTTTGTGTTGCAGCAGATGAGAATAAAAAACTTCAGTTCTTAGTCTTTTGTCTTTTGAACATGTTTGTGTTGCAGCAGATGAGAATAAAAAACTTCAAATCACCACTATGTGATAAGAACAAAACTTAAATAAATTTCAATGTTTTTTAAATATGGTCAATAATATTGGTGATGGACATTTAAGACTTTTTAACCTTGGGGATAGACATTTAAGACTTTTCAATCTTGGGGATGGAGGAAACAGAAGATGGAGAAGAAAATTGGAAGTTTGAAAGATATTTGAGGTGTGATGGTGAAGGTGTTCAAGGCTCTGTTATGTTTATGGAGGCAGCTTTGTATGTTGGATTAGGTTTTTTTTTTATCTTGACCTGTTTGCAAGTGCTTGGCTGTTGAGAATAATAATAGTATGAAACATAGCAGGAGAATTTCTATGATCCACAAACGTTTGAGGGCTATTAACAAGCTCCATGGTGGGTCACTGCAAGAAGATGATGGACCTTTAAGATGCAATCCTAGTTTTCAAAAACAACATCATGTTACCAAAAAATACATCAACCCGAGCCTGACATAGCACTTGGTATGGTTCAACCCGAGCCTGACATGTCACGGAACATGTAGGATAGGAAGACAAATCGTGTACGCGTTATATTACTACAAAACGCGCGCGCGATTTGTATAGCCAAAACGCGTACGCGAGTTTTAAATCATAAAAAAAAATTTAAATACACAGTCCCC
>LPNX011025907.1:289914-308131 GCA_001517045.1 Pseudotsuga menziesii
TCCAGAATATGGACATTGAATTGTTGATAACTAATCATTTTGTTTTTAGTAGTGTTAGTTGAATAGACCGCTAAAATCTCTTTGTTCCCAAAAACCATATTTTTACAGTAACATCTCTTCCATATGAGAACTTGTCTAATGTTCGATCAACAGAGAAGTTTAATGAAGGACATCTTCTACTAACACAATATCAGGAGAGCATAGAAAGGCACAGACTACACTAAATGTTAATATAATAACTTCTATGGATCCTGATGATGAGCAGAGGTTCCACTCGAAATATGTCATCAGCTCCAACTTTCAACACAGTGAATCCAGAAGGCTTAATTCAATGTTATCCACTATGGAAACATCCAATCTCAGAAACTTCAGTCTTCTGTGTAAACTGTTTGATATTCCTATTTATCCACAAATACTACAAATCTCACAAAATATGAGAAGGAGAGAGAAAACATGGTAGATAACCAATGTACATGAAGCACCACAATTAACCTACAATAGAAATGTAAGAGAGAATACCCATATGCTGTCATGTTCAAGATCTTCGGTGACCTGGTTCAAAAAGTCCAATGAAAACATGTGCAAGCATACATGTCATGTTAAGAAGGGCCAATTAAGCCAGAAGTTATGCACAACCATCAAGATAAAAAATTAACAAGAAATTTACTACTCACTAGTAATACACAAAGGCAAAATTATAACAACAAAGTATTCTCACATACATATAACCCAAAAACAATTTTACCAGTAACAAGAGTCGTAAATATGTATAGTCTCATTGAGAGACCTCATGTCAACTTAGGAATGGTACTTACATAACATAAAATAAACCATAAAATCTATTTCTTATCATTTACAAGTTATATCCCATTATAATAAAGGGCAGATGAGCACACACAAATAGCGATACTAAGTGAAGTCACTTACACTATGTCAGACATCGTAATTACACACAAATAGCGATACTAAGTGAAGTCTCTTTCCAGGTAACCCCAAAGAAATGCTATGTCCATCCAAATTCCCAACAGTTTGTTTATAATCCTTAACCACAACAGATCTTCATATATTTCTATAAAGGCAACATTTCTAAGTGACAGGCAAACAATCTACAAATGGAAAAGGTTTAAGAACAGAAAGAATTGTAAAGAGAAAAAAATTAGCATTCACTGCAACTGTTTCACCATGTTAACATATGGCTAGTATCCTAAAGTTCGAACTTAGAAGTACTTAACAATGTTAACTTATGGATTTTCAAAATTTTGTAGATCCATCACCATATACGTATCCTGATAACTTAGGTTTTACTTGGTTTTAGGGGTAACCTACTTTCCATATCCTAAGGTGATAAGCCCTCATGAGTGTGCTTAAACCGGATGCAAAAATTACACTATAGCAAAAAAGAATTCAGAAATCCTATTCTCTATCCCCTTCAAGGATTAAATAAAATCTCTCTTCTAGTAAGAAAAACAGAAAAATAAAATAAAATCAGACGGCGCTTTTGAATGCAAAGCTTCTTTCCATATCTATATCCACAAATGAAGATATAACTTCACAAATTAGTATTGCCAAGTTGATAATAGTTAACAAACAGGCAGGTATGAGACTACTAAAAGTTACCGAAGTTAAGGATCTGGTTAGATGGAAGAAGAGGAGAATGAACTCTGCTTTTGAAAACTAGGGAATAGAATAGAACAAAATAACTTTTTAAATGGAAACATACCAAAATAATATAAAGGACAAGACAAACTTACACTGTCACAAATAGTTGTCCTCTCCTATCCTGTTTAAATTTAGCTTACTAGAATTCTAGTGGAGCAAAAGGCAAATGAAGAGTTAGAGGAAGATAGGAAAAGCAGGATTTCAGAGTAGAGAATATACTTGGTGTCTTAAACATCAAGGTCTAGACTCTACTATATTGGAAACAATTGTATTTGTGGATTTGGGAGGATCGGATTAGGGAGAAAACGAAACAATGATAAGCAAAAGGTGAGATAGGAATATTAAAACTATAATGAGATTTCATCCCTATATTGCAAAGTCACGGGTTCAATTTTCAAAATATGGTGACTCCGAGAAGCCTAAAGAGACTGACACAAGTTACAACCTTCCACACAGATCAATCCTAGTGAAGAACCAAATCTGAGAGGTTACTGTATGAAACATATTCAGAAAAGAACTAAGATAGTACTGACAGGCAAGCAATGAACAAACACAAAAGAACATAGGAAGAAAATTCAGAGCTAACATCGTGAATTTCTCATTGGCCTAAATTATTTTTTCCCCACTTAGAAGCATTCTAGGCTAACTGCATCTCTGATTAATATTTCTAAGCTACAGCAGGCAGCATACTCAGCTAATTCAATATCTTGAACAGAAAGTCATTATTAAGGACAGACACTAAATTAGCTGCTGCATGAGAAGAAGAAAATTAAAAAAATACAAATATCACAATTTAGTTTATACCTTTTAGAAGCTTCCATGCCATTCGCTGGGAAACATAATGCACAGCAAGTCTTTCAAGCACCCGTCTTGTTGTAAGCATAACAGTCTGGAAAACCACAAAAATAACACAGTTAAAACAAAAATTCCATTTAAAACGTCCATGACATCTGGTGTGGCTTTGGCACATACACAATTCATGAACAGTTGCAACTGGAGAATTACTCACACAATACAGATATTCCAGTCATTAAATCAAAATCACAGTGCTCTGTTTTCAAAAATCCATCCTGTTAGCCATATATTGAGATACTTTTCTAATTCTAAATTTGTAGCCAATTTCGGGTGTATTTCATACACTTCTACCAATTTGCACTTGTAATAAAGAGATGGAACCCTAAATTTTTGTCTGGCATATTTCATTATTCCAAAATTGAGGGTCTTTTTGTTGGGCATATCACCTTTCTAAAGCTAAAAGTTCCACAACCCCATTGATAGATAATGCATTGTCATAGTTCCAACAGACTATAGAAACCTACTTTGACATCCTATTATCATATCTTTCTCTCTTTGAAAAAAGACCAAATGTAGTATGAGAACCAACAAGTTGAGAGAAATGGATGCGCTCTCCTCTACGCTTCTCCACAGCTAGGGTTTTGCCCTAGCCACTACAGAACTGTCTCCATTTCCCCCCTACAAGTTCACACCATGTCATCCATGGAGTCAAACTCCCTCAAGCCTAGATTGCCCAACCAAGGATTGATACCTTTGAACCTAAATTAAGCTGCTTATTTCCCATTCACCATCAGTCCTTCAGTCGTTGTAAAGGGCAAATTGTCATTTAAGAATGTTGTTTCATCTTCAGACTTACATAGCTTTGCTCGGTGCTCTGTTTCTGTGGAAAAGGATGCCACAAATCCCACACAAACTGATTCCTATCATAAGCATGGACTTGTTTGCCGATTTCTAACCGATGGCATACATTGATAGATCTGCACAGCTGGGCTTATCAAAGCTGGAAGCCCCTTCTATCGGAGGAGGGATTATTTCTACCCATGTCCACCAGATTTCTCCATTGTTGAGTTTGATGCAGCAGCTGATAGGGATCAACTGCTCTCTGAATGAAGCCCCAGTAACCTACCTTTAACACCTCAGTGAATTATTTAACCTCAGTTCCACTGTGTAAGGAAACCCTAACCTTTCCCTACAATTCTGGCCTCTTGAGACACTGGCAGAGATTGAAAATGGCATAGGCAAAGTTCGTTACTGCAGACCTGAAACAACAAAAAGACAATGGACAACCTCTGCAAGGATTTGTGTTGAAATGGATCTTTCCAAAAGCCTTCCTAAAGTGATATGTGGAAAGTTGAAACAGAACCTTGACTATGAGCACGTTACCTTCTGTTGCCAATCTTGTTTTGCTGTTGAGCACACAATCACCTCTTGCCCTAATCACAAACCTGTTCATGACCTGGGGAAGCGAAGCAAGGTAGACCCCATGCCAAAAGGAAATCCAATCAAAAGCCTACATGGTGGAACAGTGCTAATGCAAACCACCAACTGATAGAAATGGAGAATGAAGTAGAAAAGGCCTGCCCATTACTCCACCAAAAGGTAGCCACTCCAGAAACTGCACTCAAAGTTGCATCGATCCATACCAATTCTAAAGCAATCCCCTCTCAGAAAGAATCTAGCAACCAAGGGGAGGAGAGACCTATGGAGAAAGTAGAACCTGCTACATAGGACAAATTACTCTATACTCGACTTGACTCAGGACAAATGCACAATAAACGACGGCAGAACCAAGTTCACGCAGTAGCAGAAGGACAAAATGTGCAGTTTTGCAGAGAAGGGCGCGGACAGAAATTTGGAATAAAATAACCCTAAACATATTGGATATTTATATACTTAAAAAAAAACCCTTATTACCCCTAATATACCACCAATATATTGACTTTAAATTTTTTAATTTTTAACCACCCCAATATGAACGGACGTGATATCATATTGGTCCCTAGGTGACGCCCTCGTGGAATCTTTCATGGACAGAGATTGAAAATCTCTTCTCAGAATCTGAAGCTTAGATGTCCTTACCTTATCCAAACCTTGATAGGTGGTCTCCAGAGTATCCCATTCCTGCTTAGCATTAGTTTTTGCTGCTACTCTTGGGAGTATGCTTTCATGCATAGCTTGATGTATGTAAAACAAAGCTTTTCCATCTTTCTTCCTCTGTTCCCTCAAGACATCTTTCTCAGCATGTGTGAGATTGTTATATGCTATCATGTCTGTTGGTTCTGCATAGCCATGTTGTACTATCTCCCAGACATCTTGACCTCTAAACAAAGCCTTCATAGTTAGAGACCAATATTCATAATTATTTCGTGTAAAAATTGGAATTTTCAATGAACCAGAAGTGGAAGCCATTTTTTTATTTTTTTTAATTAATTTTCCACTTTCTTAAGATAAGATTTATTTCCTAAACCTTGCTCTGATACCACCTATCCAAAACAAAGCCGACTAAACTTGAGTTTACCGGTCAGTTAATAAAATTTAATTTTTACTTTTCACGCTGACCTCTTTTTCTTTTTCTTACTTGTCGGGTGAAACTTGTTTAAATTCTGACTATACAAGTTTATAAATTTTGATAGGACTTTTAGACCCGACTAATTTACTTTGACTTACTTGTAGGTTCTACCAACTGATTTGACAGCTTGTCGGTAACCTTACTTCGACCACAAGTCGGCTGACCTCTTCGAAGTCTAAGTCAGTTGACCTCTTGGACCTCTTTGACTTACTTGTAGGTTCTACCAACTGATTTGACAGCTTGTCGATAACCTTACTTCGACCACAAGTCGGCTGACCTCTTCGAACTCTCAAGTCAGCTGACCTCTTGGACCTCTCAAGTCGGCTAACCTCTTCGAACTCTTAAGTCAACTTACTCAACCGACCTTGTGGGTTCACTTACTTTCGTCTGGTTTTAGTCGAAATATACAAAGTATGTTTCTTAGTCTAAAAGACTTAAGAAATTACAAATGCTTTTCACCTGTAAGTAAGATGAAGTAAAAATGGACACATTAACAAATCCAACATGACTTATAAAACATATACCCAAATATGTAGAAAGGCTTGAGTCGACCAATGTGCCGTAAAACCTGGAACTTTCACAAAATGAGAAATTTATGGGTTCTTGAACTTTCACTCAATTGTAATGGTAAAAGACATTTACACAGGTAAATCTGGAAATATTGTGCAGCCAAATAAACATGATTCAACCATAAAATATTTCATATATATAACTATGCGGAAATAACAAAGGTATTACAAACTTGTTGATCTAAACTTTTCAACTCACTGACTGATGAGCTTCAACTTCTCTTTCTCTCTTCTTCTCACCCTGAGTTCCTCCACTATCTAACTTGATTTACAATCTTCTTCTTCTATTTATAGGAAAGCTGAAAATTGCTTCTACATGAATCCACTTACTCACCATTAAATACTGTAATAACTATCTACCTAACAACTTAGCTTCATAAATAAATTCGATTGGTTTGCATTGCAGAATCGTGGACTCTTCCCTCTTGTCACACTGACCGACAAGATCTTGACTGATACATTCCCTCTTGTCACACTGACCGACAAGATCTTGACTGATACAGACTCTGACATATTTGGCTGAGAGTCAGGTACGGATCTGCGAGTGATTAATATTTCCAATAGGCATGGCCTAAAGCTGAGGAAGAAAACTAAGGGTTCACTCCATAAATAGATCTACCTTGACTTTCTTTATGTTAGGTATTGACAACTCCGATTGTTATTTTTACAACACAGTTAATATATTCATAATAGGATTTCTACTTGGACCATCAATCAAATTGCTTTTCATTCGACTACAGCCCACATTGTTGCAATGACAATAATCCTTGATTGATTTGCTGGTTTCAATAGTCAGTTTTAGCAAATATATCCTTCAAGGTGCAGAATATAACTATTGGCGATTTCGACGAAAATACTGGAAAACTTCGCAACAAGTATTCATTGCTCTGATATTATCACTAAATTTTTTAGTGTTCTTCCCTTGTAGTAGTATTTGTGGTCATGATTGAGAAAACTTGCAGTCAATGCATACATATTTAAAGGCCATCCTGCGTGAATGTAAGTGGTTTTTATAGACATAATGCATCCAAATGATTGGAGAAATCAAAACAAGACATTTGCAGACTAGTATGGAAGTGGACAATTTCTGAAGTTTTACTCTTACCCTTTAATATTCAGAGAATAAAATATGGTTGCATGGTTCATAATCTAGTATGGTACAAATTTTTGTATGAGCTAAACTCCATATTTCCTGAGATCATTCACTCTCTCTAGTTGATTTTCCAGCATTTTAAACTTTATAGTTTTTAGATTACCACGATCAAATGAATATATTAGTTGTTTCAAGAGCTATGTTAGTACTAATTGTCAGGGTTTTGAATATAGTTCACAGTTTTCTTTTTCCCCTCAGAGCATATTGATATAAGGATTGATATGAATTGAATGTTTTTTTTGTGAATATAATTTACCTCTCTATGTTGCAGCTTGGAAATTGTGGAGCAATTCTTTCAGAGGAAGAGCTTGAGACGCATACCATTGTGGCTTGGAAATATCAAAATATGTTTCTTAGGAGATGATCTGATCAGTCTATGCCACCATTTCAAATACCTTGTATATGTAAGTAAATGGGTTTATGCAAGTAAGTGCAGCTTGGAATGTATTTTTTTCCTGCCTGCTTCATATGTTGTAGCCACTGCTGTAGAATATCTAGAGGATGCTCCACCTCCCTTCAGGTCTTCATGCAAGGGCCACCATTCCATGGGAAAAGATAGCGGACACACATAACTAAAAAATATAGAGGACGGTGGTGGACAGGAATTTGTCATTAACATAGACGGAGACGGAGCGGAGGAAATGGAGCATGTGGTGTTGTCGCTGGAGGCCGGGATAAATCGATCGCTAGGAGGGGAATTGGCCAATTGGCTCAATCAATTGTAGGGGTTTTTCGCTTCACTATTGCCTAAAGCTTCCTCTCTGTTTCTCACTGGTTCTCTTTAATGATAGACTTATTGATTATTGGAGTGAGCTAAACTCTAGACCATTTGCATTTTTTTTCGAATTCCAGTTTGTTGATATTATATAATGGGATGTCTTAAGAGTTATTTACAGTGTTGAATTTATTTTTGCAACCAAAATTGTAATTTTAGTAACCAAAATCTCAATTTCAACAAAAAAAAATCTCTTCCCAACAAATCTAGTCAACAAAAATATAAATAATCTAAAATTTAACACTTACCTTTTGGTAAAAACTTCATCTCTTCTTCTTCTCACTGGTTCCCTTCTTCTTCTCACTGGTTCCCTTCCTCTAGTTTTTCTCTCTCCCCAACAAATTTAGTCAACAAAAATATAAATAATCTAAAATTTAGCTCTTACCTTTTGGTAAAAACTTCATCTCTTCTCCTCATTGGTTCCCTTCCTCTAGTTTTTCTTTGGGATTCCTCATTCCTCTTTTGTTTTTTACCTCGTTTTCTTCTTCTTTCTTGTCTATCTCATCATTTTTACGTTGATTGTTCTTCAACTGTTTCCTTCGTCTAGTCGTTGTCCTTTATTCTTCTTTGCTTCCAAATTTTCCCTTTCCCTCATTTCCTTTTTTCTTTATTTTCTCTTCCCTATCATTATCGCCTTTATACTTCTCATCACCTCTGGGACTCTTTTCACTTTAAGTTGTTCCATCTCTTCTGCAATATTTAGTTCTATTATAAAACAGATTTCTCAACTTCAAATATCATAAGAACATATTCATCGTCCTCATTGCTTACAGCCATAGGTTGGTTGTCTTCTCCTTTCATCATTTACTATATCAACTTTATCCATTCACTATTTTTCATCATTTTTCCTTTGAAAAGTTCTTTTTTCATATTGGGAGCATATTAAGATTTCCCTCTTAATAGATCCCATGCATAGATTAAAAATGTTGTTTCATCTTATTTATGGAGGAACATATCATTAAAATAAGTGACACATTGAGTTTTAGGAAAGATCTTATTTCTTTGAGTATTAAAAAGAAACATCTGCCAATAAAATAAATTAGAGGAGACTTCGGTCCCTCTTGGTATTGGTTTAAAGTAGATGCTGTCCTGTGAATTTTGAAGAAGTTGATCTATCTCTAGTGAAGGATTTTATATTGAGTGTGAAGGAACCTTCTTTATATGAGTTGATCTATGCAATTGATTCAACATAGAAGCATATTTTGTAGGGTTGAAATCCCATGACAATATTAACCTTGTAAGGGTATGTATATGTCGATTGCATTCTTATTTTTCTACAATATAAGTTATATGCTATACACTCGTACTTTTGTGTCAATTAATTATGTACATATGTTTATTTTATCATGTCATTATGATCCATGTCATGCTCAGGTGCACTCTAGGGACAACAGTTCAACCGAAGGAGTCGAGCACTGTTATGGTGAAATATTCAAAGAATAAGTAAAGTAGGAAACACACTATATAGATAGAAAGTATGCACACAGACAATATGCAAGAATTCAAACCAATTTCTATTGATTGATGGATACAATAGTGTGCATGTTTATATAGAATGTTGAGACTCTTAGGTGACTACCTGTTACGTTCAGTTACAAAAGAAGTTATAATGGTTCAGAAGTTCAACCGCCGTAGATAATTGGAAGATAGAGAGAAACTCCATCGATGTTAGACAGTCGTTGGTGTCGACAAAGAATGTAGAGATGTTGTATGTCGAGCACGAAACCTGTCAAAGTTGGTTTTGTCGAGGTTCGGACTTATCGAATCCAATACTAAACCTGTCGAAGTAGTCGAAGTGCTACACTTTTTCAAAGTTCGACAACATGTCAACTACTGAGTGGATGATTCCTCCTTCATTAAAAAACAATGGTATCCATTGTCTATTCTTTCAGGTGAGGAATCTTGTTGGTTATTCAATAGCATAGTACCACTTTCC
This sequence comes from Pseudotsuga menziesii, assembly GCA_001517045.1. Taxonomy (NCBI): domain Eukaryota; kingdom Viridiplantae; phylum Streptophyta; class Pinopsida; order Pinales; family Pinaceae; genus Pseudotsuga; species Pseudotsuga menziesii. The sequence continues at coordinate 299,371 of LPNX011025907.1, forward strand.
TTGCGTAGGGAGTTGTCTAGCTTTAGCCACTTGAAACAAAGGAATGGAGTTCATCCTTGTATGGTGTATACGTCGTCCCACAATAGTGTCACAAAGAATAGATTCCTAAACATATGGATGGATGTTTATAAGTTATGTTGTTTGCAAGTCATTATGTTCCAACAATGGTGCATGGTATGGTCGAAGTAAGTCTAAATTGAAGAATGGATGTAGACCAAGGAATGCAGGAATGTCGAGTCGAAAATCATTCTCTCCAATCTGTTTAAGGATATTGTATGGACCATATTGCAAAGGTTTCAACTTCCTGTATGGGTCATTGAAGCACTCCTTCTTTAGAGGTAACTAGACCTGATCCCCAGTTTTGAATGAATGAGGAATACGATGCTTGTCGTATTGGGCATTAGTTTTTGCATTAGCTCATTGCAACATTTCATGTGCTTGCTTCTATATGTTGTAGATTTGGTCTCTGAACTTTAATGCTTTCTCAACTTCTCATCCTTCGAAGTCAGTGTCGTTCAACTATGTTGAGGAACTAAGCAAGTCGATAGGCGCCAAGGTTTGAAATACATAACAGGTCTCGAATGGACTCTTTCCCGTAGAAATATGTTGAGAACGATTGTAGTTTTCATGTATGTATGGTATTTTTTCATCCCATGTCATTCCCATGTTTGACGATGCGTGTGGTTGTACATGTGAAGAAATTGTACTACCAAGCAATTTACAACTTCCGTATGTTCGTCTATCTGAGGATGGAAGGTTATCGACAAAGAAAGTATTGTGTCGAGATATTGCAAGATATTTTTCCAAAAGATGCTAACAAATATGGAATCTCTGTCGAAAATAATAGTTGTAGGAAGGCCATAATGTTTCCAAACATGTTCGAAGAAGAGATGAGCAGTCTGTTGTGTTGTCATAGTCTTCTTGCATGGTATGAGTATAGCCATCTTGGAAAATTTGTCGACTACTACTAAGATCATGTCATGTTGATGTTTCATAGTAGGATATCTCGTCAAGTAGTCCATAGAAATAGATTCCCATGGTCAAATAGGAACTGTTATGGGTGTGTACAGTCCTTGTCGTCGATTCAGTGGTTTAGAAATGGCACAAACTATGCATGATCAAATGTACTTGTTGATGTCAAATTTAAGTGAAGCACAGTAAAAATAATTTTGGAGAATAACAAGTGTTTTTGCAACACTAAAATGTCTTGCAGTATTGCTGTAGTGTGCATCCCAGATGATATTTTGTCAATGCTCACCGGTCGGTACACAAAGCTATCCAAGCTTGTATAGCAAAGTGTCCTTCAGGAAGTAGTCGATAGTAGACAACGTGTCAGCCTAAAGCTTTCGATAAATTGTGGAAAAGTTGTAGTCTACCGAATACAATTGTGGCCAAGTAGTGGTGTCGTAACCTTGCATACTCATCTTGTAGACAGTAGAGTACTAGGTGGTCAGTTGAGACAATCGGCTGCAGCATTGGATTTACCAGTCTGATACTTAATTACCAACTGAAATTGTTGCAGGTAATTAATCCACTTGATTTTTTGAGTTGTTTGTAATTTTGACTGGGACATATCAAACTACAAAGGTTTATGATCAGTGAGGATGACCATTTCCTTTCCAAGAATGTAGTGTTTCCATTTCTTAATAGATTTCATAATGGGGTATAGTTCTTTTTCGTATGTCGAATACCTTCTAACAATGTCATTGAAAGTTTTAGAATGAAACATGACTGGATGACCCAACTGAGTGATCACTGCATCGAGAGAATAGTCCAATGCGTCTATCTCAATCTCAAAGGGATTATGCAAATCAGGTAACACAAGTACTGGTGCAGTACAAATCTTGTTTTTTAGTTGTTCAAAATATTCTTGTTGTGTTAGTGTCCATTTAAAGACACTTTTCCCATTTCCTTTAGTCAACTTATTCAAAGGCCATGCAATTCGGCTGAAGCCAAGTATGAACCATCGATAGAAATTCACCAAACCAAGAAAAATTCTTAGTTCATAAATGTTTTGAGGAATGGGCCAAGGATCTGTACTTTTTCTAGGTCGACATGAATTCCTGTAGAGTCAATGACATACCCCAAATATTTGATTTTGGTCATCGCAAATGAGCATTTGTCTATGTTCAGAAATAGTCGATATTGTTGGAGAGTGTCAAAGACTTGTCTAACTATTTGACATGTTCTTCCCATGATTGACTGAAAATCAAGATATCGTTGAAATAGAAAATGACACACTTGCGGATGAAGGGTCGTATAATGTAATCCATATATCTCATGAAGGTTGTAGGTGCATTGGTTAAGACGAAATGCATGACTAACCATTCAAATAATCCTTCCTTGGTCTTGAAAGTAGTTTTTCATACATCAGTGGACTCGATCGGAATTTGGTGGTATCCTGACTTAAGGTCGAGATTTGTAAAGAAATTAGCACCTTTCAAACAGCCAATGAGTTTGTCTATCCTTGGAAGAGGGTATATGTTCTTTACTGAAATTTTATTGAGAGCCTGATAGTCGATGCACATGCGCCAAGTCCCATATTTCTTTGGAACTAAGACAACTGGACTTCCACAAGGAGAGGAGCTGGGGTGGATGTGACCTTTGTAGATCAAATCCTTTCCTATGAATATCTTCGTTCTCAAGAATGTATCTTCTGTAAACAGATGCGTTAGGTAATGAAGAACGAAGAACAAGTTCGATGGAGTGTTTTACCCGATAATGCAGAGGTACTTTGTCCGGTTCTTGAAATACCTTACGGTATTCCTCAAGAATGTGGTTGATATGTTGTTTTTGTTGGGAGATGCATTGGTTAGTGAGTCGACTTGTTGCTTTAGTATTCTTGGAATTGTGATGCTTTATCATAATCAATGCGAACTTCTGGCATGGTTTATAAGCTTCTTTGTTTGTTTGAAAAATGTCATAGAAACCGTTGATGTGGGCTGTCACTTTGGTATGTTGTACCATTGATTCTGAATTTTGAAAATCACCTTCTATGGCCATGACTAATATGTACAATGTCGATCCAATACGTAAGGTTTTCCGAATAGGGCGTCAGCTATGAAAAACAGTGCCACATCACAAAGTACTTCATCTTCAAAAGGCTTGATAAAGTATGCATTTCTACATTGGCATGTGATCCTTAGCTCCTTTCCATCCTTCATCCAACCAATGTTGTAAAGTTGTGGATGTGGAGTGGTGACAAGACCAAGTTTATTCACAAGATATTCAGAAATGAAGTTCTTATGGCTATCATTATCCAATAAGATGTAATGGATTTATATGAACCCATATCCATGTATGGAGCAGACACTCTTGTTCCTCCTCATTGATGATAGTAGAGGCTGTCGAAGTGGTTGATGTCGAAGCCAAGAGGGTTGAGGCATCTGGGTTAGATTCTACCAAGTTTTTTTTGGATAAGTCGTATGTCGACAATTTTTACAAAAATGTCTTCCAAGATTTTCATTCTGACGTATCATGCCATGTTGAATTGTGATAATCACACCATTTCTAGGCGGGATCTTATTTGTTGTGATCCTTCTTTTATTTCTAAAAAGTATTCTTATGATAATCAAGATTTGGTGAGGTTGGCTGAGAAGAGTGCTTTGACTTGTCGGAGTCAGCCGACGATTTATTTTTGGATGTTTTTCCTAACAGCTTGTTCTTGAAATGTGATTTTCCTTTAGGTTTAGCTTCAATCTTGCTTCCGTAATGAAATGCATCCAGATGCATACTGACAGTCAAAAACTCCATTTCTTACTGAATATACGGGAATAATACACTGACGTACTTCAAGACAAGTAGTTTTTCTTCTTCTTGGACGCCAAGTCTATTCATGAGTTGATAGAATTTGTCTGTGTAACTCTACATAGACTAGTGTTTCCACTGCCTTAGCTACTGCCCCTTCTTATACTGTTGCTCAAGATACTTGGGAAGGTAGAACTCCTTTCAAACGTACTCAAAAACTTTTACCCATGTGTCTATGGGGTCACCTTCTTTTTCCATCTTTGGAAATAAATTTTCCCACCAATAGTGTACGGAGGTTGACATCTTCAAGGATGCAATGGCGACCTTTTCCGCTTCGGAGAGTTGATTCATGGAGTAGTAAGATTCTAGTTGTTGAACCCAATTATCAAAGGATTCCTGGGTCAATATTACATTCAAGATTCCGTATGTACAAATTCATTTTCACTTTGAAAAGGTTGATTTTATCGGAGTGGGATCTCATCGAGGATTCTCCGGATGTCGAAGCAAATCACATGAGAATCCCGTTGAACTGGGTGAGCATTTCAGTTTGCTAGTGATTCAGTGCTTTTTATATGAGTTGCTATGTCTCGTTAGTTTCATGTCTATTGTCTACTTCTTCGACCATATTTTTTGAAGTTGAAGATAGTGTCTTCTTGTGTTGTTGATTTTGCAAGTGTGTTTTAACATGCATAAGTCAAATAACTTTGATGGAAGTGCTTAGGTAACTTAGGATTTGAACAATATCAAGATATGATACCAATGTTCCATGGCATGCCAGGGTGCATGTTGGGGACAACGGTTCAAATGAAGGATTCGAGCATTGTTATGGTGGATGCTTCAAAGTATAAGTAAAGCACAAAACACACTATATAGGCAGAATGTATGCACATAGACAATATGCAAGAATTTGAACCAATTTCTATCGATTAATGGATACAATAGTGTACATGTTTATATAGAATGTTGAGATGCTTGGGTGACTACCTGTTATATTCAGTTACAAAAGAAATTTATAACAGTTCATAATTTCAACCGTCGTATATGATTGGAAGATATAGAGAAAATATGTTAATGTTCAACAGTCGTCGGTGTCGACAATGCATGTATAGATTTTGTATGTCGAGCGTGAAAACTATGGAGGTTGTCGAGGTTCAGATTTGTTGAAGCCGATACTGAACCTGTCGAAGCAGTTGAAGTAGTCAAAGTTCAACAACATGTCAACTACTGAGTGGATTACATTATCCTTTTCTTATGGGTGTTATGTGAACCATGGTTTCCCCGAGGAATTGTAATACATCTTGATGAGTCGTGGTCTTGGCGTACTTTTTAAATTATTTCTCTTACTTACAAATCCTTATGTGTAATCTTAGTCCTTGTATTTATCTTTTTACTATTTAAAATCAAGATTTTGTCTAAGGTACTCTTTCATCAAATACATTAGTATTTCAGTTGTTTTGTGTTAAACGTTAGGGGAAGTATGTATTGTGTATTTGTAATTTTATAATGAATTGGGTGAGAGATTGTTGTAGATCCATTTTCTACGTAACTACATACCATAGGTTTACATAGGCCATTACAACTACAAATCTATTGAAATTGACACAATATGGTTGAATAATATAGCATAATATAGATCATGTAAGTTATTGCAGATCATGCAAACTTCCTAGCGAAATGCCATTGACTTTGTATTGGAAATTGGTTACACGATTAAAATGATATTGTTTAGATATGTGGCCCATCCAAACAAAATTAGTCAATATGATTAGTTCACTAGAAAATTTGGTGCCATTTTCAACGATGCTTAGTCGGTTTTGAGGCAATTTTTTGTAGAAAAACCAACAAACATAAGGCACACAAACCGCTAGTTGAGAAACCATTGGTAGTTTGATGCCTTTCGTTTTCATCTAAATATGGGCACTAGCGTGTGTAATGCCCCTCCTTACCAAATTTTAATTGACATAGAATAAGAAGCTTATCTTTTGAATTTGTTAATATCATTATGGGTTTTATCATTATATATTGGATTGATATTTGTACTTGTGACATGTGGAATGTTTTCATGTATTCTTGGTTATTTAGTAGGTAGTTGTGTATGTGATGATGATATGATTACTTAATATGATGGAATAATGAATGATAACGTGGATGCTTGAATGTTATATTTTGATCATATGTTGATCAATGATTACTAACAATAGAAAGTAAGTATGAATTGTGACAGGAAATTAGGATCTATAGGAATCTTAGGCGGAGTTTACTGAATAAAAAAAGGATGTAGAAGCCTAACCAATGTTATGGAGGATTAATGAAATCAATATTATTTCATTTGACATTATCTTTCATTAGCCATTAATTAGGGATTGTTTCGACTAAACATTGAGGAACTATGGAATTCTACTTTCAAACTACCGACTTGTTAAGGGTAACATGTCACTTGAATTTGATTCATTTATATTAATACTTTGATGTATTTGATATGCGTGGGTGCATACTTGTGCAGGGAATATGGAAAAGCATACCCAATAGGGAAATTTTTAGGAGAGAAATTTCACCAATTGGCTATTTTTTGGGCCTCGTTTCAAAAAATAATTTTGCTATTTGGTCATTTTTAGGATCTAATATCACCTATAATTACATAAAATATGTTTTTTTATCATTATATTCACCAAAATGTACAAGTTTTAGTAGTAAATTGTATGTTTCATATTTAATATTCACCTACATATCTATATATATGTTTTTTTCAATCCAATATAATCGCCTAGAATATTATACTTAAGTTACTATTATATCCTTAAAAAATACCCTGCTGGCCAACTTGCCAACATATGGGTGTGGGTCATAACCAATGAATTATCAATATAGGCCTGAAGTCTATCTATGCAAAATACATGGGATGGGTATGCTTTGGCACATGCACTAAGATAGGATGATCTTACTCCCCAATAGTCTATCCTTCTAGATATAGAACTAAGCTAAGGAAACCTAAAAATACCCTTGGTTGAAAAGATCAACAGGACAATTATTCACTTTTGGGGGCTCTTTAATTAAGTATAATTTTAAGGGGATTAATACTGGTAGCTTGTAATTGTTTAAGACCTTAATGTTGATTCAAATCATAAAATGCTCTAAATTTCATACTAAAACCATGCCTTAGTCATTTCCTAAAACGACTAAGGGTTAAACCTTAAATTGGATGAATAATTATGAACTTCCATTGCTAAAGTACTAGTGCAGATGTCTAAGGTCGAAAGGGAAACCTCAGATGAGTTTAAAAAAGTTAATTCTTGATTCACCGAAGTGCCAATGTGTCAAAGTACCGATGTTGACATGCCAACGTCAGAATCAACATAGTAATTGTGAATGTAATCTCATTAACTTGTCAAAGTGTCGATGTGGAGATCAACATAATAAACATAAATGTAATTTCCATGTCAAATACCAACGTTTCGATGCTGAGGTATCGAATTTAGGATCGACATGTCAGTTAGGAATGGGTTTCCTATTAAATTCGATGTCTAAGTACCGACGTGGGAGATCAAATTTTCAAGGTCAGAACATCGACATCATACTGTCGAAAATGTATGCCAACTTCCAATGTCTGATATACTAACGTTAGGGAGTCAGGATCCTGGCATCAGGGCAGGCACGTCGAAGTTGTTTCAATAATAACTTGTCAAGTGGTGATGACACCCAACTTTTAATGTCAGAAATTTCAGGGAGGCATGGTCAAGTAGGGAAGGAAGAAATTATCTATTAGGATCATTATAAATCGTTATGCAGTTTTGATATCTGATTTTCGATGTCAGAAACGTCAAAAAGGAATGGTCAAGTAGAGGTGGCGAAAATAATCCGTTGAGACCGTTATAACTATTAATTTAGTGAATTATTAAAATTTATAATAAGGATTTATTTCCAAGTGACACATTAGGAGGGTGATTAATCACCTATTTAATAAATTAAATAAAAAGGAAATTAAGGGGAATTGACACCTAAGGAAGGGTGATGAATTTTAAGTAAATTCTAAATTAGAAAATGAATTAAATTTTGCATGGATGGGTGAGGTGGCTAATATCATTATGCCTATAAATATGAGTTCGTCATGAGTTTTGGAGGGGAGAAAAAAAAGAAAGTAAAAATGTTGCCAAAATTTTATCAGGAATTAGGAGACTGGTCTATTTACTAGTGGATGGCATAGATGTTTCCAATGCATGGCATAGATGTTTGTTATTGGATGACAAAATTTATTTGGACTGTATTTTGCAACTGGTTACTATCCCACACAGCTCAGGGGTCTCAGGGAAAGAATTTTTTCGAGGGTATGGTTACAAGGAAACTGGTTGGCACCATATGAGTTGGCTATGGTAATGAGCTGCTAGATGGAATTTTGTTGGAATAGTTGGGATGGAATTGGTCAAAAGAAGAATGTGGATGTCATAAGTTAATGAATCTTCTTCAGTTGAAAAATCAAGTCATGTGCACAATTTTGATTTTCTATTGAATAATGTTTCAATACGACATTTTTTCTTAATATGATCTATAAAATTATGTAATTCCTTAAATTCCATGTATTACTATTTATCTTTAGATTTAGTTGTGTTGGAGATTAAATGAAAATCGAGTTGTGTTATAATTTTATACCAATAAATACAAATGTTGAATAAATTTGGTTATTAACTTTCAAATTCATTATATATATATATATATATATATATATATATATGTATGTATGTATGTATGTATGTATGTATGTATGTATGTATGTATGTATGTATGTATGTATACACACACACACACACATATGGGACCAAATAAAATTTCTTAATTTAAAATTTGTATATATAAACTTGTGAAAATGTGATTTTTAATTAATGGAGATAGTTATGAAATGGAAATAATGATTGTGTTGTTTCTCACACATATTGGCCTTTATTACTTAAGTGAAACTTGGTAACTATAGGGTCTCCGGGAGGGGCGTTATATATGGTATCATATATGGTTATCTATTAGC
>LPNX011025910.1:0-15387 GCA_001517045.1 Pseudotsuga menziesii
GAAGAACATAAATAGGAGGGCGCTCCTCTTCATTTGTACTCACTCACTAAAGCTGGTTTTAGTAAGAGAAATAAGTAGCAACACACCAAGAAGGAGGAAGCTGTTTTTGTTTGGGTTTTACACTTCACTGGTTGAGTTCTATACCGAGGAAGTTTTGTGGGGTTTTCTCCCTTGTGGTTTCCTCGAGGAAAATATTTGTGTTCTTGTGTTCTTGTGTTTTTGTGCATGTTGTTCTTTCAGTGATATTCTTGTGGCAAATTTTTTTAAGATATTATCTAAGAAATTATCAATAATTTAACACGACACAGGGTTTTGCAGGGCAGGTGCACCGTTTCTAGGGTTGCATGGACCCCGTTTTCATGCGAATTTCAACTCGACATAACTCGGAAACCAGAGGTTGGATCGATGAAAATTTGAATCCATTGGTCTACTTGCATTCCATTACCTCTAGGGGGGCCTATCCACCACATTTTCATGTCCCAATGACCTCATTGTGCATCGGTTTCAAAAAATGGGGTTTCGCTCAATTTCCTTTAATGAAACTCTCGCATTGGTGGGTCACCTCTGCAAAACCATCCATAGTACTAGTCTTGGTAATGTTCCCATATCTACATTTCCCATACACACTTTCCAGAGCCAACGGCATGCAATATTCCTGCTCTATTTGTTTTTTCTCTCCTAGACCGAGAGTCACCAAGTGTCCTTGAATGAAATTTTCATGCGACTTTCAACTCGACATAACTAGGAAACAAGAGGTTGGATCGACGAACCGTTGACTCCGTTGGTCTCCTAAAATGCAATTAACTCTATGGATCCCTCTCCACCACATTTTCATGTCCCAATGACTTAATTGTGCAACGGTTTCTTAAACTAGTGTTTTGCTCAGTTTCCTTCAATGAAACTCTACGAAACCCTCCAACATGCCAGTCTTGGTAGTGTTCCCATATTGACATTTCCCATACACACTTAATGGAGCCAATGCCATGCAATATTACTGCTTTGTTTGGTTTTTCTCTCCCAGGCTGAGAGTCACCAAGTGTCCCTAGACGACATTTTCATGCAAATTTCAACTCGACATAACTTGGTAACCAGAGGTCAGATCGACAAACTGTCGATTCTGTTGGTCTCCTAGAATTCCATTACCTAGAAACCAATAGACCATATACCTAGAAGCTATGTACCTACACTAAAAAAATAAAGTAGAGTTCATGAATTACAAGTAGAAACACATAATTGTATGAATTATAAGTAAAAACTCATACATGAATTACAAGTATATAGCCAATTAGGGTTTCATGGATGATTATTTTCCTTTTTTCCAAAGAAGAAAGTGCTATTTCAATTTTCTATTCATAGTATGAATTGAAATTGTATTCTTTATGTGCCTTACAACCTCTAGCATATACAAAAAACACTAATTTATCCTTAATTCCTAAAGGAGTACAGTCCACCTTAGGAAGTCACATCTCAGGCATAGGAAGCCCACAAAATCCATGGCTCATATCAGAATGGTAAGCACAGTCCACAAACTAGTCAAGAATGGTTACACAGTCATGGCCTAACCTTGAAAGGGATCTCACAATAGTCATGGTTAAGCTTTGGAGGTCAACAGAAGGTCATGGATCATCAAGGGAGAGTCACCATAGTCACAACCCAGCTTGGGAAGGATGTCAATAGTCACGAACTAGCTCCAAACAACCATGGCTTAGCCCAGATGGCTCCAACCAGTCATGCTCCAGCCAACAGGGGTCACACAAGTCACGACTCAACTCCAAAGGCTGTAAACAAGTCACAGCTCAACCTAGGAGGGATAAATCAATCATAGTACAAATTAGAGAACAAAAACAACGTCATAACCCAGTCCAAAGGGAAGCAAAAACATTACGATATGCTCATAAAAAATACCAGCAAACCCTAGACAAATAGGAGATGGTGACGATCCAACAAAAATAGCATCAACAACAACAAAAAAATAGAATTCCAAGCAAATAATCTGCCAACAAACCATGGAAAACAAGTAGATGAGCAACATTAAACACTAGATTCCAAGTAAGATGAGCAACAATAAACCCTAGATGCCAAGTAAGCAAAGCAACGAACCCTTAGAGCAGTGAAGAATCAAATCTCTCTTATCAAGCCACGCTTGAATAATGAAGTGTTGGGCTTGATTTATAATCTTGTCAAGCCTTCTAAAAGGGTCATGCATGGATTATACAAAATTTCCAACAGGTCAATTCACCCACGTCTAGGGCATCATCAATATGCAACAATGTAGTTATCCTTTACACCCTCTGCTTTTAGAGGTAAATGTGTTGCAAGATATGACACATATCAACACGTTGATCCCCTCTGCACTGAAGTAAGTCTCATGCTTCATTAATGTAGTTTGGGCCCTACTTTTTGAATGGTTCACTCATATAGAAGGGCTGGTTGTGAGAGTATGAGATTGAGTTAACCCTTGAATGAATGGCTTATGGGAAAGATCATATACATGCCCAAAGCAGTGAATTTTATACCCAAACATTGTCGGGACTATTTTCCTTTTTTCCAAAGAAGAAAGTGTTGTTTCAATTTTTTACTCATAGTATGAATTGAAATTGCATTCTTTGTGTGCCTTACAACCTCTAGCATATACAAAAAACACTAATTTATCCTTAATTCCTAAAGGAGTACAGTCCACTTTAGGAAGTCACATCTTAGACACAGGAAGCCCACAAAACTCATGGTTCAAATCAGAATGGTAAGCACAATCCACAACCTAGTCAAGAAAGGTTACACAGTCATGGCATAGTCTTGAAAGGGATCTCACAATAGTCATGGTTCAGCTTTGGAGGTCAACAGAAGGTCATGAATCATCAAGGGAGAGTCACCATAGTCACGACCCAGCTTGGGAAGGATGTCAATAGTAGAACCTAGCTCCAAACAACCACATATTAGCCCAGATGGCTCCAACCTGTCACGACCTAGCCAACAAGGGTCACACAAGTCATGACTCATCTCCAAAGGTTGTGAACAAGTCACAGCTTATCCCATGACAGATAAACCAATCATTGTCCAAATTAGAGAACAACAACAAGGTCATAACCTAGTCCAAAGGGAAGCAAAAACATTATGATATGCTCATAAAAAATAGCAGCAAACCCTAAACAAATAGCAGATTGTGACGACCCAACAAAATAGAATCAACAGCAGAAAAAACATAGAATGCCAAGAAAATAATGTGGCAGTAGACCCTGTACGTCAAGTATATGAGCAACAATAAACCCTAGATACCAAGTAAGATGAGCAACAGTAAACCCTAGATGCCAAGTAAGCAGAGAAACAAACCCTTAGAGAAGTCAAGAATAAAATCTCTCTTGTCAAGCCACACATGGAAAGCCCCATCCCTGGGATCCCCATTCCATCTAGGGTTTATGACAAATGATTATTCCTTATTTACTTTCCAAAGAGGTTCCTCTTTTATTTTCATCCTATTCTATGTGGATGACATCATCATTACCGGAAATGATTCTTCAGCTATCATCCATTTCAAGTGTTTCCTTCAAGATTGTTTTCATATCAAGGATATGGGTGAACTAAAATATTTTCTTGGTATTGAAGTGGCTCATTCTAGACAGGGCATTTTCATCTCAAAGGGAAAGTACACTCTGGATATTCTATCTGACGCAGGTCTTCTTGCAGCTCGCCCTACGGATTTTCCTATGGAACAACAATTGAAATTATCTAATGAGCAAGGCGAACTTCTCCAAAATCCATTCCCTTATCATCTCCTAGTGGGACGTCTTATTTATCTTACAATCACTCATCTAGATATTATGTTTGTGGTTCATACTTTGAGTCAATTTATGCATGCACCGCGAAAACCTCACCTTAATGCAACTATGCGAGTGCTTCGATATCTTAAGAGTTATCCTGGCCAATGTATTTTATATTCGGCCATGAGTTCTCTTTCTCTTATGGCCTATTGTGATTCAGATTGGGGAAGTTGTCCTATGACACGACGTTCCACCACAGGCTTTTGCACCATGCTTGGAGATTATTTAATCTCTAAGAAACAGACGACTATATCTCACTCCTCTACCGAAGCCGAGTATCATGCCATGGCTACCGCCAGCTGTAAAATTACATGGATTCACTTTCTTCTTAATGATTTACAAGTTTCTCATTCACATCCAGTAATCCTACATTGTGACAACAAAGAGGCCTTACATATTTCCGCCAATCCATTTTTGCATGAATAGACAAAACACATAGAACTGGATTGTCATCTCATCCGTGAGAAGATTCAATCGGGATTGATTCAAACTACCTGTATCTCTACCACACATCAACTCGCATACATTTTTAGCAAACCATTGGGACGCCAACAATTTATTCACCTCCTACACAAGTTGGGTATTCATGATGTTCATACTCATGTACATATGGTTTAAAGTAAAACTTATCTTCAAGAATGACAAGATATGCTCCAAATTTAACCCCAAGGGCAGATCCAGCCAGTAAATCTGATTCTTTATAGTAATGTGACCGAACACCCTGCTATAAAAAAGAGTGCTTTCAGCATTTGGGGCCATGATGTCTATATAGCAATTGCCTTAAAAATTCAATTCGATTGATTGTAGACATTGTATCTAAATATTTTTCCATTCATGCAAAAGCAACAAAAACACTTGACTTACCATAACAAAAATCATTTTTCAATTTTTCAATTTAAATTTTATAGTCCATTTAAATATTTTAGGGAAACTTTCAGAGGGAAGCAATCTTTCAAAATGACAAGCCATACCCTGCTTGTCCAATGCCATCCCTGCTACCACCACAACAATGCATCTGCTTCTTGAAACATGAGTATAATTTTCCTTCAGCCATTGACAATGGGCCTTTGTCTCTGTGCACTAATTGTTGGATCAGAACTCATATTGTAATCATATGTTGCAAACCAGATAGCTATTGAAAATCGAATTTTAGGGAAAACTACAATAATTTCTTTATTGGATTCAACATTTGGGATTAAGCTGGTGTGATCCATCATCATAACACTCGGTTTAGTTACGGGGGAATCTGATCATTTAATTAAATCAATATTAATTCTAACACAAAAATAACTATGACATTGCACCTAAGACTTGGATTGTGGGCAAATATTTGTATGATCAGCTTTCTGCCATATGCATTAAGTCTCTACAATTTGTGTGTAGTAATTGGTGGATTGAAATTGAAATTGTAATCGTTTGCTGCAAACCAAATAATTGTTGGATTGTACCTAAGATCTGGAATGTGTGCAACCATCGGTATAATCTGTCTTCTGCTGTAGGCAAAGGGTCTCTAGTATCTACATTGTGTCTACACAAATTATTATATTGAAACTAAAACTATAATAATCTATCGCAAACCAGATAACTAGTCTGAACTCTAGACCATTGTGACCATTAGATTGGAATATTAAACCATTACAACGAACTAGAGGCCTATGTGTCTCAAATCAGGGCTTATATTTGTAGGTGAACTGGAGCCTTATTAACTAAGTAGCCAGAGTTTGTGGGTGCAGGAGCGGAGATAGGTGCAGTTGCACATACAAGGATACCAATTTTGAAATCAGGGTGTGTGTGAGGGACAACATGTATGGAAAAAACATTTAAAAAAAATAACATGGCTAAAAGCTAAAATTTATGTAATACATTGAAAACATAAAAACATAAAACCCTGTGATTTAAACTGTACAAACCAAGTCCAAACCGGTAAATAACAATGCTTTGCTATTTATATGGCTCTGCCAAAACTTGAGGGAAGGGTACACATATGCTGAAAGTTAGTAGGTGTAGAATGTATATTTTAGCACTATACATACAGGTTTCCAGACAAGAACAAACAAAAATCCAACCTTTGTAAATCAATTGACATAAAATACAAAGATTAAGCCTCTGTATCAGCTATTTGTGCATGAAATATTGTAGGTCAGTCTCTTACGATAGATTACTGGATAGATCCATGTAGCAGATCAGCAGGCATGGAATATGCAAATCAGACATTTAATCAAATCGTCGGGCATGGAGGATGCAGCTCAAACCTTAAATGAGAATACTGGGAACGGGATAAGACCATACATTTCCAAATTTCTGATTGTTTCAAGGGGATGACCCTTGATTCTTGGCAGGGAGACCATCCTACACCTAGGATGAGTTCTAGGATGGAGAGAACCATCCTTGGAATGGGGATCCCAGGGATGGGGAATTTCCATGAAAACAAGTTGAATGACTCTATTATTCCATCTAGGGTTTATGACAAGTTGAGTGACTCTATTTTGTGACTCTAAGTTGCGAATGGACTGGGCAAATGCCAAATTACTAACCTGGCTCTAGAACCTATTATTCATAGTTTTAGAGATAAAAAACAGTTTGATTTCATCTATTGTTCACACATTCAAAGAATTCAATCCAAAATAAGAGAATCTTTGTAACCTGATGTAGTGAAATGGAACATTGGAATGAAGATCATTAGGCTTATGATCATTAAGATCATTAATCTTGAGGAGAATGATGATGCTGGACAAGTATGAGGACACCCGTATTGAGTGAATCTACCCATGATGATACAAGGGCACTGAAGTCATATCTTTTCCATAAAATAACACCATAACACAATCAAACAAAGTCAGATTATGCTGGGTGTTGTTCAGGGACTTGAAACGCATCAGTTTGGGACTAGTCAGATCTGATCTAGGGCCACTAATTTGTTGTTACAGATATGAGCAGCCAATAGTCAAGGTGCTGGAAGAATGAAGCTATAGGATTGGTAACCTTGTTGATGTTCTTAGGAATAAAAATGGTTTCTATATGTAAGACAATATAATGATGATTGTCCCAAAATATGAGAGTGAAATCATTCAAATAACCAACAATATTCCAATCCTATTTCGTGTGACATTAGGGCAGAGCTTCAATTCCATACTCCATGTAATATTTGAAAATGTAAATACGTGAATTCAACCCTCCCTGTAGCTTACACATGTTATATGCATGTGTAAGAACACCATAACAAAATCAAACAAAGTCAGATTATGTTGAGTGTTGTTCAGGGACTCAAAACGCATGATTTGCAAAGACAATAGATCGAGGCATTGTAAGCCATATTATCCATTTTAGTGTCAATAACAAACCCATGTATCAAAGTAGTTTAATTATGAATGTCATGACAACAATTATTTGTTTTCATCTATCTAAAAAGCTCCAATACATCACTAGTCCTCATCCCCTTACATAAATCATACATGAAAATGTTATGGGTTACATTATTGGGACTAAAGCTTCTCCTAGTCATTTCTATAAAATGTATCTGTGTTTGCATTGAATTTCCATCTTCATGAAACTCACATAGCAAAACATTAAATGTCTATGTATTAGGAACAAATCTTTGGTGCATCTTATTGAATACAACTCATATTTCATTCATGTGCCCATAAGTGCAAATTACCTAAAGAAGAACATTAAAAGTATATGTGTTTAGTTTTCCCACAAAATTCTCCATTTTCTTGAATGCATCTAAGGCTTCCTCAAACAACCTCCTCCATACATATTTTAATAAAATAATGGTGAGGGCCTTAAGGGAAATTCCAACGCTTCATTAGATCCCGCATTTTGGCTAAGATGTGTAGCATTTTTTCATAGGCCTGGGAAGTGTGTCAATCATTAGTCTAATAGGAACTGTGAAGCTAAAATCAATAGATTTATAGAGCACATTATATGCTTATGACAAAGTTCATAATAAATATGGAAATAACTATGATATATAATACAAAGGATTTCTACAAGATCATTGTGAGTTGTACCAACAAAATTATCCTTTCCTACGATCTCTTGAGTTATGTTCGAGTTTAGGGCCATCATGTCATCAAAATAGCCACAGTCAAGACTTTGATATAATCTAGGGCGACTAATTTATTGTTATAGATATGATCAACCAGTGGTCAGGGTGCTGGAAGAATGAAGCTATATGATTGGTAACCTTGTTGATGTTCTTAGGAATAAAAATGGTTTCTAGATCTAAGACAATATAATGATGATTGTCTCAGAATATGAGAGTGAAATCATTCAGATAACCAACAGTATTCCAAGCCTATTTCATGTGACATTAGGGAAGAGCTTCAATGCTATACTCCATGTAATATTTGCAAAGTTAAATATGTGAAGTCGACCCTCCTTGTAGCTTACACATGTTATATGCATGTGTAAGAACACCAAAACACAATCAAACAAAGTTAGATTATGCTGGGTGTTGTTCAGGGACTCAAAACGCACGACTTTTCATTTTTTTTGGTGTGCGTCTTGTTGTATATGAACCTGGTGATGGAGAATTTGAATTTGAAGTCCAATTTAGTGGTTATGACAAAGAAATCCATCCATTTCTTCTTGTTTGACCACCTATACGAGAGGATCGAACAACATGAGGATCAACTACCTGAACTCCACACATAGCACAAGAAATTTGTGATGGTGAAGGTCTAGAAAATATGATTGTTACAACAAAAGAAGCAAATAATGTGCCACACTTCATTTTGTTGAATCCGATGGAAGAACTGAGATTGGTAAATATCTGCTAAAATTATGTGTAGATTCAAGGGATGGTGATGGTGAGACTCCTTTGATCATTGCAACTCGACACAGACAATAATTGTGTGGAGTTGATAAATTTATTATTGTAAAAAAGGCTTCTAGTAGATGCTCCAAGTGATGTTGGTCTACTATTAAGCTGCAGGAAATGATAAACCAACAACCATCAAAATGTCGTTAGATCATTGGAAAAATCTGAATTCCAAGATGGATACTAATATCACTAGACTAATCAATGGTATTTCCAAAAATAAGAAGACATATTGTCAATTATTATAGATTGTCAATGGTTCTAACAAGTGGGATAATAATACACCGCTATAATGTTTTGAGTCTTGAATAGCAAACAGTTCTTTTTACCTTGTAATGTAAGAGGATTTTTCAAGGAAAGCATGGCTATTGTTTTGGTTTCTCATAATATTAGTCTCTCCTATAGATAATGTTGGAAGGATCCAAATTAGAAGGAAACAATAAAGAAACCTATCATTGATTTAACAAAATCCTGGGGATTATTTGATGGTGCATGCCAAGGAACTCCATGTTTGTGTGGATCTAGGGAAACCCTATTTCCCAATAATCATCATTATTTTACTCTCAAATACAGTGTTGGAATTGGCACTAATAATATAGTTGAATTCTTCGCACTGTGGACTTTGATAAAATATGTTGCAGAAAAAGGTGTAAGTCACTTGGTGTTGAGTGACTCTAAGTTGTTGATGGATTGGGAAAATGACAAATGCTAAATTACTAACTTGGATCTAGAACCTATTATTCATAGTTTTAGAGATAAAAACTCAGTTTGATTTCATCTATTTTTCACACATTCAAATAATTCAACCCAAAAGCATATTCTCTCTCTGAGGTTGCTCTATCTTTCCAGGAATTTAGATTGGTTATACAAGAATTTAAGGGAGATGATCTACCTTCTGAATCATCTCTCTCTCTTATGATATCTGATGTTGAATACTATAGCTCCTCTAAATCCATGGACAGATTTACATTTTAAGATGGAGAATCTTAGGGATCAAAGGTAAGCGCATACTTATTAGTTATTCTCCTTCACTGTCCCTGTGACTTAGGATATCAACATCATTAGCTTACAATTTTCAATCAATCAAGGTTTAGCCACTTTCTTGCTATTTCATTAATAGTATTTCTAGTGTCTTTGGGTGCTCTCGACATGACTCTTCCCAGAAGGATATAAAAAAGAATCTCTAAGGCAGAGGGGCACATCAGAAGGTCATTAGCTGGCATCGCCATTCCTTGAAGAGAGTGTTGGAGACCCAAAGCCCATTTTAACAGACTTCATTTGCAGATCTGCTTAGTAACTAATTTTTCCCTAATTATTTAATATCTAATCCTCTTAGGCCCAAAAATTCCTGATATTTGTGGAGTATTTAGGGTTCTGACGTGTTACTGATTTAAGTGACAGGTTCAATTACAAAGTTTCAGCATATTTTACCTTCAGTAGATAGCTGTAGCATGGAGCTTTATCTTGATCAACACTATGTTAAAGTGCTGGTAGTAACAGTGATTTTCAGTGTAATTAAAGAGACTATTTTAAGCACTGCTACTATCTCTATTAAACTAATAAAAAACCGCAGTTATTGACGCTTGTTACATTTATGTCATGTTTGTTTTGATCCCCTTGAACTACTAGCATATTTGTCAGTGATCACTATAATTGCATAAACTCCAAAGTAATATCTAGTAGTCTTCTTATCTTTTGACTCCATTAAAGGAACCGATCTTTGTTGTAAGGTTGTAGAAAGGTTTTTGCAGGTACTCTTTGAGGGTTTTAGAGGGGTATTTGTAAGGTCTGAGGATTTACCAAAGGAGTTGAGAGACTGAGCATGCAATGCTACAACTCAAAATTGGAACAAATAGAAACCATAACCCTACCTTTCTTTTATAGACTCAGCAGGTAGGGAATATACAAAAAATATCCCATCCTTGTGAGCGCCCAATTATAAAAACGTAACCCAAATATGCCTAGGGATCAACGCCCACATATGAATGAGAGAAATTCTAGGATAAAATGTCTAGATTAGCCTAGGGATCAAGATTCAGTGCCCAAGGTAAATAAGGAATCACTCCTCAACCTAAGGGTTGGGGTAAATCTGGAACAACGATAACAACAATTTCTAACAAAAGCATGATCTAAATCTAAAATAGCTAATTTACAAATAGCATCTCTAAATATGGAAAAGAAACTAATTCTGGTGTGCGCACGCATGCACCCTTTACCGATCTGTTGTCTACAAAACATTGTTCCTTTCTAAGAGGATTTTCTAGTACACCCTCACCATAAATGCACCAACAGATTGCAGAGGAACTGAGGAATTGGATCTGCATCTGAAGCATGCCATTGCTGTTGGGGAACACTGATTGAGCAACACAAGTAATAAAAAACTAGCACCTCCCAAGATTTGAACTTGGGTCATTGTCACAAGTACAAATGCTCCAAGTAGGTTCACTACCTACTTGACCTAACCACTTTTATTAATGAGACATTGTTAAACTATAATGGTCATTAAACTTGGACTCACGGTATTGGATTTTTAAATACAACAAACATGACATTTTTTCTAGAAGATTCTACTCCCGCAGATAGTATCTACATCACGTACCATAATTCCAAGTATGCATTAAATCTATAGCAAACATGTGATTCCTGTAGGGGTGACATGGAATCTATAGTGAATTTAAAATAAAATAAAATTATTCAAACATGTTTTCATACTCGTGGCCACAGAAATATGGAACGTTACTCGTTTCTACAAAACTAGAAGTTTGTTGGGATGCAATAGTTTATCATGTACATACCCTAGAACTGCCCAAACTTGAGAATAGACAATTTTTTTAATGTAAAGGAGGTCAAGAATAGTTTCAATGATCACCAGCATGCCCAGGTTTGACCATAAATATGCTTAAAATGTTCCCAGAATAGTTGACGATGTTTTTGGTTTCCCAGAGATGAGGTATCATTGCTATTTGAAGGCTTAAAAAGGTCTTTAATACGTAGTCTTTGGATTCCGTTGTTCATCCCACTCCTAAAACTGAACATAAATGCTGCATAAATGAGAGAATAATAAATCGACAAGAATGTCTTTGTATCACTAATAAATCACCCTGATCCAAGACTATCAGTGAATTGCTGCAAGTTTTTTATCACTCCAATTTATGGCTTTCTAGAACAACAAATTACCTTGATTACAAAAGGACAAATTGACTATGACTGTGTGGATAACCAGGAACTGCAACAATTTTGTACTAAGTGTACCTATTTTTCCTCACATAGATCCTTTTTTGAATCGCGATTCTCTCCTTTAGCTGACTCTAGGTTTTTGTTGAACAAAACATGGTCAGCTTTCTCAAAGTATGGATTGGTTTGTTGAGGAGTTGTAGGACTGGTCAAGCCTTAGATACATCATGTGTCTGCTTCTAAAAAGCCACGTGGGTTATCCTACTGTATTACACCTGTGGAGGGTGGTTTTCCATTAGAGTTGAGGCGTTCAGGGATAGTCAGGCCCTAAACCATATCATTTTCCCACTTCTAGAACAAACTATGGACTATTTTTCTGTAGTTCTGCACTGGTGCACATTGCAAGGGACCTAAGCTACATAGGAGGAGAGTTTTAATGTAAAACAAAATTCCAATCAAGGGATATGAATTTGTAGTCACAAGACTTGCGAATTGCAAATATTATGGCCATCACATAGATGATAACCACACGCTGAAGAGGGCCCACAAGACATGACATTGAAACCATTAGTGATGTTAGTAAAGGAATAAGGGAGAATGCTCACATCAACAGGGGATTTAAACCCGAAATCCATATTTCAAATTGGAAAAGCTTTTGGTGCAAGTGAGTGAGGAGTTATACATACATCTATCAATTTGGGAAAATATACTAGCACTATGTGAGGTAGGAATTACCTGCCAAGTAATATAGCTATGTGGTGGAATATGTCTATCTTTCCACGGATGATAGAAAGTTACCCAGATGGAAAGCATTGCATAGATCATAGAAAATGCCATAGTATGTGGACAAGTAGACAGAATTTATAAACATAGATTTTGTAATCTCTACTATGCATTTTAGAATTTTTTAGTACAACACATCAGGATTGACAACTTACATCACCCTTTAAGCTAGATTATGATAATTTGTATTAGTTAAAGTACAGATCAGAAGTTGAACTCAGAGTAATTTTGGGATGTGATGTGCTTTGGAACTATGTAAACCAAATCTTGACATGAAGTGGTCCACAAAACAGGTATTCTCATTACTTTATTTCATGGATGATTTTTCAAATCCAATTGTTGGAAACTGCTTTGCATACTCCTCAACTTAATGTCAAAGTTTTCTTATCTCATCCTGTATGGATGGGATTCTTTCAATGGTGGCCTTGAAGTCCTTTGGTTTTGTACCACCTGAGTTTAGAAATGACATATATTTCGGACTTTGTTTGAATTTGATCATGTACCAAATGAAGAAAAAATTGCTCATTACTAGTTGTCTAGTTGTTTAGTTAAATACTGCGTTCGGTCTAGTCGTCTAGTTGTTTAGTTAAATACTATGTTCGGTCTAGTTGTCTAGTTAAATTGTTGAAATCTTCTTCAATTTTGTCTAGTTGCATGGCACATGTCAATTAATCATTTGCGTTAAAGATCCTAAATTTATAGTTCATTTTTGGCAAGAGTTGTTTTCAAGCTAGAATTTGCAAGGAACATCCTTCAAAATGAGTACAACTTTCCATCTATAGATAGATGGTCAAATTGAGGTGGTGAATCGATTCCTTAAATTGTATTTATGCACATATGACGGGTATAAGCAATCCAAGTGGTTAAAGTGGATACAGCTCTGTAATGTCCCAATCAAAATGTTAATTGTTCCCTTGGTTGACTTAGGACATGGTTTTTCTCACAACCTTCTTCTCCTATAATTCCTTACAATCCTACTAATTGACTGTTGTAGGTTTTCCTTCTCCAATATTGGGCTTCCAGACTTTGTGTGCGAGAGATTTACTAGCCAACTGCAATCTGCCTTGAATCTTTGTCAAACACTTTAAATGGAAACTGTTGTAGGTTTCATGTGATTGTTTGAACCATATGGGATTATCATTATGGATTTTGATTGCATTTCTGGTGTGGTAGAGCATGATAATTGGTGGTATCTCTTACAACTAGACAAGTAGTATTTAACATAGTGTAGTTACACAAGAAGAATAATAGACTTGAACATGTAGCACTAAAGAAAATCAGCTTGGTTTTTATTACCACCCTCCCACAAATTTGGAATGCAAATGGATGGAACTTGCAACATGCATGTAGTTCTTTTGACCACTTTGTAGTTAGGCAAAGTGCTCATGTCCCAAATGGAATGTTGAAGAAGTAATTAACTCTACAAATTACACATGTAGAAAATGCTAATCAAAGTAATTAAATCTACAAAGATGTTGAAATCTGAATTCCATGTGTGTTTATACTAAAATCCTAATGAGGAATAAACATATTTGTAATGGAATTTGAATGAATGGTAAAGTATTTCTTGGTTTTGTAGTTTTGTAGTTTTGTATTATACGTGTATGTCTATAATCTCACACCTTTTGTCTCAATTGGTATTGTTTTGATTCCACTATGTTAAATTCCTTAATGCTGTGAAGCATTATTAAATAAAGTGGATCAAACTTTTAGCTTATCCTCGTTAAAAACCGAGCATCTTCACTGCTGTTGATTAAGTGCAGATAAGGCAACCTTATTTTTTTTTATAAATAAAATCATATTAATTGAACTTTCACAAAATATAGACTAGACAACTTTCATAGTTTTGTTGATTTAGAAAGAATCATGTTAATTTCAACTTTCACTTGAGATGGTAAAGTTCAAGTTCAATGTTTCTTCAATAACTCTAAAAGTAGTTAGCATATATTTGAAGAAGAATTTGGCCTAAACATTGTATTGTCTCATAAAGTTTTATTCATTCTAGATGTTGTCACGGGCCATTCTAAGTTGATACTCATATGGGTAGGCTTGTTCTGTTCTCAAGTTACATGGGTCAACTAATGGCATTTCAGGGTTTGGTTCCTTGTCTCTATGTCTTCTTTTATTGTGATATGAAAATGTATGGTGTACATGTGTGTATGCATGGTTGTAGATACACTTTATATGTGTGGTTACTATCTGTTGATGAGATCGGATGTTTATATTCATGGTTGGAAAACTTGTGAGAATGCATAAATGATCACATTAATATTTGTAATATAACATAGAATATGCATTATGTAATGAAATTGTGACTAATCTTTTAAATTGATTATTTCTTGGTATTTGCAGAGAAACAGTGAAGATGACGTAGCTGAAGATACTGATTATGTTGCCACTGATGTACGAGAGAGAGATATTGCTGATAATGATGCAATTGGATCAAATGAAAATGATGATGGATATGATGTTGGGATAGATGATGAGGATGAGGATGAGGATGATGGTATCCATCAATGCTGCTATTG
Organism: Pseudotsuga menziesii; assembly: GCA_001517045.1. NCBI lineage: Eukaryota > Viridiplantae > Streptophyta > Pinopsida > Pinales > Pinaceae > Pseudotsuga > Pseudotsuga menziesii. The sequence continues at coordinate 15,123 of LPNX011025910.1, forward strand.
ATATTTTGGATGTTTTTTCTTTCTCCATGCCACTAAACACATATTGTTATTTTTGTGATTATCCAAGTTCATAGTACATTTTGGGTCATTTTGATTTGTGATTATCCAAGTTCATAGTACATTTTGATTTTGATTTGTAGACATATAAACTTGGATTATTGTTGATAATTTTGATTTTTAACATTTCTTTTAATATTGATATTTTCACTATATATTGTGTATTGTTCTTTTAACGTTAATATGATTATATGTATGATAGATTATT
>LPNX011025916.1:4644-29838 GCA_001517045.1 Pseudotsuga menziesii
GCTGATATAAACCTCTGCAAGTTTCCAGAATCCCCTGGTTGAAACAGACCGAACTACTCTCCTTAGTTGCACGGTTTGGCTGCCCAGAAGCGTGGTAGTACGTTTCCGCAGTGCGGATTCTGAACCCTAAATGGCACCAGATCTAAATGTGTTAGGGGAGAGGAAATTCAATGTCTGATTGTCTTTGGTTGCTTCCCGCTGCTCACTCCTTTTGTCTGCAAAATTTCCCAGAATAAACCCTTTATTTTCCCAGTCAGAGGAGTCATTGCGTAAACTATTTCCAGTTCAGAAATTTTAATACAATTAACAGAATTGGAGAGCTTTCAGGTCTGTACACCAGACTTGGAACATTACAAAGTGGATTGCAAAAATAATGGAATATGATGTGGATATCAGACCTACAAAGCTAGTAAAGGGACAAGGTTTAGCTAAATTGCTAGCTGATTCAAATTTCCAAGCTTTAGGTCTACATCTCATGGCAGAACAACCAGCTCAGGAAGAAATTCAAGCAGAGGAAGAGAAAGAAAAGATTATGGACTACTATGCAGAATCCACATGGTATGCAGATATTGTGCATTTTCTCTTGTACTTGCAAAGTCCATAACATTTAGACAAGAAAGCTGCTAGGTCTTTGAAATTGAAAACTACTAAATATTGTTTGATAGAATAGCAGCTATTTTGGAAAGATCCAGGAGGTATTTTGCTCAGATGTTTAGATAAACCAGAAATTGAAGGAGTAATCTCTAAATCTCATGAAGGAGCTTGTGGAGGAAATAAGTATTGGAAGGAAACAACATATAAAATTCTAAGGGCAGGATACTATTGGCCTTCCTTATTCTCAGATGTACATCAGAAGGTAAGAGCATGTATCCCTTGTCAAAATTTTGCTGGTAAACACAATTTGTTGTCATTACCTTTAAAATTAATTGCAGTTAATGCCCCTTTTCAGCAATGGGGTTTGGACTTAATAGGAGAGATAAATCCATCTTCTTCAAGGCAGCATAAGTGGATTTCGACTGCTACAGATTTCTTTACTAAGTGGGTAGAATCTATTCCCACAAGGAATGCAATAGATAAGGTAATCATAGATTTTATTGAATAAAATATTCTTAGTATATTTGGATGTCCTCAGAAAATATTGGCTGATAATGCTAAAGCTTTTAAATCTAAGGCTATGGGGGCATTTTGTGAAAAGAATGGTATCATATTGAAACACTCAACTCCTTATTATCCTAAGGGGAATGGGTTAGTTGAGTCATCTAATAAGAATATCATTCAGAGTATCAGGAATTTATTGAAGCAGATTAAATGATCATGGGATTCTATGTTAAAATATGCCTTATGGGCAGACATAATAACAGTTAAAAAAGAAATTGGAACTTCTCCTTTCCAATTAGTATATGGTACTGATGTAGTTTTTCCTATTTAGTTGGGTATCCCAATGATGAAAATTTTTCAAGATTGTCAAGAAGAACCAAATGATATGCAAAGAAGAATTTATGCATTGATAGAGTTACAGCAAAAACGAGAAACAGTGGAAGAAAAGGATCAGCTGTACAGGTTAAAAGTCAAAGAAAGATTTGATAGGAAAATTAAAGAGAATACTTTTTCAGTGGGAGATATGGTTTTGAGATGGGATTCTAGGAAGGAGCAGAAAGGAAAGCATGGCAAGTTTTATAGCCTTTGGTTTGGTACTACATACTTTAGAGGGTGAGGAATTGTCTAATCCAGTTAATCGACGATTCCTCAAGAATTTTTACAGTTTTTGAGATGGATATTGGAATTTCATTGTATATACTGATGTGAATAACAGAATAAGGAATCCATAACCCAATGGAAATTTTGCAGACTAGCAGGTAGCAGCACATAAGGCACTGGTCTACAGGTTCTTGAAGCCTCACAGGGAGGACTTCATCCCGCAGTAGGAGCCAGATGTTAGGTCATGTTTTTGTTTTCCATCTTTTAATACTTTTGTTTATGTTTTGAAGCTTGGTTTTATTCATTACTCCTAGAAAATTTTGTTTCTTAGGATAGTTTGTCTTTTTCCTTTAATTCTCATATTTATTTGATTTCTTAGATTTTTTTTTTTTAAATTTTGGTTTGATTTCATAGTTAGAGGGCTTATAGAATGCTTATATGGTTTAAAAGGTCTAAAAAATAACATAAGAACTTGTTTAAGGTTCTTAAACCAAGTTCAAACCTTTATCATAAGTTTAATTATTAAAAATCATTAACTCAGACTTTCTTGTAGCGCAAGCCTGGAAAATTTACACACATGCGCTACAAGAAAGTCGCACAGTTCAAAAAGCATTATTTTTCGGTCATATTTTTTGAAATTCTCACATATGAAGTGTCACGCATACTACATTGAGGGATTTGATACTCGTTTTCCCTAGAATAATCACTGTGACAGGTGTGAATATCATCATGGGGGCAAATCGTGACAGTAGGTTGCAGAAGTGATAGAATAATGATGATTGAGCATAACGAGACAAATGCGCCTTGTATCTCATATTCCTTGAAGAGAACGTAGAGCAGATGAAGGTCGTGGCGAAAAATCAGCAGTTTGTAATCATAATTTTGAAACAGGGCGAAAAATTAGGGCTTTCAAGAGCGGTCGTTTGGAGTTATTGAAGTGAGCATAGAAGATTGGGGAAAGAAAATTGGACACCTGACAGTCAAGAAAACATGAATCCAGCACCTGGATTAATCACTTTGACAGGTAGGCTGCAAAGCATTACTAAAGTTCATAAATTTGGGGTTTTTCAAAATAGAGGACTAATGATAAAATTGATTGAAGATTGTTAGTTTATAATGCTAATTCTTACTGAATAATGAATTCTCTGTCAATGGAATTGAAGTATTTATCAGTTTAAGCAAGAGAGTTCAGTACAACGTTTTTAGGTTTCCCAATTCAGCATTGTCTATCAGATTGTGAAGACTTGAAGAGATTCTGAGTTTGTTCTATTGACAATAGCTATTTGACAATCATTCAAGATGAAAAGAAGTGGTAAGACTAATAGAGCGAAACCTTCGGATATGAGCTGGGTTCAAACCTTTCCAAATTGTGCAAAATTGTTAGTATTTTTTGAAAAGATTAAAGGTTATCACTCAGAAGTTTCTTATAGATTCACTCAAAGTTTGGATAAGGATATAGTGTGTTTTGACACTTTGAAGTTTAAACTGACCAGGGAGTTGTTAGCAGAAGCAACAGGAATTTTAGATGATGGTGAAACCTGGTTCAAAAAGGTCCCGTTCACTTTTGATGCTCAGAGATATCTACTTCCAGATGTAGTAGTAGATTGGGGAAAGGGAGTACCTATTCAAAAGTTTAAGCCAGTATGGATAGAGCCTATCAAAATCCTTCAAAGCTATATCACTTGTGAAGGGATATTTGCTTTTGTGTTCAAGTACCATTTTAGATTCCTTCAACATCTCAGTCATGAATCCAAAATGAATCTCCCATTCTTCCTTTTGAAAAGTTTATAGAAGATGTCAAGTAGGGTGAAAGAACATCAGGATCACACCAAACAATCAGTATTTCATCATGGGATCATTAAACTAGTTATAAGCAATGTACTTCAAAAAAGATAGAAGACATGGGAATATTTCTTGTTTTGGTCTAGTTTCCAAACAAAGAAGGAAGAACAGTCTCAGAAGAGACAGTTAGACAAGGGTCAAAACTTGATCAAGAAACTTAAAAAGAAAGTCACAGTCAAAGATGAAGAGGGTGGTGAACCAGGAAAATATTGGAACCAGGAAGATGAAAACATTGAGATTAAACAGCAAATTAATGTTGAAGAAAATAAAGTTTCAAGGTCAGAGGTGAAAGAACTTGAGCCTGTAGAAGATGCTTCTCCTGAAGAACTGAACCAAATTGTAAATGAAGAGACAAAGAAATAGGAACAAACCCTTATTACAGTACTCTCTGAAGAAGAGGAAAAATCTTTATCTAATGAAGCTAGGGTTCATACCACTGATAAAGAAAGGGTTCATTCTAAACTGGAGATACATGCCCATTCTGAAGAGGAGACAGTGTCACAAAGGAAGAAAATGAAAGTGGTTGAATTAGCTTCAATTACACATCAAGGGAAAGCTTTAAAAATTCTAGGAGAGGTTGGAGCAGTTTGGAGGCCCAAGACAAGGCCAAAGAACAAGCTTAGGTTAAATATGAAGAAACTATTAAATCCCAAACTGGCTGAGAAAAAGGTTATAGTAATAGAAGATTCATCATCTCAAGAGAAATTGGAAGATAGTGAGGATGAAAACAAAGAAGTTAAGAAGGGTAAAAAACCAATAGTTCCAAAAGATAAACCAGTCTTCACTGACACTAAGATCTCAGACATATTCATGGAGGTTCGAAATAAGATTATTCAAGAACAACAGCAAAATGATATAAAGAGTTCTTGTATGGAGAAAAGAGAGGCAAGTGAAGATGCAGTTCAGTGTAGTATTGAAGCTTAAGAACATTCAAAAATTCTTATTACCTTGACAGAGCATATGAAGGAGGATGAAGAAATATTCAAGAAGTTGAAAATCCCATGGATACCAAAAGGGTTGCAGCCAATAGTAGAAGGTAAATGCTTTGATTCTAAAAAGGAAAATCTGCAAAGGAGAATTAAATAATATAAGCATCAAATTGAGTACCTGCATGAAAGTAATGAAGGATTAGTGACAACAAATAAAATACTAAGATAATATCTGGAAGAAGTCAACAGTCACTATCAGGAGTTGATTTCAGTTTCTAAAGAATCTTTAAAAAAAAAAAGACATACAGATAAACAGTTTACAGAACTAAAGCAAACTATTCAGGAGCTGACACAACATAATGAAGAGTTAACAACAAGAGTTGCAGATTTGGAGGCAGACCATCAGAAATCTAGAAGGAAAGCCCAGGCATTAGAGGGAATTGCTCTTCTAGCAGAGGCAGCAAAATAATTGTAAAAGTACTTTAGGAAGAGCAGTTATTAGTTAGTTTGAAAAAATTATTTCATTTTTTATAATGATAAGTTTATATTGAACAGTTCGATAGATAACCTAAAAGTAGTTAGGGTTTAGTTATGCAACTGTTTTTGAAGGAACAGGAGAAATGTAAGTATGAAAAAGGACCAATGGTTCAATTTTTGTTGGAAGGGGAAGCTATCAAGATCTGGTTTATGAAGCTAAGTGTAATGACTTTTATGTGTTTTTTATGACTAAATTATGAAATATATGCAACTATATGCCCTTTTAGACTTTTGACTGGTTTCATTTTTAATTTGTGTTAATTACTCAGTTGGTATACTCATTTCATGTTTAAGGTTTTTATTCTTGAAATGCTTGCTAACTATGGGTGGAACTCAGTACTATGATTTTTATGTTTGGATTATAGTTTATATGTTATGCATCTCAGTCTTTAAAATGCTCATGATTTAGTGCTTACTTTGGTTTCATGAAGTTTCTACCCTCTTGTCTACAAACTGTACAACCAAAACCCTAGAAAAACCTATTTTACTTTATTGTGTTTATTGAGATTGTGTTGGCTTTTTCTTTTGTATTCTGAGAACAATTTCTGGCACTAACATAATTTATTTCAGTTATATGTATGTAAAACTTCATGGGGCTAGTTTGCCGGATGGTTAGTGTATGGTAGCGTCCTTTTCGTCGATCGAAGGGTCAGGGATGTTACAAATACTTATTTTTCTTTTTGGACGTCGAATGGTAATTTATTTTTTGTTGTTGTTCACACTCACGGTTGTCCATGCGATGCTTCTTGATCAACTCTAGTCCCATCACCTCCTCTAGTAACGACAACAACACTCGGCTCCCTTGGTTCAACATATATCTTTTGTGTGTTTGGATTGGGATTGTGAGGTGGATTCTGATTTCCCATAATCTTGGCCTATCGTTTCACAATCAATTGAGGTAACTCTTCGACAATATGGTCAAAATATTTACAATAGGAATAGGTTGTAGTAGGATTTGTTCAGTCCTTGGAAATGTTTCCAGGCTATCCACAATTATAACATATCAATTGGCCTCTTCCATGACCAAATCCTCCTTCTCATCCTGAGCCTCTGGAAATTCCACCCCCCTGGTTTGAGGGTATTGTGCTTAAGGGAACTGAGGCTGAGTGTATTGATTCTATGGATATTGAGCCTGAGGGTACTGGTTCTGAGGAAATGAAGCTTGATCTCGCTCAACCTGCATTTGTTAGTCATTCTTCATTAGGTATGTGTCAAATTTGTTTTCTTATAGTAGCTGATATGCTCTGCAATATTTCTCATCGTGGCCCACCAACTGACAAACTTTATAGTATAACCTGGCTAGAGCACTTACAATTTTGTGTAAGTATAAGCATTCTTCTTACTGATTTCCTCTAGTTTGACAGATTTGACACCAAGGCATGTGGGGATATTATAAACCCACTTCATACTTAGGACAAAATATTTAATCATTTTTTATTAAATTCCTACCTACTAGCCTAGATAGTTGGCATCCAGTTGCACCACTTGGTTAACGCTTGCCATATATACCCCATGAGCACCTTTATCCTGATTTTGGTTTGATCTTGTCCACTTTATGGATTGCCAGAATTAGTAATTGTGCCTTCCTACATATTCTGTCTTATTTTGCTTTATTCCATCTTTTAAGTGTATAAGGTAAAACTAGTCAACTAGGAAACTGCTATCTTTTGTTTCCAACCCATCCTCGATGATTTTCTCTCCAGATTCTAGGATTAGCATGATTTTCCATCACTCTTGAAAACTCAATCATTATTTATCTAATTCGTGAGGTCATTGACAGAGTTCGAAAGTGATTTATCCACTGGATAATAACACTTGGATGTACTTCCTTTCTTCTTGACTTTCTTCATTGAACCTTCATCAGCAGGATTCAAAATTTCATCTTCATTATCTGACTTTGGATTATTCTCTTTCACAATTTTATTCTCTTTGGATTCGGTATTATTACTTCCTTGAACTATGAGAGAATGATCCTTGCAATTGAAGTATCTAAGAGCACCCATCTAGATCAATTTATCTTTCTCCTTTTTCAGTGAATCAAAGAATGTACTCAAACAAGGAATTTTACAATTAGAAATAACAAGCCTAGTAGCATGAAAAGTAGACACAAAAACTAAGTATTCATGACCCATTTTTGATAAGATGGAAAGAATCAATTGTTCTTCCTTCTTATAAGTCCCACATTTATTAAGAAATAGAACAAGTGACTTGAATTTGGTGAAGAATCCCTCAATGGAATCGAAACCTCTTGGACTCAAGGAGAATAATTCATTCTCCAACTGATGCACTCTTTTCTCATCTTGAACTCCAAAGAGATACTCAATTTTGGTCCATACTTGGTTTGGAGTGGTCAAACCATCAAGATGAAAGAGTAGATCAGGGGAAATAGAGAGTTAAAGCAATCCATAGGAATCATCCAGCATATTATTCTACTTATCTTTCTCAACAACATAATTTGGTTCATTTTCTAAATCCATAGAAACTCTATAGAGTCCCTTATTGCGCAATAGAATGCCAATTTTGGATTTCCATTCATGATAGTTTAAGGGATTTGAGATCATAGCTGAAGAAGAATCCATACTAAGATGTTCTCTACAACCTGCACAAATACAACTAGGAGAAAATATTGTAAGCTTAATACAAGCTCTTCTTCAGATAGGAATAGAAGACTAGATGCTCATTGATAGAGAGAATAGATAGCTCCTCAAATCTGTTGAACTTGAACAACCTTGTGCTCTAATACCATGTAGAAATTTCAGATTTGATACCATGTATAAATTACAGCTCCGCTACCATGTATAAATAGAGCCTTAATGCAAAGAATAAGCACACGAGGTATATCTTGCTACAGGATAATTCTCACGAGAATGCACAAGGAAAATAGAGAGAATAATAAAGAGACTGAATCACATGAAGAAGTGTAGAATGAATAATTTATTTATGATCAATAATGAATTTATTGATTATTACAGTATTAATACATCCTTATAAAGGAAAATTGATTTGGTGGAAGACAAATCATGCTAGCTCATAAAATAGGTTTACTAAATATGATAAACCCCCATAGAATTACAACAAGGGATTTCATCCTGAGAAGAAATGTTTCAAGAAGAATATGGATATCATGTCTCAGCTTCTTGATAAGCATAACATCGAAGTTCAAAATGAGCCAGAGAAGCCTGCTGAGTCCTCAGAACACTGTCATAGTGCGCAGTTCCAAGGTGATATAAACTATGCCTTGAGTGCCATCGTTAAATCATTTCCTCGTATCTCTAATATATATTTACCTTATGATATATCAGAATACGAAATCTCAGTTTCTTTATTTAATAATCCACCTATCACTATCCTATATTCATCTCCCAATGAACATGATTTTTCACTAGAACCTGACTTGTCTTTTAGCAACTCTTCCTCACTTCATTCAAATGATAATAATTCTGATTTAGAAGAATATTTGTGGGATGTTAATAATTTCATGAAACCATCCATAGCAACATCCATATAACCATCCATACCATATACCATACCTTTGAATACTCCTAAGACTATACAAAACCCAAATTCACTAGTTGATTCCTCATAATTGATTTCTTATGCAGTGTTACTTATATCAAATGGTTTCAAGTCTTGCCTATTTTTCATTGGCTGATTATATATGACCTTATTCATCATTGGAATTATATTACACATGTTTGTATCTGTTCTAAACACTTATGGTTCATATCTCAATTCCATTCATCATTCATATTTTTACACTCATCAGTTTTCCCCAGTTGCTCATCCTTTTCCTAGTCTAGTCCCATATCCTCATGGAGACACTGAATATTTTGCCTTTGTTTTTCCATATGATAATATTTCTGATATATAAGATTCTTTTCAGCCTCATATAAAATATGGGAAGGTTATACATCAGATTGGAAGAATGATATGTGATCCACATTACAATTTTGCAGCTATACAAGGAACTGATTGTGTTATTGATTGTCTTAATTTTTGTACTCTTTGGGGAGGAGTATCACAACTATATTTTCCTTTTAAGATTGTGTTTTCAGATCATATTTTGTTAGCAGCAAGAGTCATTTATATAAGTCTCCTACTTCATCAGATGATGAGATCCAAGGAGTCTCTCCTCTTCTTTCTTGCAGATTCTACACTCTAGCACATGATCATGGAGTTCATGATTTCTTCATCAAATTTTTTCACCAGAATAAATTAATTCAGCTCATTCAAGTGAAGATAAATACATAATTTAAAACATTTTTCAAATTTTGTGCCTTGTCCTTTCTTGAGGGAGGATTTCCCCATGTGGTTTTTCCTCTTTCCTTACTTTTCTAGACATGAATAATTGTAAAGGGTGATCATAGCCTTGTTGTTGGGCCCTATATGCACCATGTGTATCTGATTATTTCAGACATATCATCATAAATTCAGACTTAAAGTGGGGCATGGGGATATTATAAACCCACTTCATACTTAGGATAAAATATTTAATCATTTTTATTAAATTCCTACCTACTAGCCTAGATAGTTGGCATCCACTTGCACCACTTGGTCAACACTCGCCATATATACCCTAGGAGTTCCTTTATCCCAATTCCAGTTTGATCCTATCCACTTTATTGACTATCAGAATTAGTAATTGCGCCTTCCTACAGATAATGTCTTATTCTGCTTTATTCCAGCTTTTCAGTGGATAAGGTAAAGCTATTCAACTAGGAAACTGCTATCTTTTGTTGTTAGTGATTGAGAAAAATATCAAGATAATTGAAATTTAAAACTTTAAACCACAATAACAGTGCATATAAATCTCATCAATAATCCAAAGACATAAATCAAACCATAGAACATAGGATATACCCTAGGAAAACCCTCCACTGATTCGAAGGATGAAAAAACCAGAAAACAATATTAGAGTATGATTGATAAGTAGTAGAGAATGATTACGACACAATAGTATATTTCTTTTTCCGAGAGCACCAGAGATTGGAGATCAAATGGAATACAATTTCTAACTTTCCAAGTGCATAGCACTTTAATAACAAATCAAATTAGGTTTTACAACAAAAATAGAATAGTTCCATGTATCAATAGCTTGTTAACACTTAGAACACTGATCCATATTCAATCATGCGCCCTTGATTGATATGGTGCCAATTTGGCACTCCATGATTAGCTACCATTAGAAGATATGCACCCTTACTGACTTTGTGCTAAGTTGGCACTCCATAATCATCTCCCACAAGAAGATATGTGCCTTCCATTAACTATCACACCCACATAGTTTGTGGTTGGATCACATTGATATGGATCAAATGGTTGAGAGATAGTTATGGAATGGAATACAATTTGGATAATTTTTTGTATTCCTTGTATTATTTTGGTTAAATGGGTTCAACTGTGAGTTATCCATGCCTAGCTACATGTTATCGTCCACAATCTTGTTGTTATCCATTTATGAATTATCGAATATTTTTATATTCTTTTTCTTTTTATCTCACATTCATCTAGTTATTTTCCATGCAATGTTGCTTATCCATTCATCAACTAGATACCAATTATGTTTTGTATTCCTTTTTTAATTGTTTATTTCAAATTTTGAATGACTTCCATAGGATCAATCTCGATAGTACACTTGTCTCATCCTCGTCCATATATGAAAAATCATAGTTCATAGTCCACCCCAACTATCAAATAAAAATGTTTATCAACATAATTAACTAACTCTAAATGAGTTGTTAACTGAGGTGAATTGAATGGAACTACATGCAAATAAATGGAACCAAGTGTAACTGCATACAACTCAGTGTAACTGAACTGAACTGAATGGAACTGCATGCAGTTGAATGTAATTGAACATAAATGAATGAAAATACATGCAACTGAATGTAACTGAACATAACTAAATGTAACTAAACATAATTGAATGTGACTGAACATAAATGGATGTGATCGAACATCACTGAATGCAACTGAATAGAATTGAATGTAATTGAACAGTAACTGAACATAACTGAACAGTAACTAGTGCTTCTCCATCAATGTTTATTTCCAACAATCACTTGCATAAATTAAGGATTTGAATCCTTAATTAAATGAAGTTTGTTTACCATAACTAATATTCGATTGATATCTTATCAACTCAAGTTCACTTGATGGAAACATGGGAAATTTGAATTATCTCTCCATATTTGTGCTTATATTAAATATATCTGCATGGTCCATATGTGTTTTCATTAATTTATCATATATATCATATCATACTCATAAGATTGTTTCTGAACCTATGTTCATATGTATTACCCCAGGTCATATAGCCACATGCTAAAGTAAATCACTCTAGGGATAGCTAATCCCTAAAGGAGACTTATATCACCTATTGAACATGAATAGCCATACATCACATAGTATATCATAGTAAAGTACACTGCCTCAAAACATGAGGATTTATGTAGAAATTGATATTACTCAGAAGTCTATTGTACTGATATTACTCATAAGACTCGGCTTAATATTACTCACAAACTTTACTGACTTGATACTACTCACAAGTCTACTGTCTCGATATTACTCACAAGACTCGGCTTGATATTACTCACAATATTTGCTGACTTGATATTACTCACAAGTCTACTGTCTTGATATTACTCACAAGACTCATCCTGATATTATTCACAAGCTTTACTGAATTGATACTACCCACGATTCTACTCTCTTGATATTACTCACAAGATTTACTAAATTGATATTACTCATGAGTCTACTCTCTTGATATTACTCACAAGACTCAGCTTGATATTACTCACAAGCTTTACAACATCACCACCTCAATCATATGAGGATATTTTTAGGACTTAATATTACTCACAAGTCTATTGTCTTGATATTACTCACAATACTGGAGAATGACTCCTGATGTTGTAATCTCAACACTCCCTCTCAATGAGGGATCATTCTCTTCCATACCAATCTTATCTCGAAAGTTTCTAAACTTTGTCACAAATAGAGGATTGTCACAAATTTTCATTCTGCTTATCAGTACCTATATATTATAACTCATTTTACATGACCATGACTTCAATGGAGTAAAACTTCATCTCGAATGTGTTTTATCATAAAACACATATAGGGTTTTCGAGAAATCTTGACTATTAACACCTAATGACTGTAGGCTCAATTATTTCACCCTAGTAGGTAGCTTTCCATGCTACACTACTCTGTAGTACTATCCACAAAAATGCATTTTGCTTCTATAGTACTCTCAGACATACATCTTGATTCTATAGTACTAGCCACAATACAATTAGATTTTGTAGTAATAGCCTCAAATTACATCACTTATCTCAGGATAAAACAATAGATGGATAACACAATCAAATAATAGGTCTAACATGTATCAAATACAAATAAATATCCTATTCTAATGTACCTCAAAGGTACTCAAACATATTCCTAATATAAAGCATAAAATACAACAGGTCTTCTCAAAGACCAACCAGTTACTTACACAAAGTAACATCATTTGGATCCAATCCAAAATCAAGTTTCTCTAAAATAGAAACCATGATTTTAAATCAATCACATATAACATTATATAACAAGTGTGTAATAACATGTAGAAAGAAATACTTGTATTTTCTTTCACTCTTCAACATTTGTTGACTTCTTGAATATTCTGTTATCTAGAGAAGTTCTCTGTGAGCTTGTCATTCTATGTGATGTTATTCAAGTCATGATTACTTTCTTAGTGATCCTCCTCTTTATATTTGCGGCACCCCAACTACCTCTCCTATAGGCTTTAACTATTCTCTAATAGTCTAGACTATAAATAGTCGATGATACTTTTGACCATGTCTCTTCTCATGTGGATGCTCTCCACATGGTATCACAACCCTTGGTTTCCCTAGCCATGTACTATGAATAACTGGTGGGGAATTTATTTTCTTCCTCCTATGAATACACATCAATACTCCCTCTTCCACTAGAGGAGTTTCTAAATGTATTATACCAAGCTTGTCCTGGACAGAGTCTTAGTAAGAATGTTGGCACTGCTACTCATCTGTGGATATATATCATGTCTCGAATATAGCTGACTAGAACCCTCAAAATATGTATTGTTTTTCAACATGATCTATCTACAGAAACACATTTTATCTTCATCAATCACTATACTATTCATATTTCATATATCTTTGAAACTCTATTTTATTGATCAAGACACATCTGAGTCCACATACACTTGTACCAAGTAGGTACCACACCACATGATTTGTACATGTCTATGTACAAAATTCAAAGCACATAACATATCCTGGGACTTGTGACTAACAAAATGCATCTCAACTTATTTGAGATCCTCCAAATATGAAATAATAATTATAAAATTTCATATTTACCTTCATATGTGTGGCCATGGATTTTTAGTCCATTGTCTCGAAACTCTTCAGGTTTTTTATTGCACATTTTCCTTAACTGAGAAAAAACTTTGTCTGGTGACTTCCACACCACTAATAATGAGAATAATAACCATATTCTTGAATACATATCTCATCTTCCTTCTGAATATGAGCATCATGCCTATGTCCTTTTTACAGGAGGTACATCAACCAGTTACACTGGTTCTTCAGGAGCTAGCGATACTAGCAACTCTCTCTCACCATGTAAATGTGATAATCATAATATGGGTCCTCCATAATGGATACTTATGCTCATCTATAAATGAAGCTATTATTTGACACATGAACCTAAATAAGATAGAATATATTTAGGATTCTTCACATCTATCATAATATAATTAATCCATCTATTTTGTCTGCTTCCCAAGAGACATAGGAATCTCCCAAACTGTTCTCTTTCATGATCAGCCATCGGAATGAATACACATTCATGTCCTTATTTACTTGTAGGTAAGGTCATATTAATTTTCCCTGCAAGTAAGATTATTCTAATGGTTAGAACCATTTCATACTCATAAATTTTATTCACATGAAATAATCTCAATATATCGATAAAGATTTACCTGGTTATGTACAGATATTGACCAACCGGTTTATCATAACCCATTATAGTATTATGTACTGATATGAAGCCCTATATCAGTCCTATATCAGTCCAAAAAATTCATTTTATGGAATAAATATACAACCCCAAGTTCATATCTCATGAGGTAAGCATGAAGCTTTCTATCTAGCCAATCATGTAGTCTTATGTTCACAGTTTATGAAACAATAATGTTGCTCTGAATATCATGTCTTATGGAGGATGTTTTCAGCCTTATATCAGTCATACATGAGTATATATCAGTCCTAAATAAGTTTTATATCATTCCTATATCATCTCACAAAATATGGACTCATGAGATTGACAATATGCCAATAAAGATAGAAAAAACAATGTATATGCTAAACACAATTCCAAGTCCAGGAATACAGATCTATATGACAGTCATGAAACATAAAAAAAAATTAGATCAGATTCATAACAGCATAAGAAAATAAGGTAATTATCTTTATTGTTTGTGTGGGATCCCTCTTGATCTCTGCACCCTTGCAGGGATAGGTGGAGTCCTTTATTCATTGCAGCTTTAAACAATGCAAAAATATAAATTAATGCATGCACTAGAAAGTGTGTCTCTACATGGGAATATGGATCCCATGAAACCAAGAGCGAATTTTCTTCTTCACTAAAGGAAATATTCCTTTCGATCATCTTCTTCCTTGGATGATTTCTCTTGAGAAGGTTCACCTCCTTCTATGGTGGTGGAGGCGGGAATTATTCCTTCTTTAATTTTCCTTGTATTGCAATCTCGTATAAAGTGACCTTCCTTTTTACAATAAAAACATATTATTTTTTATTTTTCATACCTTTATGGGTCTCTTTCTTCTTTGCACAGAAAGTGTTCTTGGGAGCAAAAGGTTTTCTTTCTTTCTTGGTTCTTTCCATGAGGGAAATATTCTCCTCCTTAGTGCTCACCATCTTGTTCTGTATGTGCCCTTCTTCTTGGATGCAATCATGCCAAATTATTTCAAAATTGGGATGATTTTCTCTTCCATTTACTGCAGCAAGAAAGGTCTCCCATGAGGAAGGGATTCCATCAATGGCGGTTTGTAAAATATCATCCTCATCTATCTCTACACCGATGCTTAGTATTTGATCCTTCACTTGTGAAATATTTGTGAAGAGTGATGCTACGGTATAATCTTTATACATCTTCATGTTGCACAACTTGTTCTTCAAATCCCTCTTTTGAGTAGGGGGCTTCTTCTCATAGAGATTCATGAGTGTGTTGAAACACTCGTTTGTCGTCTTCAATGGTGTGATCATTGACATGAGGCTATCCTTCATGGAGTCATATATGATCCTCTTTTCCTTTTCTTGATTATTTTTGTAATTTGTTCTTCCATCATTTTTAGTGGGAACTTCGATCACATAGGTCACACAATAAACCAAATCATTCTCTTCAAGAATATTGAACACCCTCACCTTCCATGTATTGAAGTTGGATGTTCCTTCGATTCTATCTTCCGGTCGGATGGATATAGAAGCCATTGCTTCAATATCTTACTCAATGCTTCAATATCTATGAAGGCTTATATTTTTTGCACAAAGTAAGCACTTGCACGCCCTTGCTTTGATACCATGTTAGTGATTGAGAAAAATATGAAGATAATTGAACTTTAAAAGTTTAATCCACAATAACAATGCATATAAATCTCATCAATAATCCAAAGACATAAATCAAACCATAGAACACGGGATATACCCTGGGAAACCCCTCCACCGATTCAGAGGATGAAAAACATAGCAAACAATATTAGAGAATGATTGATAAGTATCAAAGAATGATTACAACACAATAGCATAGCGGCTTTCACCAAGAGCACCTAAGAATGGAGATCAAATGGAGCACAATTTCTTACTTGCCAAGTGCATAACACTTTAATAACAAGTCAAATCAGGTTTTAAAACAAAAATATATTAGTTTCATATTATATATATATCAACAACTTGTTAACACTCAGAACACTAATCCATATTCAATCATGCACCCCCCATTGATACAGTTCCAATCTGGCACTCCATAATTAGCTACCACTAGAAGTTATGCAGTCTTACTGACCTAGTGCTAGGTTGGCACTTCATAATTAGCTCCCATAAGAATATATCTTCCTTCCATTAATTAACTAACTCTAACAAAGTTGAACTGAATGGAACTACATGCAACTGAATGGAGCTGAGTGTAACTGCATACAAATGAGTGTAACTAAACTGAACTGAATGGAACTGCATGCAATTGAACATAACTGAATGGAACTTCATGAAACTAAAGGTAACTGAACAAAACTGAATGTAACTGAATAGAGATTAATGTAACTGAATGTAACTAACCAATAACTAGTGCTTCTCCATCAGTATTTATTTCCAACAATCACTTGCATAAATTAAGGATTTTATTCCTTAATTAACTGAACTTTGTTTAACATAACTAATACTCAACTAATATCTTATCAATTCGAGTTCACTTTATGGAAACATGGGAAATTCCAATTCTCTCTCCATATTTGTGCTTATATTAAATATCATTGTGTGTTTCATATGTGTTTTCATTAATTAACCATATATATATCATATCATACTCATAAGATTGTTTCTAAACCTATGATCATATGTATTACCCCACGTCATATATTCACAGGCTAAAGTAAATCACTCTAGGGGTAGCTAATCCCTAAAGGATACTTGTAGCACCTATTGACCATGACTATCCATACATCACATAGTATATCATAGTAAAGTACACCACCTCACAACATGAGGATATTTGTAGAACTTGATATTACTTACAATTCATTTGTCTTGATATCCCTCACAAGACTCAGCTTGATATTACTCACAAGACTGGAGAATGACTCTTGATGTTGTAATCTCAACATTTGTTGTCAACCCATCCTCCATTATTTTCTCTCCATATTCTAGGATTATCATGTTTTCCATCACTCTTGACAACTCACTCATGCTTTAGCTAATTCGTGAGATCCGTGACAGAGTTGGAAATTTCTTTAACCACCTATGGGGATTTATCATATTTAGTAAGCCTGATTTATGAGCTAGTATGAGTTGTCTTCCATCAACTCAATTTTCCTTTATAACTATGTATTACTATTTTAATAATCAATCAATTCAGTATTGATCATCAATCAATTATTCATTCCTCACTTCTTCATGTGATTTATTCTCTTTATTATTCTCTCTATTTTCCTAGTGTATAATCGTGAGAATTATATTGTAGCAAGATCTACCTCCTGTTCTTCTTATTTGCATCAAGGCTCTATTTCTACATGGTAGTAGAGTTTCAATTTATACAAGGAATCCCTTATGTATTGATCAGATTTGGTGCTCTTGATGTGAATTGATTCATAAGTGTCAGGAAATTATATTTATGATGTCCTTCGGTTCTACATCTGGTACATCATAGTTCTTCTTGTACTTTCTTTCCTTTCTTGATCATATCCTGAATTTTTAGTGTAAGGTTGGAAAGTTGCGAATGGATCTGCATCATTCCTACACCAGTTTCTCCAATAGGCTTCTAATTTCATAGCTAGTTCCAGAGCCTCACTATGAGATACGATATTTTGTTGCATTAATGGGACACATATATGTGGAAACATCATCGCAATAAAAAATTATTTGTGTTGGATTTATAAAATTTGGAAACTTACTTTGGAAATCAAAGTCTTGAATCTTTGGTTGAAGTCCTAAACAGACTCCGTAGGTAACTGTTTAATTTCTTTCAACTCTGCGATGCACTACGACTCTAATTTTGGTTTCTTAAACTCATCTATTAATCATGTATGTATCCAATCCCATGTATTCTAAGCAATTCTTGTAGGAACTATAGAGAATTTCATGTACCAGTCGAGTGCATGACCTCTTATATTTCTTTATGGCTTCGTCTTGGACATGTTGTATGATCCATACAGATTCACATAGAAAATAGTGTTGCTTGGGGTCCTCCAACCCATTTCCATTAAATATTGGAAACTTTATATCGTTCCCAACCATTCTGTTTATTCTTGGTACTCCTAAATTAAAATTTCCACTACTAGGATCTCTCCGACTACTATTTCTGCTATTACTATTAGTTGGATTAGCAAAACCACTAGGTGATGTGTTTCTCAATATTACCTCAGGTGATTTGTTTCTTGATATTACAATAGGCTATGTGTGCGAGGTCACAGGTATCTTGTAACCTTGACCTAGATCTAGTGATTCTTCTTCTTCAACTTCCTTGGATATCAATTGGTAGTCTGCTTCTTCGTCACAGGATCCTCCAACACGGTGCGACGCCAATTCGTAGTCCTCTCCTCTAGTCGCACAGAAACTTCCTCTTTTTTTCATAGTCCTTCTTCTCTTTACCAACTGAAATATTTTTCCACTCCTTAGGAATCCAACTTCTAGTTCAATCTCACTATTACCAAAAAACATCTCAGTTTATCCCCATCCATTCTGGTCACAACATTTCCTGCAACATATCCCATTTCTCTACGCACAGATTTTTACTCATCGAATTCTATTCTAATGATCCCTTTTTTCACACACCATCATCTTAATCCATAGTTTCAAAGATTCAAATATCTCCCTCGCAGTCCTTGGAAAAATTATCTTTCTATTTCACTATATTATTTTATCCTGTCGACTGCAATTTTTGTGATATAACCTCCCAAAATATTATCAACCTATAAATCAATAGCCCTAGAATCCTAGATATAGTATTACTAGTTATTTTCAACCATTGGATTGGCTCAGGGCTCCACTCTGTTCACTATCCTCCTTGAAAATTTTTCTTCTGGGTTGCTAGCTTCGACAACCACTCATGCAATATGATGGGAAATTCGCTAAAGAAATCTTGTGAATGTTTGTGTAAAGGTATCGCTCCAACCATTGTTGTGTATTTAAATGAAATCCTTCACTTTCTTCTCATGCAAACTCTAGTGCCTTATAATCGACCGAATCTTGAATTTTCGGATTCATCGAGTACTAGAACATATCCCCATTAGAATGATTCAAGGTCCCAAAAACATAACCATTTTTTGGCATACTTTCGGTTGACCCAGATTCATATTCCTCATTGGTCAATAAATCCCAAGATATCATCCCAACAGAGAATGACTCCATCGGAAACACCTACGATGCACATGAAGTCTCACCCAATATATCTATTGGGAACTGCCAGAACCAAGCTTCTGTAGTTATGTCAGAGATTTCTTCCTTACAACGAGACCAATTCACTCAACCAAAACCAGAATTAAACCTTTTTTGTATCTATTCATTCATGATAACTATCCATTGACCCATTGACATAAATAACAACATTAATCATGAAGCATTAACAAATATTCAATATGCGACACGAATTTAAGTTAATTCGCCATTAAGCATGTGCGACACATTTAGTTAATCTCGTCTATATCATTTAGGCATTCAATAAAAACACACATTCAACACACAAAGACAAGGTGTAACATGGAATCCCTTCTAGTAAAAACCACAAAGGTGCTCTTCATCTGGCATGAGAAAAAGGTCAGCACATTTGGTTTTTGCACTTAGCGTGTAGACTCTTATTTTGGTATTCTTTATAATTCGTACATATTTCTCTCATATCATTCTCTCTGATTTTGGCTTATGCATTTATTCTCTTCTTCTCTAAATCATTGATCCCTACACAGTCTGGATCAAGCCTATTCCTCTCTTCGACAATATATTCTTAATCCACCCTCACACAACTTGGATTCGTGCTTTTATAATCTTTTACAAATATTTATCCAATCATCAACTAACTCATAGCTATCAATTGACATGTTGTATTTCTATTTCAATACACTTAGTTACATCTAAAAATAGGCACTATCAGCTGATAAATACAATCAAGATTTTTGTTTAACTAACTCTTTCCAAAATTAGTCAAACTCCACTTCTCTAATGCTTTATTCTTCTTTTGTCGTGATTCGTTCCATTGTGGCTGATTCTGTCGTGGTTGCTTATGTCTTAGATTCTCTCATTTCACTTCTTCTCTCACAGCTTCTACTTTTCTTACTTCCAGAATCCTTATTTCCCCGAATATAATTCTGGCAGAATTCGGTCAAACTTTTCCTAGGGACAACATGGTTGGAATCCAATTCCATGGTGTATCCCACGAATCCCATTTTCTTGGTCATGTGAGTGGGTGGAGTGGTGTTGAATGTGGGGATGGAGCCCTGTGGGAGCTCCACACCCCCCCCCCCCCCCCCCCCCCCCCCCCCCCCCCCCCCNTAGTAGACCTATTGGTTAAATCTCTAGAGTGTTGTAGGAGAGGTTGTGCGATCAAACCCCATGGAGGTCCAAATTTTGGTAAATATGATGATGGCTACTAGGCCACCATGTGGCATATTCTAGTTGAACAACGGTGTTACCACATCAAGTGCCAACTGTGTCAGTCCCACGTCATATGCCAAATGCCACATCATCACCAAATCCCCACTTTTCACCATCATGGGATACAACATCAATGTCGTACAGGCCATGTGGCACCCTTGTATTGGTTCTATGTGGCATTTTTTTGCCACATTATGTAGTGAAATTACCCGTTTGGTCGAAAATTTAGAACACTCTATCTCCCTCATCCAAACTATGTTTGCAGTGAAATGAGCATTTCTGGAATCTGATCAATGAGCTCTTCACAACCATGCCATTCTTGCTGAGATATCCTGAGTTTAAAATTCTAACCTTATGATGTCCTCTTGGATCAAACCCTCCTTATTCGACCATAAAAAATCCTACCGACACCTCTCAAAAAATGAAGAATAAGAAAAATCCATCTATAATGATAGTCAAGCTAACCAAACACCCTGCAACAACAACAGCCACATTTGACCCCACAATACCAAAAGACGATGAGCTAGATTCCTCTTGGATGCAATTCACAATGAAAAGAACAAATTATTGGAAGCTAGTAAGTCTAAAGTATACATATTCCAATGTGAATAGAACAAATCACTCCAGAATTTCCAAGACATGATCTTTCAAATGGCACCGACTCTACACAGAACAACGACCAAGATCCCTCTAGATCAAATCATTAACTGGGTTGGGTCCCTTACATCATTTTAGTAGGAGGTTGTCTGACAAAGAGAATAGGAGGATATCAAGCAAGCATTCTCACTTCTTACAAAGCAGTACCATCTCTTCCTTGACTGGCACAAGCAATTAAAGAGTATGGTGTCGAGGCCTAGCAGTCTATGTCAGTCCTTAACAACTGGTACACCTTCTATGGGAAATTTTTTATTAACATGGGAAAGGTTCAGATGACTTTGGCTCAGATCTTCTAGCAAGAGGCCACTATGGACCTTTCCACTCTTCAAAGTTTTGCAAAAAAATAAATGGAATATAATAGGATGTCCAAACTCCAAAATAAATAGGCAGAGTGGGTTGCTTAAGCACAACTTACAAAGACAGAAGTTGAATTGTCACTTCTCAAATCAATTGCCTCCTTTTTGGCATGGAAAAACAACACCTACTCCTTGATCCCGATCTGAACAACATCAAACACCTATCCATTAATAAAAACATCAGTTTCCTCTCTGATCTCATAGTACTAAGACTGGACATGCATACTGCATCACATACATGGGAAGAATTCAAGCGTTGAATTACTATTTCAGGTCAAGCTATTGTTGAAGCATGCATCACTTAGGAGCCACTAACTACATCAAACACTCAACATCCATAAGAAACAATAAAACAATGTCTCCTTGTGCTCTTTGGGATGAAGAAAGTTTTGGTTGGAGGGGGAGATCTTGGAGGAGCCTAATTGACCAACCACCTAGGTCCTATGACCGACCATTGTCAGGTCAGTATCATTAGTCGGTTAAGTCAACGTAACTACTTGTAATTGAATATTTTTTTATAACCAATATATATAGGCTCATGATTTATGATTCATATAGTTCATGATTAATTTGTACATGTTTTGGCTCTGATATAATACAAGTGTTTTTGTTGTTCCTCTCCTTTAGTGTCTTCTTATATATATAATGCGGATGCTTCATCTTATATACTTTATGTTGTCTATATTCATGTAATCTTGTAGATTACAACAATATCCATCATTCCAAATTCACACTTGGACATCTTATCATACAAATCCTTCTTTCCCATTAAGGTTAGTGCAATATCCCAATGGTGCAAATACTCCAAATTCTTGCTACAAATCAACTCCTTATACATGTAAGAATGGAGTGTAAATGATGCATTAACCAATGTAATGGCTATGAATAAGGATCCATAATGTGCATAATGACAAAATGAAGTTCCCATTAATAACTTCTCCCTTTAATCTAGTCTAGTGATGACCAATGCAGAGATCAAACATGGGGAAGTTCCTTGTTAGGAGAGAATATTAGGCATCCCATATAACCTCCTTCCTTGGGGCTAATAGTCAAGTTGAATATATAAATTCATTCATGTGCTCATGCTTCTCATCTTGGATATGGTCATTCGATGTCTCACATGCAAATTTATTTTTAGAAGAATCCATCGTTAATTGAACTTTCCAAGTCAATGGATCTTCTATTACAAGTATAAATGAACATGCTACTACCCTCTTTTCCTCTTCCTTATATGAAACAAAAAAAATTAAGGGCTTGTACCCTACTTACCCACTACTTCGTGTGAATAAAATGTTGGAAATAAAAACTAACTTTTCCTCCAAGATCCCATTGTTCATGCTACAATCTTCTCAATGTTTTGGTCTCCTAGATCAACTTGTCACTCCATAGGATAACAGGATCATGTGGCCATATTGAAAGTACACCACTTCCCATCTTGTTTAAGGTCTCCTCCTAATCCATCTTATTTATTGCATGCATTGCTTCCTTCAACATGATATGTGTGCAAACTGAACTTATCTTACATGGTGATTCAAAATATTCCATGTAATTGCTCACCTAATCCATGGATGCATGAAGAATAGACATATCTAATGGCTGAAAAATATGTCTATGTTGTTTCTCACTTGTCAAAACATTGTCATACACTACAAAAATTTCATTGAAAAAATAAAAGAGACATTTACCTTCCAAATTATCCATCCCAATGGTGCCTCTATCCACCCAATCAATGAGTGAATGAACACCTTTGTTTGTTGATCCATATGGAAGGTGATTAACCACCTTCTTCAAAGAAAAATATTATTTCCATATAAGAATCTCATGAGGTCTTTCTTTCAATGCATGCATGTCAAACAATTATCTATAGATGTGAACAAGACTTGTGCATCCTTGGGCCTCCATCTCATCGATGTAGTTGTCTACCCAATTCATGGATAGACAACCACATTCTCTTGCTTATTCAAATGCCATGTCCTTAGTTATCTTTCCCATATCTAATATCTCCTCATCCTTCTTCCGAAACACCACATGTGATTGGAGCATGTATTCAATATCATCTCTCTTCACAAACAACTGCAAATCAAAATTTTCCTCATGGTCCACCAACATATAAGGATCCTATTTTGTTGGGGCGTGTACCCTAAAGATTACTAGTTGTGGTAACTTCGCGGCTATTGGTAAGAGGAGTTATGGGTCAATATAGTCTTAGGGGTATCAGGGTAAGTCAAAACCCTCTTTTTTGTAATAAACCTGTGGTTTAAATCTAGGGTTTAAGGTTTTTGGGTGCCCATGGTTTAAGACCATGGTTTTGTAAAAATGTGCAGTATAAATAAGCGCTTGTGTAAAGAAGATAGGTTAGGTTTTATGATGAAAGAAAGATTAAGGTGAAGCTAAGATTGGTTTTTGTAATAAAAGGTTAAGTCCCAGCTGTGTGCGTGGACGACCTCTGCAGCTGAGTGCACAGAGGGTTTGTGTAAGGAACATTAAGGAACGACCTGCAGCTGTGTGCGCAGGGGCCTGCTGCTGTGTGCGCGGCTTTTGAGGACTGGAAGGATCTGCAGCTGAGTGTGCAGATCAAACTGTGGTTTTGTAGCAAGTTGAATAGAACACAGTTTGTGGACGTAGCCCCTACACTGGGGGTGAACCACGTTATATCTAGTGTTGTGGTTTCTTGTGGTGTTTCTGTTCTGTTATCTTTTATGCATTAATACTGTATACACCTGATAAATTAGATCGTTGTTAATATTCCGCTTCGCTGTGAATTCCCTGTAGTGGGTTGAGCAAGTAACGACTGTTTATTAATTCGCGAAGTTATATGTAAATGAATGGTAAAGCTTTTATAGTATTGTTTAATAAGATTATTAAGGCTAAGGTACAGTAATCTCCCTCTCGGCTTGCAGAAACCTGATTCTGCGGCACCCCATAGCTGTTTCGGGTGAGACTGCAACCTGTGTGCAGGATGTTGCCGAAAGGGCCAACACTGTGGGTCTTTTGTTGGTGCGACACAAAAGGTTTAAACCCGGGTCTGCCCTATTGCCCAACAAATTGGTTTCGTTGCCGGTCGAACTCAGTACCTGCTCAAGAGGGGTTTACCTTGTACCACAAGGGCTATGTTCTGGAGGCCCTCTGTGAAGGACATTAGTGATTGGTTTGCTGAGATCTGTTTGCAATTTGCGCAGCAAGAGAATACGAATCTGTGTCGAAGCGCAAGTGACTTTATACAACGGTATGTTTTTTGTACTTATGAAATTTTCTTTGGTCGTTTCCACATAGAGTTGCACCAGTGGTTGTCTAGGTTAACAGAGAGGAGGACGAACTTTCAAGCTCGACGGATTCCTGTGTGGACCCCCGCAAGGGTCAACCTTATGCAACACGTGCACAACAAGGTATCCCGCGCTGTCGATTTCTGGACGACGCGCACATTGGAGGCCTTCGTGACAGAGTTTGCCATTGATACAAGCACTTCTTTCAGCGAAGCTCAACGACAGTTTTTCAAAGGTCCCCGTGGTAAGTTTTTAAATTCCTTAAGCTTGAAGATTAAAATACTATTGGTTGAATAGGGTATCTTATTATTTGAGTCAGACTGCTAGTTTAGTAGTACTAACATATGTTTGCAAGTGAGAATACTTTCGACGCGCAAAGTGGGTTGCCACGAAGTGAGCAATGGTACAAAAGGAATTTTGAATCCTACTCTTCAGGACAGACCACCGCATTTCCCCCTGTCAACCCTCCACAATCCGACCCCGAAGGAAACCCTCCTGTTA
>LPNX011025918.1:8844-23679 GCA_001517045.1 Pseudotsuga menziesii
AAAAAAGGGTTCATTAATTACTTGTTGTTCCTTTATTTCATTCAGATTATCATCTCTAAAACTATGAAAGTATACTTGGATACTTTGTATGGTTTTCATTATATCAGAATTTAGTTCCACTACCAGTTATGCTTCCTGGGTGGGGTTATTCATTTTTCATTGTTGTCTGTTGTCCTCTTGAGTGTTCATGATTTGAATTGTTCTTTTAAAATCATGAAATTGCAAATTTTAAATATTAGGAAATATTTTTGTTAGTTAACAAAATGTAAAAACACATTTATTTTCCTTGCAAAAAATGTCTGGTACGCCCATTTGGACTCTTAGCGTTGAAATTGGGCTCTGATACCACTTGTAATGTACCCAAAATTCGAAAAACAAATATTAGGCTACTCATTCACTTCCTGAACTAGACATTAACTCAACTTATGTGGATTGTGTTATGTTTGTTTCTATGCATAGTATTGTCATAATCCTTTCTTACTTCCTTCTGTATCTTTTCCCGATGTTGTTATTAGTGAAATGTTGTGGTGTCGTTAGGTCGTTTAATATCTAAATTGATAGTTATGTATTTATATATATGTATTCTGTTTCGATTCCTTACTTATCAGTTGTAAATATTGATTACTGTTTATGAATAAATCTCACTTAACTTGTATTTGTCAAGGGGTGGAGTGGCAGGACTTGTTTCCCTTGTAAACACCTAAAAAGGTAACTATTTCTACTTGTTGCTACAAGGTTTACATAGGTTTTTTGGAACTATTGCACTTCTTTCCTTGTCGCTTGCAGGTGCACTTGACGACGGAAAACTGACTATCATGGTGACCTAAAGGCATATTGTCTATACTATTTGGATGGCGAATAAACTTATAGACCTCTCCTAGTGATATTATTACAAATGCTAGTTGATATTTATGCAAAGATGGGTGTTTACTAGCCTATGTTGTACTGGTCATTATCATTGTTTTTATGGTCTTGTGATTTTTATTTAGTTACTCATGCAGTTTAATATTTTCATGGTGCATGTGATAATGTACATGGATTATCATTTTATAACATTGTCCTTCACTTATTTAAAGTCCTTGTGTACAAGTTTTAAGACATATCACTAGCCATTCATGGCATATTACATATGCCATCAACTATGGCTATACCATATGTATTCAATATGCATGTTGGTGGTTTAAACATTGTTGTGCATTGGAAGGTGGCACAAACTATACACTAGGTTTTGATTTGTGGTAATACGGGCCAGGGTGGCAAATCAAATGCGCATGGGAAATCGTGGGTTTTATTTATAAAGGGGCTTCCTTAGCTGTTCCTCTAGTATTCTCTGTGGCATGGAGCTTTGGGGGTCAACTACGTTGGTAGGTATGACTTCCACTCTGGTTTAACAACATTGTGTTATTGTTCAGTTTGGTGTTTACAACATACTTCTCATCATAGATTGGTTTTGTTTAAAGGTTGCAGGGTCTGGACAGTGTGGGTCGTGGGTTTCCTTGGTGGTCGACACAATACCCATTACATGTAAGCTCATGTTGTAACCAGTCGAAACTTGATCCTTCTCTTGTGAATTTCGCGACAAAGCATGAAGATTGTGGTTGGTTGAATTGCTTAGTCTAGGTTTTATTTCAATGGTTGTGATTTGGAAAGGGACTGTCTGTAAAAAATGATGTAAAGCATTCGAGGATGCGTTTAAGACTTGGGGTTTTTGTTTCGGTTTTAGCACCCTCGGGATACGACTAGTGTATTTTGATTCTGTAATTTTATTACTCTGTCAATATCGTTGCGATGGTGAATGCTTGCAAGATCTGTGACTTTTTAATATGTTTTATGTTTTGTTAAATGGCAACAACACCAATTTTTGCAATGGTTCCAGGCCTTGGATACACGCCTATGAAAATTCTTATTTTGGTTTATAAATATTATTATACAACCTTTACATACTGGGTGTATCATGGTTATGATTCTTGGTTTCAGGTGATACTTCGTATATATGTATATTTATAATTCTTGTTTAGTTCTTTATACGAACTATTAACAGTGTTAGTTTGGCCTTTGGAGCCATGCCATAGATGGCAATGATGTTCCCACCATTAGAGTTGTGACTATCTAATGGATGAATGAAATATCTTTTTTATGGTTTAATTCCTAGTTGTAGTTCTTACCTCTGTATTTAAATGTAAGAGTTCATGACTGTGGGTTTATCCCTTCAAATGAGTATCGTTGCTAACTTTTTAGTGTTTACAGGGTTGTAGTGGGTTATGATCTTTTTTTAACTTTTTGCAAACCAACGGCCGTGAGCCATTAGTTGGTTAAAGAGTGTAAATCATTGGGTTTTTAATCTCTGTGTACAGATATGTGGAAATGTTTTACGGCCTGTGAATGTGAATTCAATAGTGTGGTATGTATAGTTGATGGATCAAATGTTACAACGTTTGGTAGGATAACCGAGAGAATCCTACATGATTCGATATGGTGACTTTTAAGTTATTATGTGAACACCACAGGATTGGATCTTGGTTCATGATAGTTGTAAACAATGGTTATTGTAAAGGATTGTTTGGGCATTAACACCCACATAAATCGATCCTGCAACCTCTATTTACTTAGGCTATGTTTTACCGATTTCTATGCAAAACATTTTATTGTTGATTTATTATGTTGAAATTTTCCTCATGATCTACGATTTGGATAAATGTATTCTGCATATTACATATGTGGTTTGGTTATTATGAATGAGATTGATTGTGTTTAGGATTGTTTATTTATACCATGAACTTTAGACCATTAGACGGTCTTGATATCTTGACTGTATCTTTGATTTATTGATTACTTTTAATAATGAGAAATTGTTTGTTTATAATCTTGGTTCTTTACAATACGTATCATACTGCGAGAGGTCTTCTAACGGTTTTGTTTGGAATTCATAGCTTTATTAATTTTGTTATGGCTATGTTTAAATATATTTTCTAAGTTAATGTATTTCATAAATTATGTTTAAACAATTATGTTTAGAGCTTATGATGATGTTATAGGTGCTAGTTGGTCTCTTTATATTAAATATGGGTATGCCAACAACATGAAATATGTCAGTAGAATATATATATATATAACATAAAATATCCTATACAGGAAATAAATTGTAAGCATAGATCTAGAAGTAAATCACAAACCCTTAAGTTATAGAACAAAAAATAATTGTGAGAAGTAAACTATGTGACAACATCCTTAAATACTTAGCGAGAAAATGTACTATACAATGAAGGGATAAAATCAAGAACCTCATACCTGCAAGGTGATATATATATATATATATATAACATAAAATATCCTATACAGGAAATAAATTGTAAGCATAGATCTAGAAGTAAATCACAAACCCTTAAGTTATAGAACAAAAAATAATTGTGAGAAGTAAACTATGTGACAACATCCTTAAATACTTAGCGAGAAAATGTACTATACAATGAAGGGATAAAATCAAGAACCTCATACCTGCAAGGTGATATATATATATATATATATAACATAAAATATCCTATACAGGAAATAAATTGTAAGCATAGATCTAGAAGTAAATCACAAACCCTTAAGTTATAGAACAAAAAATAATTGTGAGAAGTAAACTATGTGACAACATCCTTAAATACTTAGCGAGAAAATGTACTATACAATGAAGGGATAAAATCAAGAACCTCATACCTGCAAGGTGATATATATATATATATATATAACATAAAATATCCTATACAGGAAATAAATTGTAAGCATAGATCTAGAAGTAAATCACAAACCCTTAAGTTATAGAACAAAAAATAATTGTGAGAAGTAAACTATGGGACAACATCCTTAAATACTTAGCGAGAAAATGTACTATACAATGAAGGGATAAAATCAAGAACCTCATACCTGCAAGGTGATGCTATTTCAATGGAAGAAAATGTCCACACTCAATTAACAAGCATTAACAAATTGATGGAGATATCTAACCTCTATATAGATAACAGAATCACTTGGAAACTACCACGTTCCACCAAGCCATGACCCTCAACCATTCGTGGTTTTCACTTGGATCCCCCTAAACTGTTTCCAACATGCAAGTAGCTTAGAGCCCCTAAGGTAAGGCTTCCTTAACTCAGATATCAGGTTTCAATCAGTTCTCATTTTTCCTCTTAGGAAAATGTTCTCCAAGAACTATCTTGAGAATAATGAGGAAAAATAATGAATCACCAAAAAGATGGAAGATTCCCAAGCCTCTCTTTTGCTTGGGTCTTTATATGTATACTTTTAAGTCAAAGGGGTAGTTAAACCAAGAATCATTTGATTTCTTGATTTAACCCTTTTATTTAATTTATGCACTTTTAATTTTAAGCTAGGAACTTTTAACTAGTTCATATTTGGAGTCTTGTAGTTATTATATTATTTAATTATTTTTAAATAATAATAATAATAATGGATGGATCCTTTCTTTAATTCTTATACTATTAATATTATTACAATGCTTACTCTTGATACATTTCATGTATAAAATATATATGATGTATTATTTGTTAAGAGTTGTCTTTAGGTATCATATAATATGATCCCTAAACTTGGGACACTTTCTTTATTAAACATGTCACATAGGTGGTTAGGTATACAAGGGTAAGCAACTCTAAACCTGTTTGCATGTTCGATTCCCTAGTATAACATGGTGTTTCTTCAGTACTTAATGAGATACATAAATTTGAAATTTCATTTAATTACTTATAAATAAGTTAGATGAGATCTGTATTTTACTTGAGTCATTTTTCACTCAACATAATAATTTTTTTTTCAGTAACTCCTAGTGCTTATCCATAGCCCTACTCAACGCTAAAAATAGGGAGTTACAAACTTAGTGTGATTCTAGAGCTCCTCGCTCAACACAAACCATCTCATCAATCATGTGCTTCACGGTCCACGCAAAACACATAAAACATGTGTAACTAGTTTATGCTCAATATTCAAACAAATCATCATGTTCATATGCAGTGGGGTCCTAGACCCAATATCCCAAAATAAAACATCAACGTAACATCATAATCAATACGTGTATGCCCATAAGTATTATGTCAAAATTCAAGATATTCCAATTAAAATCAAAATATATTAAAACTTTGGTATTGAGAAATATTTACAATTACTACCGAGTTATTAATACCTCTTTCCATCACTATATGTCTATGGAAATAATTGGAAAAATATACCCAAAAAATTTAAAAATTTAGAATATGTACATTACTTCAATCAAATGTTTAGACCATCATTATTTTACATTAGAAATAATTAAAAATTATTTAGAACATTATTTTTTTATATTAAAAGTAATGAAAAGTTCTATTAAAGAATTTATATATTATTTATATTTATTCCAATTTTTTATTTAAATAATTTATAATATTTTTATTAATTAATGAGAATTTAGAAAATAGAAAGATAAAAACTTTTAACATTAAAAATATATATACACAAGACAAATCATTTCAAGGCCCTCATACCTATCCTTAAAATTTTTAAAAATTAAAATTTTAAATTTTAAAATTAAAATATATTTAAAACAAATTTAGAATTCAATATGAATTAAAATTTAAAAGTAACATTAAATTATAATTAAAACATTTTAATAATAATATAAAGATTTTTAATATGTTAGTAAAAATATCTTGCTGCAAAGACCACAGTGATGATCTCTGCGTCTATTCTGGTTCTGTTTCGCGCTAGGGTTTGCTACGATGTGCTCGGCTGGAGGAGGGTCACCTCCTCCCCCGCCTCCTTTACTGTTTCCTGCTGAAGAAGCTGCATTTTCCCGTCTGGTTCACGCGAATGGGAAGAAGGAAGATTCCCCCCCGGAAGTTCGTCAAGAAGCTCGATGCCATCCCCGAGATCGAACTCCCGCCTGAAAAAACCATTCATCTAGCCGTCGCCCTTGCAGATCATGCCCTGATTGGGCAGTTTACAGGACTATGGCCCTCTCCTCGCTCAACTGAAACTTGGATTCAAAACAACAGGCGCCCTTTGATCTCTGAGGGAGTCTCGAGCTATGCAATAGGAAGGGGGTATTTTCTCTTCGACTTTGTTTCAAAAGCAGACAGAGATCTGATCTTTCGAAGCAGACCCTATTTCATGGGCCCACAAGGATTGTATCTAAATCGCTGGACCCCTGATTTTGACCCAGCTATGGATATCCCAAAGGCAGTCCCAGTCTGGGTACGCTTGCCTAATCTCCCAATGCATTGCTGGGGCGAAGAATCTTTAAGATCGATAGGAAACGGACTGGGGAAATACATTGACAAAGCAGACCCAAAAGGCCAATATTCTTTTGCACGAATCTGTGTGGAAGTAGATCTAGAGGCAGGGCTTCCAGAAGTAGTAAAACTCTCTGTCAAAGGATGGCAGCACTATCAGAAACTTGATTACGAGCAGCTGCCTTTCACGTGCAGACATTGCCACGAATATGGCCATTTTCAAAGGAACTTCCCTAAACACCAAGATCCCGAGTCAGAGAAATTTCCTGAAGAAGGTTGGCAGCAGGCCAAGAAGTAAAAAGTTAACTCTCGAAGAAAGGGCCCTAAAGGCTCTCAGGCTCCCCCTGCCAAGGATCCCTCCCCTATGGCCCCTGAATCCTCGAGAGCCCAGGAATCTCAACCCAACCCTAGATTTGGAAACAGTTTTGCAGTCCTTGAAGAACAGGATCCCCTTGCTATATCCACTGAAGATAAGGAAGTTCCCCATGGGAACCTCCCCCCTCAATCCAAAGAGATGGAAGCCCCACATCTTGATTCAGAGGCTGATCCCCTAATCCAGGTAGCCCTGCAGCGAGACGTATCTATGGAAGGAGGCACAAAAGAAGAAGAAACCGAGGAAGAGGATCTTGAATCTTCGAAACCAAGCAAAAAGGAACGAAGAGGTAGGAAATCAGATCGAGAAAGAAGGGAAGCTGTCACTTATCGGGATCAACTTGCTGGGGTTCAGAAAACTCTGGAAAAGCATATCAATCCAAGGAATACAAGACAACAAGGTAATGCCCCGAAAGGGGCAAACCCCATTCCAAGAAGTAAGTAATGCATATAGTCTCCTGGAACTGTAGGGGGTTAGGAAGCAAACTGAAGTTATTATCAATGAAAGATCTCATCAGAATCTCAAGACCCTCCATCCTCCTTGTCCAGGAGACTAAAATGGAAGAGCAGGCCTTCCGCTAGGTCATCCCTTCCCTTTGGTATAATGCGGAGTGCATAGCGATCAGTTCTAGAGGAGCGTCAGGAGGCATTGCAACGCTCTGGGACCCCTCCAAGGTGGTAGTTGTTAGCTCAGCTACTAACCCGCACTGGATCTTCACTGAAATCCTTTTCAAGGATGCAAATCTTCGAGTAAGTATCTTTAATGTCTATGTTCCCATGGCTCTATCTGAGAAGCAATTTTGCTGGGATTCTTTAAATGAACACATGACCTCAGCCCAATCTGATAACTATATTATTGCGGGTGATCTTAATGTTACCCCGTCCTCTGCGGAAAAACGAGGGGGTAACATTGTTAGAGATCCTGCCAGAGAATGGGTGGAAGACATCATCTCTAACTGGGATTTTGAGGACATTAAACCTGTCAGAGGAAAATTCACTTGGACAAACAAAAGGCTAGGGCCCGGTCATATTGCAGCTAGGCTGGATAGGTTTCTGGTCCAGCAATCGCTCCATACCCTGGGTTTTGATCTTTCCTTGTCCATTCTGTCATTCAGTGCCTCAGACCATAAGCCGATTGCTCTTTCCTTCATTAAAGACCAAAATTTGGGCCCTATCCCCTTCAGGTTTAATCTTGCTTGGATTCATATGGAAGGATTTCAGGACATTGTGTCAGCAGCCTGGAACTCCAAAATTAAAGGCTCTGCCTTCTATGTTTGGGAGGAAAAGTTAAGGATCATAAAAAAGGCCCTGAAAGCTTGGGAAAAACTTCATAAATCCCCTCAGATGCAAAGGATGGAAGCGGAGAAGGCTCTTGAGGATCATCATTTTCAAACTGAAGGGGAACTTGACCACATCTCTTTGGGAATCGAAATCTCTCTCCAAAACAAGCTTCATGAAGCCTGTAGGCTTGAAGAGAACTACTCGAAAATCAAATCAAGGTTTTCTTGGCTCCAAGAAGGGGACAAAAATACCAAATTCTTTCATAAGCAAGCCGCGGTCAGAAAAAACTTCAAGAATGTTTCAAAGATCGACCATAGGGGGAATCATCTCTCTTCTTTTGAAGAAATCAAAAAAGCTACCCATGATCATTTCAAAGAAATCTACTAAGAAACTGCATCAGGGATGGATTTCAGCAATATTGATCTTTTAGACAATATTCCCTCCCTTGTCTCAGGGCACTCCAATAATCTACTTCTCTGACCAGTTACCCTTGAAGAAGTCAAATCAGCTGTAGACAGCATGTGTCCTCACAAGGATCCTGGACCTGATGGGTTTACAGCCAGCTTTTTGTCCTCATGCTGGCATCTCATTCACAAAGATTTGTTTAGATTGGTCAAGAAATCCCAGATGTTCCCAAAGATTGGAGAAGGAACCAATTCCTCATTCCTCGCCCTTATTCCCAAAGAAAAAGGTGCTTCGTCATTCTCCCGCTATCGTCCTATATCTCTGTGCAATATTGGATACAAGGTGATCACCAAGGTTTTAGCCAACCGTATGAAAGCTGTCCTTCTCCTTATTATTCCTGAAAATCAAGGAGGGTTTATCAAGGGAAGGCAAATCTCTGATAACATTATCCTTGTCCAAGAAGCCATCCACTCTACCATGAAAAGAAAAGAAAAAGGTATGGTAATCAAACTAGACTTATCTAATTATTTTGATAGAGTTCGGCACGATTTTCTGTATCAGGTCATGACCAGATTTGGGTTTGCTCCTGGCCTGATCTCCTGGGTCAAAGCTTGCATAAGTACTCCCTGGATTTATCCCTTGGTGAATGGAAGGGCGACGGATTTATTCCAAGCCTCTCGAGGTCTTTGTCAAGGATGTCCTCTCTCCCCCTTGCTTTATGCCATCCAAGCAGCATCCCTCAACTTTCATTTGGATTATTATAGAGCTCAAGAAGGCCTTCTCGGTCTTCGAATCATGCGTAGGGTCAAGGATGTCAACCATACCCAATTTGCTGATGATACCCTTCTTCTTAGTGGAGCAAGCCCCCCCTCAGCTCGGAAGTTTAAAGTAGTGCTGGATAAATATCAAGATGACTCTGGGAGCCAAATCAACTACTCTGAAATCCAAATTTACAGTTGGAACTGCTCCCCCTTGGAGCTGCAATCTCTTTCTCGTATCTTGGGAATTGAAGGGAAATATCAATGGACAGACTTCAAATATCTGGGGGTCCCAATCTTTAAAGTCAAGCCTAAAGTCTCCAGCTGGGATCCTTTGATAGACAAGCTGAATTCTAAAATCAAAGCTTGGGGAGCTTCTTGGTTAAACTTGGCAGGTAAATCGGTTCTTATTAAGTCAGTCCTTTCTAGCATGCCTATTTTCCAATGCTCTTTGCTTTTAGCTCCGATTACTGTCCTCAAAAAGATTGAAGCCCTTCTTTAAAGGTTTCTTTGGAAAGGAGGGAAATAGAATGAAAACACGCTTCCTCTGGTCAAATGGGAGAAAGTTACAGGCCCCTTCCTAGAGGGAGGACTGCATCTGCGGGATCTTAGAGCTCAGAACCTAGCCCTTGGGGCAAAGCTCCTCTGGAATATGGTATCAAGAAAGCCTACTTGGAGTAAATAGGTCCTATGGAAAAAATAGTTTTCAGGTTCAAGGCTTCGGAGCCTGGATCAGAGCCCTAGGGTGACCAAAGGCTCCCCCCTCTTCGCTCTATGTCTCAAATCTTTCCCCTTCTTCTCCAAAGCGCTTACCTGGATCCCAGGCAATGGGAAGAGAATCAAAATCTGGGAGGACTCCATTTCTGGCTGCCCCCCAATTGGGGAGGTGGCAGGCTTGGAAGGTATTCGAAGATTTTTTTCCAATTCAGGGATATCTACCCTCATGGATATTTCTCAATGGAGCACGGAAGGAAGATATTTGTGGATAGGCTGGGATCTCCCAATTTGTCCCCCTCACCTCGAAGAATAAAAATCTCTCCTCCTTCGTTACCTAAATGGGAATTCTCCGATTGCTAAATACCTTAAAGACGCAAGGGGCTGGGGTTCACTTTTCGGGCATTACTCTATTGCAGAAGGATATAGAAGTCTCAAAGCTATCCCTTATGTCCCAAGGAACCCTGCAGTCTGGAATTTTATCTGGTCCTCCAATTCGATCCCCAAAGTTGATTTCTTTGCCTGGACTCTTGCTCATAATAGCGCTCTCACTGCTGATGTCCTGCGAAGGAAGGGATGGGAAGGGCCATCCCGATGCCCTCTCTATCTTTCCGCCCCTCATCTGTTCATTTCGTGCTCCTTTGCTAAGAAAGTATAGGATTTAGTGACTCACCCTTGGCACATTCTCCTAAAGTCCTATGATGTTCCCTCCCTCTTCTGTCAATGGTCTTTCTCATCCCCTGTTAGCTCTCACGCGAAGGACCCTTTGGCCTTTGCCTGGTTGACTCTTCCTAAATTTATCTGCTGGAAATTATGGCTTGAACGAAAAAAGAGAATATTCAAAGGCATCAGTTCTTCACCTATCCAAGTGGTGGCGTCAATCAAAGCCTTACTAGGGTATTTCATTCGGTCAAGGCCTTCTTTATATCTCCACTCCCCGTTATATTGGGACGAAGAAGTATGGTTTCAAAGTCTACATCCTGGTGCTTTCAGGGGCCTTTCCATCAAGGTGCCCCTCTTGCAAAATTGGGAAATCAGAAAAGACAAAGAGGGATTTGAAACCTAGTGCAAAGAGCAAGGGTGAAGTCTATTGTTCTTTGACGGAGCTGCAAAAGGTAATCCAGGGGAGGCAGGAGGGGGAGGGGTGCTCTTTGACCCCGGTGGAAATATGAAACTCACCTACTCCTGGAAATTGGGGATAGATTCCAACAATATGGATGAAGCCCTGGCTCTTTGGCAGGGCCTTTCTCAAGCTCTTTCAAGTGGTATTCAGGACCTAACAGTTATAGGAGATTCCAAGCTGATCATTCATTCCCTCAACTCCTTGTCCGTTCCCTCCACGACACGGCTTCATCAAATTCTCCTTCGAATCTCTAAGACCATCCCTCTATTCAAGTCCATTGATTTTTTCCATGTCCTTCGAGTTGATAATGGTCTTGTGGACAAAGCTGCAAACGAATCCATCCCCTTGAGCAAAGGGGACCTCAAAATCAATAATTTTATTAGCTTTCATTCTATCCCTTAGTCCTAAGGGATCAGAGCCAAAGTTGGGAAGATCGGGCAAGTGTTTTGTCATCCCCCTCATTCTCAAAGGTATGGCTTCGAAGATTGGAAAGGTGGCGAATTTTAAGCTGGGCCCCAGGCCATGTGTTAAGCTCTCCCTTGGATGGGTGGTGGCTACTCTTGCGGGTAGCGCCCCCTCTCTCTGCTCATTCCGCTCCATCTTGTCCTCCTCAACATTCAATGGCTTACCTCAGCTCGCACAACCGACTTCCCCCAGTTTGATGAGCCTCCTGTCATCATCATGGTTGGAACGTCCAGTCCAAGGTACCATAGCTTAGGTGGATTTATGGAGGATGATATTTCCAAATCTCCCAGGCTCGTGCAATATTTATCTGTGCACTCACTGCCCTTCATTCAAGGAAGTGGTCCCTCCTCTCTCTGTCCAGGTTATTTCGTTCATCATTTATGATCCATCGTTGGTGAATGATGTCCCTCTGAATCTGGGCAATGTGGAGGCTTCCATAGTCTGCATTACGCCATGGCCATCAATTCTCAGTACGGGTTTAGTTATCGGTCCTACCCGAAGCCGGATGCACAACTCCAAGAATTACCTCCATTTCATTTCAATAATGGCCCCGTTATCTTTCATGATGGTTCCCAGGCTGGTTATTTATTCTCCCCCTGGCTCTTGCTCTGATCTCAGAATTCATGATTCCTGGGCGTGGATGCATCTCTCTCCTGTGTGACAAAGGTTTGCGCGTTTCCTCCCTCTAGTAGCCGGCTCTATGACGAACTCCTCAAGCTCAACCAATTCCGTTCCTAATCCCCTGCTGGAGCTGGAAGCCAAGGTAATAGTTCTGAGGCGCAAGGTGAGAAGCCAAGGCCATTTCATTAAGCAGATCGACGAAATGGGAGGCCGACACTTTGACCAAATAGACGAAGGTATAGCTAAAATTCATTCTGATCTCCAGGAAGCCTTGTGCAGTCTGGATGACAAGATGACGACTTCCATCGACAATTTGGAGCTCAGGATGCAAAGAATTGAAGGTATGGTCGTTCTTCTATGAGATGCAAGGAATTTAGGCCGCTCCCCGAGTCTTCCTGTAGCTCCTGTCAATTCGTCTTCTGGAGCTTGGGCCATGCAGATGTAATATCAGTCTTGTTCGACTCACTGCTTATCTCCTTTGTTGTGGCCTTAAAGTCCTGATTTTGTTTATTATAGGCATATGTATTCCCAGACTGCTCAGTGTCTGATGACTTTTGGCAATGTACCCTCCCTGGTGGCCATGCCACTGCTTTTTTAATAAAATTTCTAACCGTTTCTGTCAAAAAAATAACAATAATAATATAAAGATTTTTAAAAATAACAATCTTAATTTATTTTTAAGATGAAAATTAAATTAAATTTTAAAAATGAAATTAAATTAAAATTAAAGTTAAAGTTAAAATTAAAATTATAGTTAAACTAAGTTTAAAGCTAAAATTAAAAGTTAAAAGTTAAAGTTATATTATTATTAACAACTTTATTAACTATATAAATATTTTTATAAAATAACATTAAAAAGTTTTAAAAGTTTTTTATTAAAATTTTTAATCTAACCTTTGACTTTTTCTGGTTTATCTAGCAACCTTATTTTCTTTACCAATTAAACCATAGTTTCCCCACACAAGCACACCATGTCTTATTTTTATGTCCACATCTCTTATATTAATGCCTTATTTCTCACACTCTCCACATTTGATATTGCGTCCCATCTGAAACTAACCACCACATAAATTTGGCAACATAAACTCATGTTTCATTTTAATATTGATAAATACAAAATTTAGTATTTATTTCTATATGTCAAAAATATAAAATATAAAATATTGTTTGAATTCCCAATATTAAAATTAATAAGGGAGAAAGCTTGAAAATATGCCAATACCAACTATTTCAGAAGGTATGGCCAAATTACTTAATTGGAACAAGAATAATATCAATTGGTTATATGGAAAGCTTTGGAGTATTATTTAGAAAAAATTAAGATGTTTTTGGTGATTGTTTTTGAGAAACAACTTTTTAACCTCTCAAAATATTATAAAGAAAGTGTAGGAGGTCCCATCTTTTGTATTTTGTATAAACAAGATATTAATTGGTTGTCCATATTTTTGGAGAGGTTATCTTCAGCATTAAGGTTTTAGGTTTGGACTTTTGTGAAGGAATTGTTAATTGTTATATTTCAGCTTTTCTTGGGGATGCGTCTTTGGATGAAACTTTTAGACTATAGTTTCAAGTATTAGTTTTTTATAAAAAAAATTCAATTTTTATCTTTTGGTTAATTTGGAACATCAAGAATAAGGTAATATTTGGAAACATTTCTCCAAAAGTCATGTTTTGTATTTAAAAAAATATAAGAATACATAAGATGAAAAGAAATTAGAAAGTCAAAGGTTTTGTATAATTGAAGCAAACTAAAAAGTCAAAGGTTTTGTATGCTCCAGCTTTATATTTCTTATCACCTGTTTTCTTTTTTACAGTGCCTCTTCCAATAACTTATGTGGATGTGGTAAGGTTCTTATTCTAAATAAGGATCATTACTTAATTTGATGATGAGTGGGAAGACTCTAAGTACTTTTAAGTCTTTAGAGTTTATTACAGTTGGCTGCTGCTATTGTGGGTATTTCTGATATATGTATAAAGTGATCATTTAATAAATCAATTGTAATCTCAGTCTAGAGAGTGAAATCATTGAT
Source organism: Pseudotsuga menziesii (assembly GCA_001517045.1). Taxonomy (NCBI): domain Eukaryota; kingdom Viridiplantae; phylum Streptophyta; class Pinopsida; order Pinales; family Pinaceae; genus Pseudotsuga; species Pseudotsuga menziesii. Next base: position 22,880 of record LPNX011025918.1, read on the forward strand.
AAAAATAAATAAATCTTATGAAGTTTGGAGCCATTTAGCAGATATCAGTATCTATCCTTAATTGCAATAAAATAGTTGAAGCAATTACAGGAGGAACAAAACACGCTTGATTACTACCCTTTTGAATAGGTTTAAGTTAGATCCATTTTTTTCATAGCATTCTGTTAATGTTTTTTACGCACAAGCCTAAGTTATAACAAATATCATGAAATAATAAAGAGCGTTCTTGTCTTGCTTTTCTTGTTTCTCAATCTGCCATAGTGATATCACTTCCCTGACAACATTTTTCATTTTTCAATGATGGTTAGATAGATATAAGGCTCCTAGGGCCTTTGTATTAAGATCATTGCCTCGATTTCTGGATTAAGATCACAAAGTCGGTTAAATATAATTACAATTACCTCCAAATGATATTTTAAAGTAAGATGAGTGTTTGAAAGTTACTTCGAAATTGTCAAACACAATGAGCCTTGCAACTTCTTAAACTTGCTTTTACATGATTTCATGAATTCATGCAAAATCAACTACATTACACAACAACTTTTGATACATGGCAAATGCAAAATGTCAGTCGATATCCCAATGGTTGCATCCGCTTGGCGTCCTCTTAAAAGCTAAAGGATGTCCATAGGAAGACCTCAGAGAGCAGGCATCTAGAAATTTCATGAAGAAAAACAATTCCTATTCCTACATATTAAGATTCCACTAATTTCAAGAAAAGAAAAATCAAACTGTGCAACAGTTGCCACTCACAGACATAATGAAGAGGCAACAATAGGCATGGAGATTCAGCACACTGA
>LPNX011025918.1:24410-38098 GCA_001517045.1 Pseudotsuga menziesii
GAAAAGCTGCTGAGAGATTAAGGAGCACGCTGGCCTATGGTTGGGTGGAACGTTGCAGTGACGTAGCTGGTTGCGGAGGAAAGTTTTCATAAGATAAGTGATCTTGTCCATTTTTACTTCTGCAACCATGTTTACTGTTAATGATATGATGAGCATGTTAAATGAATGATTGTGTGAATGCATGTTGATTCCGTTGTGCATGATAAATAACTATAGCCGTGTATGATAAAAAATTGCACTTGTGCATGTTTTACTTCAATGCATTTTCTTTCAGCATTATGTTTCAGCAATTTTATGCATGTACATGTTCATGGGCTTCTTAGACTGGATGGTTAATTCCATGGTGGTCGCATCCTCTTTGCCAGTCAGAGGGATGCGGACGTGACAGTTAGTGGTATCAGAGCTCATGTTGCGGCATGGGATTGCATGAGCCATGAAGTTACAATGACAGAAGCAGAACTTCTTTCGGCCCAGAAGAAATCAGACTGGAAAATTCAAAAAAAAAAAAAAGTGTTAGTGTTGGAGCAGTCGGGAGAGTTAGCGGAAAAGACTTCCGCTATAGCGGAAGCATGCCCGACGGAGAGCCGTTGGAAGAAAATCGTGGAAATTTTCTAAGTGTTGGACGACCATCGGCTGAAAGTAGTTGATTGAGCGTCCGTCGTTACAGATGGAAAAACAACTACGCACCCGACGGGAAAGCCCTCCGATCACCGACGCCATCAAGAAGGTTTAAGGCTCGAAATCGTTGACTATCAGAGGAAGAAAGTGCTCGTGCACCTACCGTTGCGGAAGCCAAAAGCACTAAGTATTCACACGGGAAGAGACTACCGATTTTGATAAGGTTGTGCCACAGTATATTTGGACGCCGATCGGAGGAAGATCAAAGCTGAGGAGCTGCCATTGCGGCTGCCGATGGAATTGTTTCACCGACGGAAAGAAGTTTAAAATTTTTCTAAGGTATAAATCGTTGACTTTCGGAAGAAGTTAGCGAGTTGTGAGCCCTAGTTGCGGAATTCAAAAGCAATAACCTTCTAATGACAAAAGACTGCTGAAGAAAGTGGTTTGTGCACTGCCGTTGCGGAAGCCAAAGGCACTAGGCTTCCGATGTGGAAAGACCGCCGGCACCGAAGATTAAAATTTTGCTAAAGAAGGAAAATAGTGTCCTATTGGAAGAGGATAGTTGTTCGATCACCCACCTTTGCGGAAGCCAAAAGAACTAGCCTTTCGATGTAAAAAGTCTGCCGATGCCGATCTGGTTGTGTCGCCGGTCGGAAGAAGATTGAATATCGTGTTTTGCCATTGTGGCTACAGAAGGAACTACTTCACTGACAAAAGAATAATTTGAGCCGATCAACCGATAAAGAGGAAGACAAAAAAGGGAAACAATTTCAGAAATTTTCTAAGTACTGAAGTCGTTAGCCATCGGCGAGGGTTAGTGGATGGAACATCCATCATTGCGGCTATTGAATGGACTATCCCTCTGAAGGATAGTGAATCCGACCGTCGATGAAAAGGGAATTTAAAATAAGGACGTCGAAAAAAGTTAGAGGATAAAGCTTCCGACAGCCAATGAGTGTGTTCATCAGAACCCGTAGTGGAATGAATCACCGTCGTTGCGGCTACCCAAAGAACTAACCTTCCGAAGGGTTAGAAGACCCGATTGCCGACGATAGTGCTTAGCGGATCTGACAACCGATGTACAGCGGAAGGAGCTAGTTGTTTCAACCGCTGATATAGCGGAGAAGTTATTCATTTTGACAACCGAAATGTCGGGTCAATAGTTGAAATGAGATCCGATTCAATAGTTGAAATGGGAGGTGATTCTGCACAAAGAAAATTTTGAGTTTTCAGTAGGATTTTCCCAACATATTGTGACTATTTTTCAGTGGATTTTCATGGGCTGAAAAGGAGAAAAGAGGCAGCGATCTTGTGGCACAAGGAATCCACAAGGGGGCAATCCCCCTTGACCCATGTCGTCCCCCTGAGATAGACATTATTTCATGAAGGAAATCTTGTGTTTGGGAAAATTTGTTATCTTGTGATTATTCCAGGAGAAGGTAAGTGATTCTGATTTATATCTTATGCATCTAACATTTGTGTTACTAACACGTTTGCAGAATCATAGTCACCTTCAAGGGAAGTATTCCAGGTAGTGCAGTTTGATAAGCCAGTGGTGGTTTAGTTATGAGAACCCATGATGGGTATGATGCTCGGGATTCTCATGAGCAAGCAGAAGATGCCATGGGAGAAAATGTCCGTAATAGAAATGATGACATTGAGTCTAATGGAAGGAGATTCCAAGAGACACCATCTTATGTTGCAGCTACCATGAGAAGCTTAATCAAATCCTAGGAAGAACAGCATCAGTTGAATGCTGCTATGTTGCAGAGTTTGACAGAATTGCATAGAAATATAGACTCTAGATGAGGTACAGCAAGACCAGCAGGCAATAAGAGCAGTACTAGGAGAAGGAGAAGGAATTCTAGTGGGTCATCTTATTCTAAAGAATCCAGCGAGGATTCAAGCTCTTCTTCTCATAAAATAAATAGAAAGAGACACCATAGGGATCGCTCTCGGGATGAATTTAAGGAAGCTAAACCTCCAACATTTGATGGTGAGGTAAAGACTGGACAAGATGCTAAAGCTTGGCTTCTTGGGATAAAGAAGTACTTTCAAGTGCATGATTACTCAGGAAACATGAAGGCAAGAGTTGCCATATTCAATCTGAATGGAAGAGCATCCATTTGCTGGGAACACTTCAAGCAAGTAAAGAGGATCAATGAAAGGAGACTTAAGTGGAAACAATTCAAGAATTATTTCAAGCAGAAATACCTATCTGACAGGTATTATGATGACAAGATTAAGGAGTTCTATGAGCTAATATTGGGACAGCAAACCATGGAAGAGTATGTAAATAATTTTTTGGAGCTGTTGAGGTATGTCTGGTACATCAAAGATGAAAAAGTAAAGGTCCAACATTTTCTGAGTGGATTACCTCAGTCCTACAAAGATATAATTGAGTTCTATGAACCTAGGACTCTTGAAGAAACAATAAGGAAGGATAAGTATTGTTATGAGCAAAGCAAAGGTAAGCCAGATTACCATAAGGCATGGAAGGACAAGAAGAACGAGAAGTTCGACCAAAGAAAGAAAGGTTTCAAACCTTCTAACTTCAGGAATTAGCAGAAGCAGCCATCCTAAGTTGCGAGTAAGCCAGTTGAGTGACTGGAGAAAAGCCTAAAGATCCACAACAGAAAAGAGGGCCACTTCAATGTTGGAAATGTGGAGGACCCCACATGCGTAGAAATTTTCCACTCGAGAATGAGAGTGCAAGACCAGCTTATAACATTCAAGAAGCAGAAATAGTGGGACAAGTAGCAAGGGAAGTCCCTAGGATTTATGCAGCACTGGAGGACCGCTAGGCAGATCACCAGACAGCTGTGGTTGAAGTAGCAGGTAATATTGTTGAGCAATCTGTTTCTATTTTGATTGACCCTGGTTCTACGCACAGTTACATTACTCTTAAAATAGTGGAGATTTGTGCTTTTAAGAAGGTAAAGCATAGGAAGTCTTGGTTAGTTCAGCTAGCCACTGGAACTAAGAGAAAGGTTAGTGAAGTGGTAGAGAAATGTCCATTGGTCATGAATGGATTGGTCACTTGTGTAGATCTGAATCTTCTACCGCTTGGTTCCTATGATGTTCTCATTGGAATGGATTGGTTAGAAGCTCCCAAGGTGAAGCTTGATTGTTACAATAAGACTTTTGAATGCATGAATGAAGAAGGGAACCTAGTAGTTGTGAAGGGTATTCCAAAGGGAATTTCAGTATGGCAGGTTTCAGCAATGCAGTTAAAGAAGCTCTCTGGGAAGGGTTTCCAGTTGTATGCAACTCATATTTTGGAGTCATCAGAAGATGAAACTACGAGGTTGGAGGACTATCAGGTGTTACGGGAATTCAGGGATGTGTTTCCTGATGAGATTCCAGGGCTTCCTCCAAAGAGGGACATTGATTTCACAATTGAGCTTGTGCTAGGAGCAGGACCAGTGTCCAAGGCACCCTACAGGATGAGTACCCCAAAGATGCTAGAATTGAATATGCAACTGCAAGAGTTGTTGGAAAAGAAGTATATTCGGTCGAGTGTGTCTCATTGGGGAGCACCAGTTCTGTTTGTAAAGAAGAAAGATGGTACACTCAGGTTGTGTATTGATTATAGACAGTTAAACAAGGTTACTGTAAAGAATAAATATCATTTTCCTAGGATTGATTACCTCTTTGATCAAATGAGAGGAGCAAAGGTATTTTCCAAGATTGACTTGAGGTCTAGTTACCATCAGGTGAGAATCAAGCATGAAGACATTCATAAGACAACCTTCAAGAGAAGGTATGGGCATTATGAGTTTGTAGTGGTACCATTTGGTCTCACAAATGCACCAGCTACATTTATGTGCCTTATGAATAGTGTCTTCAGCAGGTATTTGGACAAGTTTGTTCTTGTTTTCCTTGATGAAATTCTTGTTTATTATAAGAATGAGAAAGAGCATGAAGAGAATTTGAGATTGACATTGCAATCGCTCAGGGAGCACCAGTTGTATGCAAAATTAAGCAATTGTGACTTTTATAGAGATAGAATTCAGTACTTGGGTCAGATTATCTCAGAGGATGGTATATCTGTGGACCCTGAAAAGATTGAAGCCATTATGAACTCGCCTACTCCAAGAAATGTAACATATGTAAGATCCTTTATGGGACTTGCAGGATACTACAGGAGATTCATTGAGGGATTCTCCAAAGTTGCACATGCTATCACTTCTTTGAAAAAGAAGGGGATGAAGTTCGAATGGACATCGAGGTGTGAAGAAAGTTTCCAAAGGTTGAAGAATCTTCTCAGTAGTGCACTAGTATTGAAAGTTGCAGATCCAAAAAATGATTTTGTGGTGTGTACCGATGCATGCGGACAAGGGCTTGGAGGAGTCCTTATGCAAGACAACCACGTGATATGTTATGAGTCGAGAAAGCTGAAAGAGCATGAGAAGAACTATGCCACTCATGATCTAGAGCTTGTAGCCATAGTACTTGCTCTCAATATGTGGAGACATTACTTCATGGGCAGGAGATTTGAGCTCAGGACAGATCACTGTGGACTGAAGTATATATTTGATCAACCTACTCTGAATGCTAGGAAAGCAAGATGGCTGGAATTTTTATGTGAGTTTGATTTTGAAATCAAGCACATAAAGGGAAAGGAGAATAAGGTAGCTGATGCACTCAGCAAGAAGATGCAAGAAATACATGTGGCATCTCTTAGTATCTACCAATCAGATATGAGGCAGCAAATTGTTAGTGATGTTGCTGGAGATGTATTGTATGAGCAGGTAAAAGACAAATTGCAGCAGCAACGTCTTGAGAAGAGGTATGAGGGATATAAATTTGAAGAAGATGGAATTCTTACTTATAAAAGTAGAATTTATACTCCAGATGTAGCAGATTTGAGGAGAGTTGTTATGGATGAAATCCATCAAGCTCCGTATTCTGGTCACCCAGGATATCATAAGACAATCGCTATAGCTAGAAAGCAATAATTTTGGTCAGGAATGAAAAAGGACATGGCTGAGTACATTTCGAGGTGTATGAAATGTCAACAGGCAAAGGTTGAGCATCAACACCCTGCAGGTTTGTTGCAGCATTTGCTAGTTCTGGAATGGAAATGGGAAGTTATTTCCATGGATTTCATTACAGGATTGCCAATGACTTGGAGACAACATGATTCCATCATGGTTTTGGTGGACATGTTGACTAAGGTAGCACATTTTATACCGGTTAATTCTACGCATCAGACGGATGACATTGCAAAGACCTTCATGAAGGAGATATTCAAATTGCATGGATTGCCTAAGGAAATAGTCTCTGATAGAGATGTCAAGTTCACTTCCAACTTTTGGAAGGGGTTGTTTGCATATTTGGGTACAAAGCTAAACTTCAGCACTGCATACCATCCTCAGACAGATGGTCAGATAGAAAGAGTTAATCAGGTGCTTGAAGATATGCTTCACATGTACGTGATGGAGAAACCAACCAAGTGGGAAGATTACTTGCACTTGGTAGAATTTTCTTATAACAATGGACAGAAGGCATCCTTGGGGATGAGTCCATATGAATCTTTGTATGGAAGAAGGTGTAGGAAACCAGTGACTTGGGATAATCTAGTGAACCGGATTGTGCTTGGGCTAGAATTGCTCAGGGAAATGGAGCAAGAGGTTGTAAAGATCAGGAAAAAGCTGAAAGCAGCACAGGACAGACAAAAAATCTACACAGATAAGCATAGGGTGAACAGGGAGTTCATTGTTGGGGATCATGTCTACCTCAGAGTGAGGGCAAGGAAGAGTTCCTTGAATCTTGGAAGTTGTGCCAAGTTGTCACCTAGATAATGTGGGCCGTTTGAAGTGCTTGAAAGAATAGGGCCAGTTGCATATAGACTTGCATTGCCTGCTAGCACTAGAGCTCATAATTTTTTTCATGTTTATTTTCTTAAGAGATATGTACATGATCCTAACCATGTGATAAATTGGGATGTGATTCAGGTGGAACCCGAGGGAGAGTTCCGAATTGAGCCAATGCGCATCCTCGATAGGAAGGTCACAATGCTCTAGAACCGAGCCATAGGTTAGGTAAAGGTGCAATGGGAGCATTACGGACCTAAAGAGGTTACATGGGAGCTGGAGGATGCCATGCGATGGGCATATCCATTTTTGTTCAATTTTGCGGAACACTGAGGCGATACCAGTGTAGAATTTTGTTCAAATTTTGTAAAGAACTGAGTACAGTGCTATTGAAGAGGGATGGGAATGTAACACCCCGGTCTTGAACCCATTGCATTAGATGTATATGATGATTTATATATTGTAAATGATAATGGTGTGGAGCTAAAGGCCAAGGCCCCACCATTGATTGGTTATGCCATGTTTTGGATTTAAATTTGTCACCGATGGTATATTGAGGCATGCGGCACATATTATGTTTCAGTATCATGTAAATATGCATCTTAATTAAATAACCCGACTAGCTACGTTCGCGGCAACTAAATTGAGAAGGGGCATGGTTTTCACAAGGATAAGGGTGGGGGAAATTGTCAAACCTTGGCCAATGGGGTAAAAATCCATGTGTCACCTTTCTTTGTTTACCTAACCACCTCTATTGAAGAATTGTTGCTGGTGGTTGAGGCAGTTATTGTTTTGGGAGTGGGATGGCAGGACTGTCAATCCTTTCCTACACGCACACTCCACCACTGTTGGCTTCACGATGGAAAAGAAACCACTACCATCTCTTTCGCGAACATTTTTCCAATATTTCCATGACGAGTTGAAGCACTCACGCACTCCCAATTCCACATCCTCCTGTAGGTTGTTTTTCCTCTGCGGGTTTGTGGATGGGCGGCTGTATCCTTTCCTCGCAGGCTGATTTTGAGTCGCTGCGGTCTTCCTTCCCTGTGATTGCGGTCTTGTGCAAGCTTTCATCCACGCACAGACTGAGAGTATGTATTTTTCCTCCCCAGTGTGGCCAATGTAAGTTTGTCCACGTCTTTAGTTGTCTAGGGCAGATTGTCGATCTCCCCACGTTGTGAATGTGTTTGTTGTTATGTTTAGAACTGTTGCAATCCGCTTGGGAGTATTTTGCCCCTGTTATTGTGTTTGCTATTATGCTGTGGGGGCTGTTGTAGATTGTTGGGAGTCGTTTTGGCCACGAGAGGGCCAAGAATGACTCAGAAATCGTTCCCCATGTTCGGTTGTAATTCTCATTGATTGTATACGTGCAATGGTTGGTCTTCAGACTGTGTAAGGATCAGAGATGGGGGCTTGGTTTGCTTGATAACTTGGTGATTAGAAACCACATAGACAAAGCTAAAGGGCTGGCTTTCTTCTCCACAACCCCTAAAGAGCACTGGAAAGGAATGCAGGGCCTGAGGGATTGTGTAGCAAAGAAGGGACTGATTCCTTGTGTTGGGTGTGTGTGGGTGTCCTAGAAGCCAGGCTAGTTCTGGTGTGGGTGTTCTTGGCTCTACAATGAGCTCACCAGCTTAGCATTTATCCTTTCTCAACTCCTTGATGGCCTGACAAACCTGACCCTATTGGCTTGGTTGTCTTGTTGATGGCCTGATCAACCCAACTGTGTTGGCTTGGCTTTGTTTTGTGTATCCTTGGCTATGTGTAAGCCTGTTGTTCCCTTATTCCTTGGAGAATCATGCCCGGCTCGGGGGTGGCAGCACTGCTGAGAGATTAAGGAGCATGCTGGCCTATGGTTGGGTGGAACGTTGCAGCAACATAGCTGGATGCAGAGCGATGTTTTCATAACATAAGTGATCTTGTCCATTTTTACTTCTGCAACCATGTTTACTGTTAATGATATGATGAACATGTTAAATGAATGCTTGTGTGAATGCATGTTGATTCCGTTGTGCATGATAAATAAGTATAGCCATGTATAATAAACGATTACACTTCTGCATGTTTTACTTCAATGCATTTTCTTTCAGCAATTTTATGCATGTACATGTTCATGGGGCTCTTAGCCCGGATGGTTAACGCCATGGTGGTCGCGTCCTCTTCATCGGTCGGAGGGATGGGGACATGACAAGGATGGCCAGGGATGAAATGGAAGAAATTATGAAAATGCCCCCCACCTGACCCTAGATCATTTTGTTCATCAATATATTCATCAGATATGGAATCATTTCTCAGCTCCATGACTGACTGTGGATTTTCACGAGCCATACCAGTGGGATGCAATGGAAATAACTCTAGTTTCGGAGGTTTACATAATTTGTCAGCATTTGTTGTCTCATTTGTTGTACTATTAACATGTATATAAGGCACTAAGAACCCACCTAATGTTAGGGATCTTTAAATAGTTCATTTGTAGCAACACTCATTGATATTCAATAATGGATTGATATATAGTTAGAAATTCAAAGCTGAAAAAATAAATGTTCTTATTAACTCATTACCTCTGGCATGATAACAGCCGATTTCTGATCTATACAGAAAATTTCTTGCAACAAAGCTATGAAGTAGTAGAGACAGCAAACACAAATGCATTGCAATAATAAACTAATGAGGAAATAGCAAACTACTAGCTTTAGTTAGAGTGAAATGAAATGTTTGTGATTTTATTTCGAAGATTGAAGTAGATATCGTAGAGCTTCTTACTATTTTTGCATGATTTCCTTGCCAAGGAAGGTTCTTGAATGGGATTGATGGATGTCATTCTCTCTTGTTTCTGTCCCTGCTTCTCGTGAGCTTTACCGTTTTGAAACCAGTGAAACACATTCTTCCCTTCAATGTTGCCATACATTCGCAGTCGAATAGCAATTTGATCTATTTGATAGCGGCTGGAAATGCGAATCCCTTGACTATATGTTGCTTCCAATAAAGCTATTTTTTCATTCGTCAGACTCCATCTATTGCTTGAGTGACTAGATTGGCCTTCTGCCATTTCTCTGCTTTCTTGAGCTTTTTCTTGAACTTTCTTGAGAAGAAAGCGATCTGTAGATGTTGATTAAGAGAATTGCATGCCCTAGTGGTGGTATTAAACATGAGAGAACAGAAGGGATCGGATTGCATAAAATTACTTCAGCTTCCAAGATTGGGAGAAACAACTGAGAAGTTACATGCACCGTATTTTAGCTATAAATGGAGATCACCATGCAGTGAGTTGTCAAGTTGTCGTTGACTTAGAATGGGGAAAAGAAAACCAGGCCCAAAAGAAGGTAGAGGGTCATGTCTCGTGACACATTACTATCTGAGGTGCATGCAATTACCAACCTGTCTTGTAATAATCTTCCACTTATTCCCTTCCTCGTATACCAAGAATATAGGTTTTTATACGTTGTAACACTAAATATTTTTCCGGGTTTGTTTGTATGATTATACGATATCTTCCTTATTATCAGTGTAACATTCTCTGTCTCGCGTTTCAAATCAACACGGAGACATTGTCATTAATTTGAAATCAACATGAATCAACATGGAGACATTGTCATTAATTTGAAATCAACATGAATCAACATGGAGACATTGTCATTAATTCGAATCAACGAGCCCTAAGATTTGGCTGCTTAGAGCCATTGTCCAAATTAATTTGAAATATCGATTTGATTATTGGCTTTAACTCGAATCTTGCGCAGTTTATTGATTTGACTAGTCGCTCCAACCCTAATCTTCCGAAATTTAAAGTCAAAATAAAATTTGTTTGGTAACTTATTTTGATACTGAATATTAGGCAAAACCTGAAGGATTCTTAAAACCCTAGATTTGTCCCATCCTGGAAAGATGCGCGTTATAAAAATTGTGGGATTCTAAATGACTAGATACGTCTTTTTTGAAATTTCTGAAATTATGGATATCCCTAAATAATATATTAGGGAAATCTTCAAATGAGAGTTGTATTTTGGTTAAATGCTTAATAAAATATATTGGTTTTAAATGATACAATGTTCCTAAATGTTTAAAAAAATAAAAAATTTGAATAATAAATGCTTAATAAAATATATTTTTCAAAAAGCACACAGAGATGTAAGTTGACTCGCAAGTGCCATGTAAATCAAGGAATGTTGTAAAGGAGGTGGCCCCACATTGACTAGCAAGTGCCGTGTAAATCAAGAAATGTTGTAAAGGAGGTGGCCCTATAAATGTTGTAAAGGAGGTGCCCCCATACTTACCGGCTATGTGGACCCACAAAATAGAATGTTGTAAAAGAGGTGGCCCCATGCTTGTCGGCTGTGTGGACCCACCAGAACAGTTACTGGATTCCCCAGTAAAAACACAATATTTTTTTCAATGATAAAAAATTTATTTGTTAGGAGGGTTGTTTATAAGTTTGATACTTTTATGAACACTAATGTAATTTTGATGTTATCTTTGTTTTGGTTTTGGTTTAAAGGGACTAACAAGACAATTTTTTTTTATGTGAAAAAATATCAATTTTTTTTTATTATGGTGGCCATTTAAATAAAGATATTAATTTTTATTTTACTATTTATTTTATTAAATGTTATTGATTCTTATTATATTTATATAAATTTTATAACTTTATAAAAAAAATTTGAATGAAATTCTTTGGGGAAAAATATTAAAATTTATCATTGAAATACTTATGTATTAAATTACTTTAAAGTTTTTACAATATTAGAAATAGTTTTTCAATTCCAATCTTTTGGTCACACACCTCTAAAATCCATACATACACAAACACACATCATTAAACTCTTTAATTATTGGTTGTGGATTTAGCTTTGACTTTCAACTTTTTGAAATAGCCTTTCGTCGTTATCCTTCAGTAATTGTGGATTGTGGATTTCGTGATGCCTTTCAACTTTTTTGAATTAACATTCTGCATTTATCCTTCCATAGTTGTGGATTGCGCATTGTGGGTTTCCTTTTAAATTTTTCGAAATAACCTTCGAAAAATCGTCTTTCCACACTTAGAGGTTTGTTGGTTAAGACCTTGTAGTTTGTTTATAAATGATTATGGATCACATTGAATGGCCTTACAACCATATTGTTATGAATTGTATTTCTAATAATTTATATGGTTTAATGTTGTGATTCGTCCTACGACCCATAGGGTATTTAGATCTCGGAGAATAAGTATAAACTAACTTAACTTTGTTGACGGGAATAAAGTGGTGGAGTGGCAAGACTAGTTCTCCCATGATGATCTGAGAGGTAAGGTGTTTCTTGGTTACGCAGGCTTACATAGTTCAATCAAACTAAGGCACCTTTCTCTTTTGTTTATGCATTTCATTACTTGTGATGTGATTAGATGTATAGTGTGTTGACAGCCTTGGTCATCGATAACCTGCTACTAGTTATTACGTTTTCTATCGCCTTGTTTTTTTTTTAACTTGGTAAGTGTTGTTATCGTCAATTTAGCCATTACGACTAAATTTCTTATACATTGATTATTCTTCATTATGGTATTAAATTCGTCATTTTTAGATGTCATCAATACATTTTCGGGCTATGGATATTTTTACTATATTTTCTATTTAAACATTTCTTATGTTCTTTGATTGGAAGGTTATTAGTGGTTTGAACGCCAAGATTTTGATTGATAATTCGAGAGATTTACATGGAATACTTTGTATCCCATGGTGCTTAAGCCTAAACACCTTGACACTATGGTATTAGACCCTAAGTTCTAAACCTATGGACTAAACTTTATCTACATTCCTAAGCAAAGGTCTTAAACTTGAACTAGCGCAACCTATGACTAAGTATGATGGAAATGCTATCATAGTGCAAGATTTGTAATGTGACAATGTTAATGTTTAACATTTAGGGTGACATAGTATATGGTATAAAACACATGTTCCAAGGTTTAAGCGATGGTATGAAGGGTGGTGATAATCGATACTTTGTAACAAGTCGTGACTACGGGAGTGGGTTTGTGGAAACATTAATGGACTCCAAGCTGGTGCATTTAATGCTTGTGCGAAAGTGTGATAGCCTTTCCCTTAGGCTTGGATCACGATGGACGTGTATTACGTTTGACATTTGGGGTTTCATTGTTTGGCTCTATGTAGAGGTATGGTCATGGAGGCAACTTCCCACTTGTGAAGGTAAGCCCACGTAAAATCCTAAGCCTGCATATTAATTTTGTTTACGGTTTAAGAAATTGCATACTCCTCATACCCATTTGATTGTTGCTTGCAAGTGTCGAAAGGGATGGAGGGAAGCATGGCTACAACACAATTGGATCCTAGTGTTTCATTCGTGGCCACGGTAAGCCTGCTCATCGAGTTAATGCTTTTCACCCTTCAATCTTGTGGGAGGGCTACATTTTGCATGGTTGTTTTGGCTGGGGCTTGATGCTGTAGAGAAATTGATTTTTCCATCAGGCTTTGAATATAGACTTGGTTATTTTTAATGTTGAGGCGGTATGCCATGAATTGTTTCTTAGGCCATTCGGCTATGTGTAATGTTCATTTTTGGTTATGTAAAATGTTACTGTTATGGTTTTGGGATTTCAAAACCATGGGCTGCACCATTGTAAGCAATGGTGCCATATCCCATTGGCACGTCTGTGTAAAGCCTTGCTCTCGGCCTTTAATGGCGAATGTGTATAGACTTTTGGGAAACTCTATGCAAATAGATGTAAGCATTGGTTTTTTTATTATTTGTAAAGGTTTATGGGGTATGCGATTCCCTCATGCATTTTTATTTAACTCTGTATTTTAAATGGGGTTTTTAATGGACAGAGGCATACACCTTACCAGATGCTCTACGTGTAATTCTTGTTCATTAGTTTGATAAATGTAATAGTTCAATAGCGTGGGTAAAATTCATGCCTTCAATGCCATGAGCCTTCCCACGGTGTTGCGATAGCTTGTAATTTCATTACTTACAGCATCTGGTTCTTATATGATATTTGGACTGTGTTTTAAATCGTTGTTTGACCTTGGTCATGACTTATGTGAGCACTGTGTATTAAAATGTTAGTGGGTTTCATGGAGGCCATGATATGCAGACCCTTGATGGCACTCGTTGTTTTTAAATAAGTTGGACTCGGTATTAAAATGTTTAGCGGCTGAGGCCGTGCTGTAGCTAGAGACCTCTCTGTTAACATAGGCATTTTAATTATATGGCAATCGCGTGAGTCATGGCCTGTGTGATTAAACATATGAGCTTCATCGT
>LPNX011025920.1:0-14561 GCA_001517045.1 Pseudotsuga menziesii
TGAGCTTTCTGACTTGCACATAAATAAACTATTGTTGAGTTATGATTTCATTTGTTGTAAGAAAGTCTTTGTTTTAAATAAAGGTGGTTAACTAGTGGTTACGTGGAAAACCTCACATTTCTGGAAATGGTGAACATTTGTTGAATAGTTAGACTGTGGTTTTCCATGTGAATTCCTTCCACTAACTAGCTTCTCGAAATCTTTGTGTGCATTGAGGTCCTACTTAAGCTCCTGTAAGGTCAATCAGACTCAAAAGTCTAGAACACTATGCTGAGGCTCCGCGCACTTTACACTTAAAATCTAAAGGGCGATGACAGAGAACCCATGGAGAATAGCAAGATGAACAGGGTGTTAAATCTAAATGCTCCCATGCCGGATAATAAATGCCAAAAGGCAGATAAGAGTCAGAATTCCTATAAAAGCATCATGCTCCAAAGCTAAATCCAGACCATAAAGTACTAATTTGCCAATGATCCTCTCCGTCCGTGAGTTGAAACCTTTAGCACATCACTCACACAAAAGGGCACTATGGGATAGAGGATCCTGAATTAAAATTCAGTAAGAAAGGCATGCATGAAGACTCTCATTAAAAGAGGATAAAATCCGAAAAGCACAAAAGTTGCTAAGATGGCATGGGAATGAGAAACAAATGAACATCTCTGTTTATCATCTGCTACAATCCTGTGGTGTCCCATGTTACCAGCTACCTGAAGGAAAATTAATAATGAACTCATTTTTTGGCCTCAGCAGAGTTATCCGGACTCTAGAATCTTGACTTTCATCGCCCAAAGTGGACTGATATCAACGATAAAGGTACACGTTTCTGTTATTGAGAAATCTATCTAGCTGGAAGAATTCAAGGAATACATTTGTTGTAGGACAGTCTGCTTTCCAAGAAAGAAACCACCCAGAGATCTAGGTTCACCAGGAAATCGCCAGTTGTTGCTGCCGCAACCTTTTCCCTGACTTCAGTTTTTCACTTAAATTCTGGGACCCCTCCTTATCTTGATTTACTTGGATCTAAGGTTGAAATTTTGGCGTCTTTGAGTATCTTTGCTTTAAAGTTGAGCGTCCGTCTTGTTGGCTGGTTGCGTTCAGTTCAATGTGAGTCGCGAGATCGGTTTTAACACTTTTAAGAGTGTGAAGGTTTACCTTATCGAAATTTTGGTTTTTGGCCTCATTTGAGCCTTAGCACTGTTAATTCTTCCCTTTGGATCGGGCCTCTTTTGGAAGAAGTGGAGTCTTATATCACTCGCCGTTGCGGCTCTTAGACCAAAGTCTCCGTCCGATCCACTTCTCTCCGACGCCCGATTCGGGTTGTGAATCGCTTGCCCCATAGTTCCGGTTCACCCGACGTTGCGGTTGGGGAGATAAAGTCGGGCCCCGACGTGAGTTTCACCCGGCACCCGAACTCCGCCTTATTTAGCCTCCGTCGCCTTTTTTGTAGCCTGCGTTCCGTCCGCCGTTGCGGGTGGCAGAGTAGTCTGTCGTCCGATCCACTCCTCTCCGCCGCCCGATCACCTACGACGCCCGTGTTTCCGCTCCCCCTCTTCTGGCACTCCTCCGCCGTTGCGGCTCCTGGAGCCTTCTCCCATCCGGTGTAAGAACCTTGTCTCATCCGATCTAAGAACTGCCTGACTGCCGATTTACCTTTTCGTTGTCGTTCCGAGCCTCCGCAGTTCCTCACCCGGATGAACTAGGCTAGCTCGTTGTGAATATATCATTATAATTTTAAAATTATGGATGCCTAATGTCTGAATTCAATGGATAATGCACCAAGTTTGTATGCAGAGATCATCTCATGAATCGCTGAAGCAGAGCATCGCGCCGGAAAGGACAACGTGAACGAATGACCGAGGCGCCGATGGGACATTTTCTTTTTAGCGGTTACTGTCAGAAAATAAACGCCTGTGGAAATGATGGAGAAGGTGAAACGACCAGGAAAGAAACTGAATCGTCAAGGGCATTGAAAAGACGCGTTGAGGGAACCCAGAGGGCATCAGTTGTAGTTTAAATAATGGGAAGCTCGATGAAAGGAGGGCTTTTTCCCTTAGAAAATTTTGTAATTGTTGACTTGGAAGAGGAACTATTTCGTTTTGCGAAGTGAACTGCAATTTTGTCTGCTGGAAAGAGTAAAGAAGTGAAATGTACCAATGCTATTCAATGAATAATGCTGAAGAAGAACTATTTCGTGTTCAGCTGTATTTCATGCGCTGTAAGGATATTTGATGTTTCGAACCTAAGTTCTTGTTAATTATTCTGCAGTCTTTTCTGGGATGCATTTGCACTATGAGCAATAATTGTTGTTATAGAATGATCGGCTAACTGGTTATTTGAATATTTGTAGTTTTCATGTGCTGTGGGAAAAGTATCAGCTATCTGTGATTTTTCTTACCGTATGTGATTTTGTATTGCTCAGTTAAGATGATAGCCTCGCTCCCTAGGGATAGTTTAGATAGTTAGTTATTTCTGTTCGTATCTGGTTTGTTTGCTTGTGAGCATAAGACGAGAGGTAAGAACCTGCGCATCACTTTGTGACCGCCCCCTGCATTTAAATCAGCCTGCATTTAATTAGGCACGTGCATATCATTCCTATTAAGTCAAAAATACAAATTCCGGTGGACCGGGCCGCAACCGGTAAACCCTTGTTGTTATTTTGACCTACGGTAGCCGGACCGTAAACCGGACGGATTCCCTATACCAAACAGTCAGCGGGCTAGTTGGGAACGCTGATTGGGGAGAATCCCTTACTGTTGCCGCCTGCGAGTTTCCAGGCCTCAACAGGTCCAGAGCACGAAAAAGAGAAAACTGAGCTCATATGAGGTGTTCCTTTTCTGTAAATTTAGTCCCTCAGGTTTCGAAAAGTGATAAACCTATACCTGAGAATACTTTTCTCAATTCCGCAGAAAAGAGAGTGATTATTTCTCGTATTATTCCACATGGTCCGAGAAAGAGATAACCTACCACCAATGCGGATGCCCATTCACATATTCTTAACGAGCTTGAATGGACAAGTTTCTTCAACAGTCAAGTCTATTTTGAGGAGTTAGAACTGGGCCTAAAGAAACTCCGTAAGGGTGGGGAGTCTTATAAAGGGATAGCTTGTAAAAAGAGACCAAAATGAGGCTCAATTTGGCGTGAAAAATAGCTAAGAAGACTCCCCTGAACCTATGACAGCTGCAGCATGAGTATCGAAAGACAATAAGTGGGTTCTAAACGAGGATACTCATGTGAGGAAAGTCCTATCCATGGAAGAACAATGGCATAAACGAGGTACTAATGGTTAAAAATACCATAGTCCGTGGTCAAAGTGTTAATGCTAGGATTAAGATGGATTAGGTATAAATGCAAAATACATCTGAAATGACCAAAAACCATCCTATATGAGCGAAAAAACAACTTTAAACGACCATAGACCTGTCACATTGAAGAAAAAGATATGGCATTAGTTTGATTTTATATAAAAAATATGAACTATAGGGAAAAAACCCACTTTGAAAATAATATTTCTATAAATAGTTCAAAATATAAATCAAAACTCACCATTTGATTTTTTACCCAAAATAGACAAAGTTTACCTCTACCTTTGATTGCTCGGTGTGGACGACTCGGTGGACAATTCTGGAAACCGCAAGTGCCAGGTAAAACTACACTCCATGCTCTTTCATTTGATCCAAGCAAATTTCAATTTTTGGCCCAATTTTCATGTTTTTCAACATCCTCAAAGCATGAACGTTGTGTATGCGAGTATGGTATATCAACAATCGCGTACACGCATTTTGTACACGGGTTGCCCGAAGGCAAGTCGCGTACAGTATGCGACTTGTCCAAAGGACAGTCGCGTACACTGCGTGAGGTATAAAAAGGTTATGTAGGGCCAAAAAAACAATTTTTTATATGAATTTAATTGTTTATAAATGGCTTGTTTATCAGATTGAAATATGGTGCTTGAGTGGAGGGAGAGGGAGCATGAAGACATGGACCAAGAAGCTCTACAAGATGCCCCCACGGTAAATGCTTTGCGGCAAAGTGGGTTATTGAAATTCTTCTATACCTTACCTATGCAATCAAATGTCCGCCTACTAGAGTTTTTGATAAACTATTGGGATCATGATCTCGGTACGTTTGACCTTCAAGGTGAGTTTCTAGAGGTTACTTCGAAAGATGTCTATTTTATCTTTGGTTTATCACAACGGGGAGCTCCGGTGAACTTGGAAGGTACCGGCAGAGGCGGTGACCTTCTAAGTGTACAGAACTACATAGATATATACTGCGAGCCTGACACTCAAAAGAGGGGTAGCTACATCTCTATTGTGCATATTCGCAGCTTGCCCTTACAGGTATTGGGGAGTACTATAGTGAGGGTTGCAGGGTCATCATCACTTCACCTTGCAACTTGGAACCAAATGAGACTTGCAATGGACTGTCTACAGGGAGCTCTATATGATTGGTGTTTGGGAGTAATCTCGATAATGAGGAAGCAACTCTCTAACTGTAAAAGAGGACGGCGGAAGAATTTTGGTTATTCTAGCATATTGGTGGCTTTTTCCTTTGAGAGGGTGCCCGGTTTGAGTCCTGCAGTACCACTACCAGTTCGATCTCCCCGTCAGCCTAGACTGAGTAGGTGGGGACAGATCTTCCTCCACCAGGGAGGTGGTGGATCAGTTCAGAGCGAATACGACGACGACTTCTACGTTTGGTGGGACCGACAGTTACCAACATTGGAGCAGTTTCCATATGCTGGACTAGATTTCCGAGGTGACACCGATCTTGTCCTCCCTCCTGGAGGAGCATGGGGAGAGTCAGGTATTTTTTTTTCAAGTTTTAAAATTTTTATGAATTTTAATTATAAAGATATATACATATGTATAAGAGTTTTTAATCCTTTTTAAAATGTTAAAATGCAGATATTGGACCAGTCTGCCCTACTGGGCATCAATGCATGTATGTGCATTCTGTGGTGGGAGAGGACCAGGGTTTGATTACGGTTCTTGAGGGAAAGCTGGCCGGGCTTACCCAAAGAGTACCTACATTACGTATTGAGCATATCCCTACCGTCATGCAGGAGCTAGTGGTTGGTATACCACCTGTATGGATACGCCTTATGAGGCGGGTAGCTACAGCAGTACTTGTGTATATTGATGCCGTTGAGGCTGCTGCAACCGAGGAGGCTGAAGAAGCCCAAGAGCAGAGTGATCAGGGGGACCAGGGTGGTCAAGCTTAGACTTAGGAGCATTTTATGGACGTTGATCCATTTTTTGTATATTTTTTGTATATTATACAGTTATGACTGGATCTGAGGTTCAGAAACTCGACTTATCTATATGGATAGATATTCACACACACACACACACACATATATATATATATATAAATATATATATTTTGCCGGTTTTATTTACAAGTATTTTGTAATGTGTCTGTTGTATATTTTTATGCAAAATGTGTTAAGTGCCAATCCAAGATATAATTAACATACGCATCAGTTAATGAATTTTGATTTCTTGGAATATGATTGAATGTAATAAACTCAGAATTTCTTTCCAATAACCTAACTTGCATAAACTAACATAGTAAAATAGGGTTCCGCACCTGATAAGCTCGATTGAGCTAGGAAACCACCAGTTGAGAGTCAAGTCGGACTTCCAGCTGAGTGATACCGCGTGACAAAGCATCCCATAAGAGTTCAATGACAGCCTTGTATTCGGCCACATTATTGGTAGCAGGACCTAAGCAAGCGCCTCCAGAGGCGACTAGCTGTCTTGAGGGCGAGTAAATGACCCATGCGGCTGAAGCCAGATTACAAGTGTGGCGACTGGCGCCATCAGCGAAACCTACGAACCACTCGGAAGACATCTATAACAACCAACAGATGGTATAAAAACACAAACCAACGAACTATTGTACATAAAAATACATACAATAAAAATACAGGAAAAAGCGCTAAGCCTAAGCATAGTACTTTTTCAAGTAGAGCCCATTTCTAGGCTCAGGTAGCTTATTCCCTTCGAAATCAGTCAATTCATATGCACCCTTCTTCAACACCTTTGACATGACATAAGGCCCTAACCACATAGACCTGAATTTTCCTGCCCCCAGGGGTTCTTTGTCTTGATCCCAGAGCAAGACAAGCTCCCCTTCAGAAAAAATTCAAGGCTTGACCGATTTATCGTATTGGCTTTATACCCTATTTTTATGAGCTTCGTTTGCTGTCAGCGCATCTCTACGTTGCTCATCTAGATGTTCTAAATGTAATAAACGTTCTTCCAGCTCAGTCGTATCAGGTAACACATGAATAGCAAACTTTAAGGACGTAATTTCGCATTCGATCGGGGTGACTGCTTCCACTCCGTGAACGAGTTGGAAAAGAGAAAACCCTGTAGCAGTTTTCATATTGGTCCGATATGCCCAAAGTGCAGGATACAACATGATGTGCCAATTGGAATGGGCTGCATTAATAGTACGTTTGAGAATAGTCTTCAAAGTTTTATTTACAGCCTCGACTTGACCGTTTGCTTGCGGATAGAACGAAGATGAATGCTCGTCTAAACCCTAGCATAGTGGTCAATTCAATCATCAAACTATTTTGGAAGTGACTGCCATGGTCTGTGACAATCTCTTTAGGGATACCGAATCGTGCGATAATTTGGTTGAAAACGAAAAAGGCTGCAGTTTCTCCGTCAGCTTTAAAGGTGGGCATTGCCTCTTCCCACTTCGTGAAATAGTCTACAGCAACAATGATATGTTTGTGCCCCCCTGCCGAGACTGGGTTGCACGTCACATAATCTAGCCCCTACTTCGTGAAGGATGTTGCCGCCTAATTCACACTTTAAGATGCAGGAAAGTCACAACCTGCTATGTGTGTCCTTGGGGGCAAGTGAGAGCTGGGGACCACTGTCACCACAGTCCACAACTCCTCCGTTTAGGCAAGATCCCAACAGAGCCAAGGGGGGTAGTCCCTATGGGAAAACTAAGTTCCAGGTTTATTAATTAATTACAGATTAATTAAAGGGATCGTTTAATAAGAAATAAGGCTAGGACTCTAAGAGATGACAATCAGACTGATGCAATATGCAAGATTTAAATGACAGTCAACTTTTTACTTTAAACCAGTGCCTAGATAATGGAGTCAAAAGATAGATTACCACTTTACAAGTTTACAAAATAATTTAGAGATTTAAGTTATGATTAAACTGCAGCTTAAGTGTTTAAAACTGAGATACACGAATGATATAATTATAAATGACAATGAACCAAAATATTAAAACAATGCACAAATGGTTTAATGTATACAATGTGAACAAGATTTCCAATATGGCAGAGAAGTGCTTCTGAGTGAAAATGATTGAACCAACCGTAAATTAAATAATGGAAAGACTTTAAGCAAATAAGCATTCACCACATAACGATTGCAAAAAATGAAAATAAATGTAACTGAAACGTAAAGTGCCGGAAGTAAAAATTGTAGTGCAATGTTGGAGTGGAAGAGTGCTTGAAATAGGAGAGTGTTGTAGAACCGGTTTTGAAATGTCTCTTGGTTTATTTTAGTTGATTTTATTAAAGTTTTTCTTCTTGAATTAAGTTTTAGAATCGGTGGTGTGACTACCCCGATCTAGAACTTCTCCAGTCAAAGAAGGAATGCTGTTGCGCTCAACAAAGTGGGAACAAAGTCCACCCGTAGCTCACAGGTCAATCCCCAATGCCCCGGTGCTCAACAAGGAGGACGTCGAAGCGCCTAGAGACCACCCACGGTCTACTATCCCTTCTAGCTTCCTGAGGTCACTGTTTCTAGTTGACAGAAAAA
Source organism: Pseudotsuga menziesii (assembly GCA_001517045.1). Classification (NCBI taxonomy): domain Eukaryota; kingdom Viridiplantae; phylum Streptophyta; class Pinopsida; order Pinales; family Pinaceae; genus Pseudotsuga; species Pseudotsuga menziesii. The sequence continues at coordinate 7,805 of LPNX011025920.1, forward strand.
ATGCTAAATGGATGCCTATTAAACTAAGACTTCCCTGTCCCCTGGTCGTATCTCGGAGTACCCCGAAGGGTTATAACCGAGTAGAGGAGCAGGATGTGGGAAGTTGTTGTTGGTAAGTTTTAAGGTTAAATTTTATCTGGGTGATTAGCATGCAAGGTTTATTTTCAAGCGATCAACAAGATCAACCAAGCTGTATCCCTTATGGGAGGTGCCGGTATTTGATCTTGGACTTGGAAAATAAAATGTTTGATTGTAGTACAAGAAAGAAAGTTATTTTAATTACCTAAGCCCCCACTTCCCCTTTTTTCATATCCAGCTTGAAGTCCCTAAAAGGAGATGACAAGCGGATAGAGGATACACAGGTTTAATGGGTTGTATGATTACTTTTAAACAAAAATGAAATTTGCATAAACAGAAATATGAAACAACTATTATCCTACTTCCTACTCTACTTCCTAATCTATCTACTTATGGATTACAAATGGTTACAAAACTTTATAGAATACCCCAAGAGACTCTCATTGGGGTTTACAATAAATCAGAAAAAATTGAGAGAGAGAGTTGAGGGTTTGAACCCCTTTTGAACCGGTTGAAGGTTGAGGAAATCCTGGGCCTATTCGGGCATCAAATCTCCCTCACTTGTGCATAACCTGTCATAAACCAGCAAGCTATTCTTCGCTGGAAATCACAGAAAACACTAAAAATTTGTTGTTAAAACATTAGTACAAAATTTACAAATTTACATAAAAAATCTGAATGTGAAATATTGCGGAAATAAGAGATTTAGAGGGCTGGAAAATGAGTTTCCAGCCACCTAAACAGTGTTTAAACAGCAGAAATATAAGCCCTAACTAATATATAATAGGTTGGGGCCCTAAAACAAGGGTTATATTCACTATACAGTGAATAAAACCCCTTTTCAGGAAGGCTGAAAGTAGATGGCCGAATTTAAAATTTGCCGGAATGAGATTTTTGGAGAGATCTCCTTGCTTGGTCAACCTGCAAAAAGTCTAGATCTGCAAACTATCGTAAAGCTAGTGGTGAACATCCAACAGTTCCTGCAAAATACTTTGAAAGAAGATGTCAAATCATTCACAAAAGAAAGCAAAAACACTTTTACTCTCTAATCCCTCCACAAAATACTTTGTGGAGAGCTAACTAGACTAGTACAATAATGCAAAACTAGAAAAATACACAAGTTACCTCAAGAGTAGTAGATCATGAAAGAATTTGCAGCATAGTGTCCCTCCAAAGAAATTTTTATTAAATGGCCCAACTAGGGCAAAGCTTCAAATACAAAGTGTAGCAAGAAAATATGAGAGTAAGAAGAAATTTCCGGCAGCGTAACAATAGCATGAGAGATCATGTCTAATGAGGGAGTGAGACCCTCATTAAATAGTTGAGGCAAACCCCAACCTATTGAAGATAAATGGTTGAGATTAGATCTAGATCTAGGGTTTAATCTCCACCACTAGATCTAGGTATTTGACTTTCCATTCTTCTCAATTAATCCACACCCTCAGATTAATTTTTAATCAATGGCTCATAAGCTTGATCCATGCTCTAAGTAATATTAACCTTTGGATCTAGGTCTTTGACTTAAAATCCACCATTAGATGAGCTTTTAGGTTTTGAATAAAAATAGAGTAGGCCCACTTAGGCACCCCTCTAAAAATGGTGGAAATCTCCAAATTTAGCGCCCTCCAAAATAGTGTGAAAACATGGGCCCAAAAGATAGCGCCCTCCTCTAGATTTGGTGGCGCTCCACTAAGTTTAGCGCCCTTCATTAATATGCTAACGTCCTCCTTTTGTAGCGCCCACCTTTAAATATGGGGCGTCTCCAAATATGGCGGCCTCTAAACATGTTAGCGCCACCTCTAAAACGTGGAGTCTTCATTATATATGGCGGCCTTCTTTAAACCCTAGCGCTTCCATCAAGTTTTAGCGCCCTTCCTTATGGTAGCGCCCACCTCTATAATGGTAGCGCCTCCATCTTTTAACCTTGACGTTCTCCAATATAGTGGCACCCTTTAAATAGGTAGCGCCCCATCTTTAGCTTGGTCTTCCACTAAAATATGACGCCTCCTCTAAGATTAGCGCCTTCATCTTTTTAATGTGGCGCCCCTCTCCATAATGCATGCGCCCTCTATATTTGATGGACGTTTTACCCTAGTGCTCCACTTTAGCTTTTAAACTTGGTCGCCCCTACTTTAGTGAGGGTTTTGGTATCATTTTAAACTTGACTCTAAACTTGGCATTGCTCCAAAACATTATTTAACCTTTAGACTTAGGTTAAATTTAAATTCACCTTAGATTTAAAATTTTTAATTTAATTTTTTAAATTTTTCCAATTTTGACTTAGGAAAAATTAAAAATAAATTAAAAAATTTATATCCTGGCCATGGGGGGGTGGAAAACTTTGAAATAAATTTTCCTAGGCTTAGGAACCCCCAAACCAAGTTACCATGGCGACTTTTTTTTATTTTTTACTTCAAAATCAAAAAATGTGAATTTTGACTTAGGGAAATTAATTAATTCCCTAGGAAAAATAGACCTTGCTTAGACAAAAAGGGTCTATCTCCTCAACCACTCATTAGAATGACATGGGACTCGAAGCAATGGCTTAGGGGGTTTCATAGCAATTAACTTTGCATTCATAGCCCCTATTACAAAATGCCATGCTTGAGCAATTACATTATTACATTGAAAACTGAGTTAATTAATCACCAAGGGGTGAAATTAATTAACCAGAAAAAACAAATATAAATACAACAACACAACGAAACTCCACAAGACTCTATACAAATGTCCAGCATGGTCATGAATCATACTTTGAAGCCTTAGCCACCTCATGGACTTGACTGGTAGAACGCCCGTCACCACTTTGGAGGATTTTGAGTGAAAACCAAACCGATTAAACTCGTTTACGCAACAAGATCAATTGGAAAGGGCAAAACACTGGATGAGGGGACATCTCTAACAACCAGTTCCATGGTGTGGCATCCGTATCATATGCCCCATACTAGCACATAAAATTACATTAATTTTCCCACGCAGGGGAGCGGACATTTCGTTTTACAAAGGGGCAATAGCCCTACAGAAGTGAAAAATCCTCAGATTTTTCCAAGGTACAACTTGTACAATTATGTACATCTTCATGTACATGGAGTTGCCACCTAGTCGAAATAGGTGGGCAACATCTGGCTCCAACTAGGGGACATGTGTTCGATCATTGGAGAGCACATGAGAACTCCAGAATCCTGCAACCACAAATTTCTCACCAATAACCAACATAAGGCCTCTAGTAAAAGCAATAAATAAACAATAAACAATATAAATAAATGAAATTGCTATACATATATGCATAAACAATAAACAAATGAAAATAATACAAAACTTTTAAAAATACAAGGGAAAAGGGTTAGGAATACGGTACAGAGGGTGTCCCTTTGGACACCACGTTGACTCTATGTGTAATAAAACTTGAGCTATTGACCATTCCTTGGAATGTTCAATGGCTCACCATCCAAGTGACTCAGGTTGAAAGAATTTGGACCTGCAACTGATATGATCACATAAGGGCCTAACCACAGGCTGTCAAATTTCCCATGCTTCCCTGGCTTTTCTCTGCCTTTGTCCCACAGGACAACTGTATCCCCTATTTTGAAATCTCTCTGTCTAGCTGACTTGTCAAAGGTTTTCTTTGTCTTTTCCTGACTTTTAAAGTTTTGGTCATAAGCATTTCTCCTTATTTCATCCAACTCAACTAACTGATTTACTCTGTTTTGAAGTGCAGACTCTTCTATGTCAAACTCTCGGAGCAACTGATACACTGGCAGGGTAAGGTGAATCAGTAGCTGGGCTTCTACACCATAAACCAACTCAAAAGGACTTTTGCCTGTAGATGCTTTCTTTGTTATTCTATCAACCCATAAAGCATGTTTTATTTTATTGTCCCAAGACCTTTTGTTTTCCCCAACAATTTTCTTGAATATGGTCATTAAGTTTTTGTTACTAGATTCTGCTTGACCATTTCCTTGAGGATAATAATCTGATGCATGAGATAACACTATGCCATACTTTAAACAAAATGCAGACATTTCAGCTGAACAAAAGGCTTTAGCATTATCTGTTACTATCTTTGAAGGCACTCCAAATCTTGTTATTATCCTATCTTCAAGAAAATCCATGACTACCTTTTCATTAGCTGATTTAGTGGGAATGGCTTCAACCCATTTAGTAAAGTAATCTGTAGCTGTTATAATCCATGAAAACCCATTACTTGAATTATCTTTAAACTTCCCTATGAAGTTTAAACCCCACTGCTGAAAAGGTGCTTCTACAACAACTGGCTGAAGGGGAAGGGCAGCTAACTTTTGTTTCCCAATGAACAACTGACAAGGCTCACACTTCCTCACAAACTGATGCACATCTGAAAATATGGTGGGCCAATAATATCCGGCTCTAAGAATCTTATGGGTGGTGGTTCTAGCAGCAAAGTGACCACCACAAAAACCATTATGAAAGTCATCCATTAGTTTTGTAGACTCATTCTCATCCACACATCTAAGGATAACCCCATCTGGATTCCTCCATCCTAAACCATCTTTAATTAAGATATACTTGGATGCTTTGAGCCTTAAGGCTCTTCTCTTATGGCCAACAAGATGACTTGGGCAAGTTAAGTTCTTAAGGTAAAAGATAATATCAGAATACCATTCAACTTGCTCAAGTTTTAACAAATCTGGGGATGATTCTGGAATATCAATCTCACAAACCATATTCTGATCAACCATACCTAAGGCCTTCTCATTACTTTTTGTTAACATCTTAGCTAATCCTTGTCCTTTGATTAATTTAGTGGGTCTGATTTCTAAATCATATTCCTGAATTTTAGCAACCCATCTACTTCTTGGACCTAGGCCTTCTTCTTGAGTTAACACATCTTTAATTGCTGTATTAGGAACATACCCAATTACTTTGGCATACCCTATGAAAATCCTGACATGCTTAAGAGATTTTACCAAGGCATAAGCCTGTTTTTCTATTATATGGTATTTTAATTATGAATCTCTTAAGATTTTGCTCATGTATGCTATGGGTTGTTCTTGACCTTGGTCATTTTTCTGTAATAAAACACCAGCAATGGTGTCTTTAGATGCAAAGGAGAAAAGATAGAATTCTTTAGTGTAATCTGGACTAATTAATACGGGAGCTTGACCACAGGCATCTTTTATTTGCTGGAAAGCTCTTTTTCCTGTTTCATCCCATTGAAACTTGACATCATTTCTAAGTAACTTATTCAAAGGCTTAGTTACTTCTGCTAGATTAGGAATAAATCTCCTAAGGAAATTAATTGTACCAAAGAAAGATTGGAGGCCTTTCTTTGTACTAGGCAAGGGGAGTTTAGCAATTGCTGCAACTCTTTCTGGATCTATTTTGACACCTTCTTTACAAATTATGTGACCCAGTAATTTCCCTTCAGTAACCCCAAAAACTGACTTAGCTGGATTTAAAGATATCCCAAATTCTCTGCATCTTTCAAAAACCTGTTTTAAATGTCCTATGTGAGTTTTTCCATCCTTAGAAAAAACCGTTAGATCATCCTGGTAAATTTCAATAATTTTTCCAATTAAACCTCTGAAAGCATAATCCATAGCTCTTTGAAAAGTAGCTCCGGCATTAGATAAACCAAAAGGCATCCTGATGTATTCAAATGTTCCCCATGGAGTAGTAAATGTTGTTTTATGCCTATCTTCTTCTTTAACTCTGACTTGGTTATAACCAGAAAAACCATCAAGCATTGAAATCATACCAGATCCTGTTACTCTTTGCAATAAAGTTTCCATTTTAGGGAGGGGATAATTATCTTTTTTGCACACAATATTTAGATTTCTGAAGTCCACACATAACCTGATTTGACCATTTTTCTTCCTAACCACCACCAAATTGGAGCACCAAGAAGAATGTCTAGTGTGGGCTATTATTCCAGCTTTCAACATCTTTTGAAGTTCTTGTTGCACTAAGGGAGCCAACTTAGGATTTATTTGCCTAAGTTTCTGTCTAAATGGTTGGGCTTCTTCTTTTAGTGGAATAGTATGCTGAATTACATCTTCCTTATATACTTTAAGTTCATCATATGTGAAGGCCAAAACATCCCTATATTCCCTTAGCAAGTTAATAATCTGTTCTCTTTCTTCTCTAGGTGTCTTTTTGCCAATTTTAACCACTCTAGGTTCCTCATTAGTTGCTATGTTCACTTCTAAGTAATCACTTGGCTTTGTACCTGATTCTTCTTTAGGTTTATGGCCATCTTCTCTATCAAAAGCCCTTTCTAAAGACACAACTTTTCTAGGGGCTGGATTAAGCTTTTGACTTTCTTCTGCATAATAACAACCTTCTTCCTCTTCACAAATGTGGAAGTCAGCAAATTCTCCTATATTACTCAAAAACTTAATCACTTGTTTATCATCATCAAAGACTTGCCAATTATCTACATTATCTGGAACTGAAGGCCTGAAGATAACTTCCATTTTAACTTCTTCATCTACTAACTCTTTCGGTCTCTGAAGGGTGGAAGCAGCAACTGCAAGTCTATTCGCCTTGGCATTAAGTTCTCTTGGAATCGCAATAAATTCTATATGATCAAAACAATGAACAAGATCCAAAATTGCATCCCTATATCTTCTTAACCTTTCTGATTTGCAGGCAAACCGTTTATTAACTTGTGAAATGATCAAATCTGAATCACCTTTAA
>LPNX011025920.1:15660-132207 GCA_001517045.1 Pseudotsuga menziesii
AGAAATATTAGATTTACCAGCAGCTTGCATGTTCTTATCTATCTTGATAGTCTTTTCTTGTGCATCCTTAAGATCTGTAGGTTCCTTATCCCTTATCTGATATTTCATTTCCCCTTCAAATGCTTGGATGTAATAAATCAAGAGAGATGCTTCTTTGGGCTTGATGTCTGTAGGTAAACTTTTTACTAAGTCATTAAATCTTTTATTAAATTCATCCATGGTCTCATTTTCTTGCTTTTGACTGGTATGCAGGGCTGCCAACAGGAAATGGTTATCCCTTCTATCACCCCATCTATCATTGAAAGCTTCAATGATTGTTTTGAGAGTTTTGAACTTATTATCATTCTGATCTTGAAACCATTCCATAGCATCATCTTCTAAAGATAAAATAAACAGCTTCATCTTGACATCCTCATAGTTATGAGCATGACACCACTTGGCGAGACATTGGTTGAACCTGGTGATGTGAGACTTGGCACTGACGGCATTATTACCTTGAAAGGAAGGCAATTTTTCGATAGCTTTCTCTGGCAAATCATGAGGATAACCAATGATGTTAGAAAAATCACATGGCTTGCATAAATCATCCATTGGTGTGGGTTGGTTGTTTTGGGCAAACAACAAATGGATATTAGAGATAGCCTTTTCTCCAAGACTTGCAAGGAGTCTACGGGGAGCGAGCCTATTCAACCTCCTCCTATATACCCTTTCAGGTTCGGCGAGGGAGTTGAGTAGACCAGCTGAATGGCTCCGGGTAGAATACCTTACTATATTTGAAAGTGGAGTCGCCACTTGGAGAAAAAGATAGCTCTAATATGGGTAAACAAGTTATTAAAATTAATTAAAGAATTTTATTAACAGTTTTTTAAAGAATTAAAGAATTCAAAATAATAAATTAATTAATTAAGTCAGACCAAGGACAAATGACTTGTCCCCGGCAACGGCGCCAAAGATGTTGCCGCCTAATTCACACTTTAAGATGCAGGAAAGTCACAACCTGCTATGTGTGTCCTTGGGGGCAAGTGAAAGTTGGGGACCACTGTCACCACAGTCCACAACTCCTCCGTTTAGGCAAGATCCCAACAGAGCCAAGGGGGGTAGTCCCTATGGGAAAAATAAGTTCCAGGTTTATTAATTAATTACAGATCAATTAAAGGGATCGTTTAATAAGAAATGAGGCTAGGACTCTAAGAGATGACAATCAAACTGATGCAATATGCAAGATTTAAATGACAGTCAACTTTTTACTTTAAACTAGTGCCTAGATAATGGAGTCAAAAGATAGATTACCACTTTACAAGTTTACAAAATAATTTAGAGATTTAAGCTATGATTAAACTGCAGCTTAAGTGTTTAAAACTGAGATACACGAATGATATAATTATAAATGACAATGAACCAAAATATTAAAACAATGCACAAATGGTTTATCAATGTATACAATGTGAACAAGATTTCCAATATGGCAGAGAAGTGCTTCTGAGTGAAAATGATTGAACCAACCGTAAATTAAATAATGGAAAGACTTTAAGCAAATAAGCATTCACCACATAACGATTGCAAAAAATGAAAATAAATGTAACTGAAACATAAAGTGCCGGAAGTAAAAATTGTAGTGCAATGTTGGAGTGGAAGAGTGCTTGAAATAGGAGAGTGTTGTAGAACCGGTTTTGAAATGTCTCTTGGTTTATTTTAGTTGATTTTATTAAAGTTTTTCTTCTTAGATTAAGTTTTAGAATCGGTGGTGTGACTACCCCGATCTAGAACTTCTCCAGTCAAAGAAGGAATGCTGTTGCGCTCAACAAAATGGGAACAAAGCCCACCCGTAGCTCACAGGTCAATCCCCAATGCCCCGGTGCTCAACAAGGAGGACGTCGAACGCCTAGAGACCACCCACGGTCTACTACCCCTTCTAGCTTCCTGAGGTCACTATTTTTAGTTGACAGAAAAAGGGCTAGATGGATGCCTATTAAACTAAGACTTCCCTGTCCCCTGGTCGTATCTCGGAGTACCCCGAAGGGTGATAACCGAGTAGAGGAGCAGGATGTGGGAAGTTGTTGTTGGTAAGTTTTAAGGTTAAATTTTATCTAGGTGATTAGCATGCAAGGTTTATTTTAAAGCGATCAACAAGATCAACCAAGCTGTATCCCTTATGGGAGGTGCCGGTATTTGATCTTGGACTTGGAAAATAAAATGTTTGATTGTAGTACAAGAAAGAAAGTTATTTTAATTACCTAAGCCCCCACTTCCCCTTTTTTCATATCCAGCTTGAAGTTCCTAAAGGGAGATGACAAGCAGATAGAGGATACACAGGTTTAATGGGTTGTATGATTACTTTTAAACAAAAATGAAATTTGCATAAACAGAAATATGAAACAACTATTATCCTACTTCCTACTCTACTTCCTAATCTATCTACTTATGGATTACAAATGGTTACAAAACTTTACAGAATACCCCAAGAGACTCTCATTGGGGTTTACAATAAATCAGAAAAAATTGAGAGAGAGAGTTGAGGGTTTGAACCCCTTTTGAACCGGTTGAAGGTTGAGGGAATCCTGGGCCTATTCGGGCATCAAATCTCCTTCACTTGTGCATAACCTGTCATAAACCAACAAGCTATTCTTTGCTGGAAATCATAGAAAACACTAAAAATTTGTTGTTAAAACATTAGTACAAAATTTACAAATTTACATAAAAAATCTGAATGTGAAATATTGCAGAAATAAGAGATTTAGAGGGCTGGAAAATGAGTTTCCAGCCACCTAAACAGTGTTTAAACAACAGAAATATAAGCCCTAACTAATATATAATAGGTTGGGGCCCTAAAACAAGGGTTATATTCACTATACAGTGAATAAAACCTCTTTTCAGGAAGGCTGAAAGTAGATGGCCGAATTTAAAATTTGTCGGAATGAGATTTTTGGAGAGATCTCCTTGCTTGGTCAACCTGTAAAAAGTCTAGATCTGCAAACTATCGTAAGGCTAGTGGTGAACATCCAACAGTTCCTGCAAAATACTTTGAAAGAAGATGTCAAATCATTCACAAAAGAAAGCAAAAACACTTTTTCTCTCTAATCCCTCCACAAAATACTTTGTGGAAAGCTAACTAGACTAGTACAATAATGCAAAACTAGAAAAATACACAAGTTACCTCAAGAGTAGTAGATCATGAAAGAATTTGCAGCATAGTGTCCCTCCAAAGAAATTTTTATTAAATGGCCCAACTAGGGCAAAGCTTCAAATACAAAGTGTAGCAAGAAAATATGAGAGTAAGAAGAAATTTCCGGCAGCGTAACAATAGCATGAGAGATCATGTCTAATGAGGGAGTGAGACCCTCATTAAATAGTTGAGGCAAACCCCAACCTATTGAAGATAAATGGTTGAGATTAAATCTAGATCTAGGGTTTAATCTCCACCACTAGATCTAGGTATTTGGCTTTCCATTCTTCTCAATTAATCCACACCCTTAGATTAATTTTTAATCAATGGCTCATAAGCTTGATCCGTGCTCCAAGTAATATTAACCTTTGGATCTAGGTCTTTGACTTAAAATCCACCATTAGATGAGCTTTTAGGTTTTGAATAAAAATAGAGTAGGCCCACTTAGGCGCCCCTCTAAAAATGGTGGAAATCTCCAAATTTAGCGCCCTCCAAAATATTGTGAAAACGTGGGCCCAAAAGATAGCGCCCTCCTCTAGATTTGGTGGCGCTCCACTAAGTTTAGCGGCCTTCATTAATATGCTAGTGTCCTCCTTTTGTAGCGCCCACCTTTAAATATGGGGCATCTCCAAATATGGCGGCCTCTAAACATGTTAGCGCCACCTCTAAAACGTGGAGTCTTCATTATATATGGCGGCCTTCTTTAAACCCTAGCGCTTCCATCAAGTTTTAGCGCCCTTCCTTATGGTAGCGCCCACCTCTGTAATGGTAGTGCCTCCATCTTTTAACCTTGACGTTCTCCAATATAGTGGCGCCCTTTAAATAGGTAGCGCCCCATCTTTAGCTTGGTCTTCCACTAAAATATGACGCCTCCTCTAAAATTAGCGCCTTCATCTTTTTAATGTGGCGCCCCTCTCCATAATGCATGCGCCCTCTATATTTGATGGACGTTTTACCCTAGTGCTCCACTTTAGCTTTTAAACTTGGTCGCCCCTACTTTAGTGAGGGTTTTGGTATCATTTTAAACTTGACTCTAAACTTGGCATTGCTCCAAAACATTATTTAACCTTTAGACTTAGGTTAAATTTAAATTCACCTTAGATTTAAAATTTTTAATTTAATTTTTTAAATTTTTCCAATTTTGACTTAGGAAAAATTAAAAATAAATTAAAAAATTTATATCCTGGCCATTGGGGGGTGGAAAACTTTGGAATAAATTTTCCTAGGCTTAGGAACCCCCAAACCAAGTTACCATGGCGACTTTTTTTTATTTTTTACTTCAAAATCAAAAAATGTGAATTTTGACTTAGGGAAATTAATTAATTCCCTAGGAAAAATAGACCTTGCTTAGACAAAAAGGGTCTATCTCCTCAACCATTCATCAAAATGACATGGGACTCAAAGCAATGGCTTAGGGGGTTTCATAACTTTGCATTCATAGCCCCTATTACAAAATGCCATGCTTGAGCAATTACATTATTACATTGAAAACTAAGTTAATTAATCACCAAGGGGCGAAATTAATTAACCAGAAAAAACAAATATAAATACAACACAACGAAACTCTGCAAGACTCTATACAAATGTCTAGCATGGTCATGAATCATACTTTGAAGCCTTAGCCACCTCATGGACTTGACTGGTAGAACGCCCATCACCACTTTGGAGGATTTTGAGTGAAAACCAAACCGATTAAACTCGTTTACGCAACAAGATCAATTGGAAAGGGAAAAACACTCGATGAGGGGACTTCCCTAACAACCAGTTCCATGGTGTGGCATCCGTATCATATGCCCCATACTAGCACATAAAATTACATTAATTTTTCCACGCAGGGGAGCGGACATTTCGTTTTACAAAGGGGCAATAGCCCTACAGAAGTGAAAAATCCTCAGATTTTTCCAAGGTACAACTTGTACAATTATGTACATCTTCATGTACATGGAGTTGCCACCTAGTCGAAATAGGTGGGCAAAGATGACGGGAAAAAACGCAGCAGGATGCGACCGCATCTTTCTGGTGTAAAGCTGACAAGGATGACAGCGGTTCACGGCTTCCACACAATCTTTAAAGATCGTGCGCCAGAAATAACCGGCACGTAAGATCTTCTGGGCCGTTGCTAACCCAGATAAATGACCCCCACACGCTCCACTATCGGCATCATTTAGGACTGTCTTTGCTTCTTCATGGATAAGAGATCGACACAAAACGGAATCTACCCCCCTATGATATAAAGTATCTCCAATAATGAGGTAGTTCTTGGCATGTACGCGTAGTTTACGTCGTTCTTCCCGCGAGAAGGCTGCAAGGTACTTCAAAGTCTGGAGATAGATAAGTATATCCCCGTACCAGGGGTCAGAGGTGGAAATCAAAAAGATATGCTCATCTGGGAATGAGTCTTCTTCAATGGCTACATCTTCTTCTATTGGAAATTCTGCAATGAGCTCAGCAAAAACTAAGGATTTCTTGGATTTGGCGGATTGGAAATCTAAGTCAAACTCCTGAAGAATGATTATCCATTTGTTGAATTTGCCTCCAACTATCCATCGGGACAAAACATATTGGAAAGGATTAACATCTGCCACTACCATTGGTCCTCAGTAAGATGTAGTGACGCAACCTCTGAACAACATACACAGCTGCCAAGGCCAACTTCTCGACATGGGAATACCTAAGTTTAGGGCCGAATAAAGCACGACTGAGATAGTAGACGACATGTTCTTGGAGCTTATGGTCCTCCTGGACTAGTACTACCCCTATGGTCGACTCAAATGCGGCCAGATACAATATAAATCCCGAGAGTAATCTGGCGGGTGCAATAACGGTGCCTACAACAAATATTTTTTTAATGCCTCGAATGCAAGTTGTGCAATTTCATCCCATACAAATGGGGTGTCCTGTTTCAACAGACGCATGAAACCTTTAGTAATCTTGGCATAATTTACAATAAAACGTCGAAGGAAGTTGGACTTCCCCTGCAGGCTTTGAAGCTGTCTGATAGAACGAGGAGGCAGATTTACGATGGCCTCAACTTTCAAAGGATCCACCTGAATGCCTTTGTTGGAGACAATGAATCCGAGCAATCTCCCTGACTCGACACAGAAAACGCACTTGTGGGGATTCAAGCGAATTTTGTAGTATCTGCATCATTCAAAAATCAAACGGAAGTGATCTAGGTGATCGATCATCTTACGAGAATGTGCTGATAGATCATCAAGGTAGGGTTCGACAATGGCTTTAATGTCGTGAAAGGCAAAATTCATTGCCCGCTGAAAGGTTGCCCCTGCATTTTTCAATCCAAAGGGCATTTTCTTGTACGCGAAGGTGCCCCAAGGACAAATAAAAGCTGTTTTATGTTGGTCTTCCGGTTTAATTTGGATTTGATTATACTCGGAGAAACCATCCATAAACGAAAAGACTTCACTTCCCGCACAGGCATCAATAATTTGATCTATAAATGGCGTGGGGTAGTTGTCCTTGGGACAGGCTTTGTTTAGATCTCAAAAGTCAGTACAAACGCATATAGTCTCTTGCTTTTTGTCAACAGGAACAGGGTTGGATACCCATTCTGTCAAAGCTATGGGGTAAATGAAACCGGCTTTCAGCAATTTCTCAACTTCAGCCTTAACCGCTGCCGCTTTACGCGGGTTGACAGGTCTCAACTTTTGTCGAACGGGTCTAGCATCAGGGTAAGTTCGGATTTCATGCTCGACTATTGATGGATCAATGCCTGGCATCTCCTCATATGACCAGGCAAATACGTCGCGAAATTCCTTAAACAAGGCAGTATAGATCGCAATCTCCTCCAAAGAGCAATTCGTGTTGATGTGTACATTTTCCACAATGTTTGGGTTTGTAGAGATGTTGATAGGAATTGTAGCGAAAATGTTTGCCATATTCCCCTCAGCAAATATTCCTTCCCTTGATAAGGGATTAATAGGTGTATCAACATCACCTGCCAGTCTCATATTTAACTCTTGGTTCTCGATCCTGCTTAACTCTGGAAGAAAATAGGATTGATGGTGAAGATCTTCGCAGATCTCATCTCGTCCGCACACGGCTTCCAGAATGGCTTCATCTAAAGGTAAAACCATATCTAAGCAATCTCTAGAATGCAAAGAGTTCGCTGCCCAAGCAGGCATATAGGCTTCTTCCGGCTCCTCTGAGACTGTGAGAGGGACCGGAATGGGATCAATAGTGGTATAAACGATAGCTTGATAAGCTACTTCCACTGCCGATAAGGGCACTTCAAGTTTATGGTGGGAAGGATGAACCCAAGGATCTGTTCTATCAACAACCGTTGCTATAGACCTCCCTACACTAGTAGAACCTAGATAATTAATCGAAGCTGTAATATCAAATGTGCCCATCAATGATGCGTACATTCCAGCCCCTAAGCTCTCTGAGGTAGGTCTAACCTGATCAACCAATGGTATGGTGGACTTGTTAGTTTCCATGCGGCCTTTTCGAGTAAAACTGAGTTGGTCTACAGTAACCAACTTCCCTTCGTGTGGAAACACTACTACCCAAAATACGGCCGATAAAATAGCTGACATGGCGTAAGTCCAACTTCTCCCCAAGAGCAAGTTATAATCCAAAGATGCATCAATCACCTCTACCTCAACAAACACTGCTTTCCTTGCCTACTTAATTTCGAAAGCCGGTTGGATACCATGTGGATGAAATGACCTTCCGTCGAAAGCAGTAAGTAGGGTGTTCGATGGAACCAGCTCTGGAGATCCAAGAGCTTTCCAACAAGATAGGGACATGACACATGTAGAACCACCCTCGTCGACAACTGCCCTTCCAATGGTATTTCCACCATGGATGACATCTATCGATAAGGCTACATGATATGGCAGGCGAATTTTGATATCAGACAAATTAAATTTCGCCATGAGGCTCGATGAGTCCATACTGCCTAAAGCCGCTAAGAGTGCATCTCGCTGGGCGGGACAACTTTGTAACACCTCTAAAACCAACATCGCACAAGGAGTTTGGGCTAAATCTTCAACTATGGAGTAGTTTGCTGCAGCCCTAGCATTGGGATTGTGTAAGGTTTTCTTGAAGACACCTTTCGGTATCTTGGGCATAGGTTCGGCAGGCTTCTCAATCATGAGAGGGTTGGAAGTTTCACCTATTGACTTACCCTTCTCTGAAGCCTCTTTTTCATAGTTCTTGTTCTTGGTCTGTAGTAAAGTCTCGGATCGAACCATGTTGATATAATTGGGGTCAAGAGCATTTGGGGTGCCCCCTGCTGCATTTGAAGCTGAAGCAGAATTCTGTCCTTGGGGAAAAAGATCCTTCAGGACAGTCGGTTGTTGGCCTTTTAACAACTTCTGAGCTTGTTCCATAAGGGGACATAGATGGGTCAGGTGATCTTCATGGCACAACTTACATGGGAATTTCACCTTCTTCTTTTCTTTTTTGCCCCCATCAGCATTGTTTGTGGGTTTTTGCTTGTTTTGGTTTTCCTTACCCTTTTTTTCTTTCTTCTTTTTCCCACCGGGCTGCTGATTGCCCTTCTGAGAGGATTTTGCAAAAACATTTGCATTTTGGGGTGAGGGGGCAGCCTTTGCTGCCTCCGTCGTAGAATGTTTGACAGACAGTTGATGGAGCTATTTAGCCAAAGACTCTACAGTGGGAGAATTCACAGAACCAACCACACCATCGGCATGGGGTCTAGGCTTAGGTTTCTCTACATTGTGCGTTGGCCTCGGTGCTTCAAGGATAATTTCATATAAAATCCCAGACTGAGAATATATCAAATCTAGCTGCTGGGCCCTGAGGATAGCTTCTTCCTCATTGGTCACTCCCGAAGTAGATACATCCTTAGATATATATGGCAATAGCGATTTAAGGAACCATTCTAATAAGAACTTGGAAGGAATAGTGGCTTTGATAAGGCTCTTCCGTCTTCTCCACTCTTGGATGTGATCCAAAATATGAGTGGCCTTGTCTTGCCGAAAGGTAGACAACAAGTTTGTCCCAAAATCATATCGAACAGGAAGTTGGAAGTGACTAAGGAATACATTAGCCAAGTCCCAAAAATTGTTAAATGCAGCAGAAGGCAATTCAATATACCATTTTGCTGCAGTACTGGTTAAAGTTCTTTGGAATAGCCTCAACCGAATTGAATCCTTGTTCAGTGAGTTGGAAGAGCACCACAAATAGAAAGTGGTGACATGAGCTCCTGGATCATCACCAACTTTGCCTTCGAATTTTGGGATATCCAAGGGCAGCTTGGTAGGAACGGGTGGCCAGGGAGTTGTCTCATTGGGTCATTCATTAGTTTCGACAAATTTGGCAAATTTAACGTTGCCAAGAAAGGGAGCTTAGGTCTAACCGGAGCATTAAAAGTACCAATTTGGGGATTAGAGGAACTTGCCCCCATATTCCCATATGTGAAGGTGGGGTTGCCCCCTGCTGCCGGTTGTGAAGTGGTTGGGCTGCTTTGGAAAGGATTCCATCCATAAGCCAGCGGATTGTTTATGTGCGGTGCAGTATATGAGGTTCTTGCTGCCCTAGTAGAAGCTGGGGTTTGGAACACAGGAGCAGGTATCCCTCCACTGAAAAGCGAAAAAGGAGAGCTCGTGAAAGGAGATGAAATCGGAGTTTGGAAACCTTGACCGTAAGGATTAGGGTTTTCGAACTGCACCCGTACATATGCGGGTGTTGGGCCTACGTATGGAGTGGATGGGGGAATGTGCCCCCCATTCCAAGGAAAACCCTGGACAAAAGTCGAGGATCTTATAGGACCACTCTGAGTAGTGTGTGCGAAGGAAGTAGGAACTGTAGGTACACTAGGAATTCCAGTGACCATACCACCAGAAGTACCTGCTAAACTTATGGGAGCCGGTGGTTGAACCACCTGGTTAGCTGGAGTTAACGGTGTAGTAGGTATACTTGTTCTAGGGGCACCTACCGGGGGAGGTGGCACCCCTTCAGCCGAAGCGGCTGAGGTGGAAGTAGAAGAACTTTCTCCTGCAGTAGACATTATTTTGCCCAAAGGGACACCAATCACGGGTCTATTGAAAGGATGAACCTGAACGATCACCGGATCGTTTAAGTCAGTTAGAGGTGAATTAAAATTCCTTACAAACTCGTCAGCCTGCAAGTATCCTATCTCAACTGTGTTTAAATTAAAATGGTTTGCCCTAAGTTTTGGTTCACCCGGAACTTCACTAACTCCTATCGGTTCGAAAGAACCGTCCATGTCCAATCTCCGCCTTTGAGGGGGAGGTGGAGCTTCCAATGTGATAAGCGGAGGAAGGTTTTGCAACCTTCGTGACCTTCTGACAGATTGATCCTCCACGATTGTAAATTTGACTCTTCACACCCTAAGGTCGGCTAAAAACACAGACAAACCACAAAGCAATCACTACAAAATTTCCTAAAGTCTCAACAATCACAAGGGGTATAAGATATGCTTTCCTGAAGAAAGCTGAGAGACAATTTCTTGGCGTCCTTGAAGAGGTTCTTAGGCACAAGCGAAGGAATCACCCACCACCCTCCTACAATTTCAATAAGGGTTACCTTCCAAGCCTGTCCAAGGTGAACCAGAAATAGCCTTCCGGTTTACCTGTGTATAAACCCTACATGTCCAAGAGACTAGAGGCTACCTTAACTATATCAATAGTCCGGGGGGACAGTCGCAAGCCTGATTCGTACGCATGGGCAAGGTAGCAAAGCCCGAAACTCTGTCTAGGACAGAATCCCCAGATGCGTAAAAACCTTGGTTTACGTTTTGACAAGGATCGAAGGGTTATCTCCTCAGACCAAGCCTCCATGCGGCCTCGTGCTTAACTCTCGTTTGAGAGGAGCTGCCCAGATACTATCAACACAGAGAAGGATTTACCTATCGATTGGCCAACTACGTCTGAATTTAAGTACTTGGGGAGTTTACACTTCCTATCCCACAAGTCTAGCCTAAGCTAGTAGGTGTATGACCCTATAAAACAAAACTTACTAATAAATTTTAAATTATAGCGTTCATTTTAAGGGTTGTTCTTAGTCAGAGGGTAAGTGGCGTGAATGACTATGATATTATAGACTCGATAAGAAAAGTAAAAAATGTGTATAAAATGAATTCCAAAGCAAATTATAATTACTTAAAGCAAGCTTCTTTTTCTTTTTTGTAAATATGAACTAATGAAATTACAACTAGGTAAGAGAAAACTAAGACTTATTTTTTGTAATTTTTGAGATTTTATTCAAAAACTGAAAATCAAACTACAATATGCAATTCAAATGCAAATGTTTCCAATGCTTTCTTTTCACTTTTCAAACTCTTCAAAAATTACTATGCACCTAAATGCAAAAATTCTTGAGTATGCTTGAATAATCAGACTATAAAGCAAGCAAACTGAAGTATAGCAGACTTATAAGAACCAAAATCAACCACCTAAGGAAGAGACTTGGCAAACACCTAGCTTGGGAAGAAACAATGAATGAAATCCACTGAAATCAATAAAAGGCAAGTGACAAGCTAAAACTACTTAGAAATAGTACAGGGTACAAGGTATCTAAAGTCCCGATCACTGATTCAAATACACAGCACTTGGACCTATCACCCAAACAGGATAATCCACCTCAGATTGCTAAAAGAAAGAAGATTCAAACAAAAAAAAACTCAAGGGCTTACTGAAAAGAACAAAGTATGGTGCACAGGGCTTTCAAACCTACAGTGAAGTGCCAGTACTAGAAAACCCCAAAGCAAGGCAAAATCCAAATAAGACAGGGACAAGCAACCCTACCCAAAATTTTGTTGCTAAGATATGTACGTGAATGTGTAATAGAACAACCCGCGTACTGTACGCGACTGTTCAGTATAGCAACCCGCGTATACAAGCTTTTGTATGCGACTGTATAGCACAGCAACCCGCGTATTGGACAAAAAAATTTCAAAATAAATAAATTATGAAGGTCTCTAAAACACTACTGCAAGTCAAAACCAAGATATAAAACCACACACTGAATCAGAGCAAAGACTGGGCAAGGATCTATAGGACTAACCCACAGCAGGCTAGACTCCCCAGCGGAGTCGCCAGTTCTGTTGTTCAGGATTAAGCACCCTTGTAACCTAAGGTCTGGGGTTACCAACTTACTACTAACCTTGCAGGCAATCAGCTTTACCAGAGAATAGAAAGGGAATAGGAAGAAAGTCTTGACTTACCCGATTACCGACGGTTGATCCAAGCTTGATCTTCTCCTGCTCCTCTTCTCTCCAAAGCTTCCAGGGATGCACCTCTTTCACCTGTAAAGAGCAAATTCTCCAAGTACTATCTCATGCATGTATATATAAGAGGTTAGATAAACAATATATCAAATACATAATCAAATATATTCATTAACCACGATATATGAAAGAGACTCAACACAATGTTGGAAGAAGAATTCTCTTTATTAACAATCGGTGAATGAGATAAGAATACAACCCAACTTCTGAGACAAGGACTCCTCTGCAACCAAAGGACTCTGAGTTTTGCTGCTCCAAGACTTCTAAAGATATACCACCAGCATAACTTTGCTCTCTAATCTTGATTGATTAATGCCCTTCCCAAGGCCTCTATTTATACTTTGGGAAATAGAGTGGTTTCGAAGGTTGGGGTGGTTGAAACAGTTGGGATAGTTAATGATTAAGACCCAACTAATCTCCATTAATCGTGTTTTATATTTTTTAAGGTCGAATCAAGATGTACGCGACTATTGATATAGGCAACCCGCGTATGACACGCGAGTTGCTTAAAGGAAACCCGCATACGCTGATGTACATGGGTTGCAATGTAGATAGTCGCGTACAGTACGCGAGTTGCAATGAAGATAGTCGCGTACGTACACGGGTTGCAATGGAGATAGTCGCGTACGCAACTCAACACTTAGAAAAGTTATATAGCAAGCTGGTTCAGAGGTAAATGCATCCCAAGTCATTCCCATCTATAGTTTTTGGCAAACTTCAATCCTAAATTGTCCTTTTATGTACCAACATAAGGAATGTCGGCACTCGGACGGAGAAGTGCCATTTGGGTTGATAACATAGGGCGAGTCTAATCTAACGGTGGAGATTAGATTAGATCAAGGGCTGAAATTAAATGCTCATATTTTATTTATAAAATATTAATTTCACTCACCCACTTAAATTTATCAAAAAGTGACTTTAATGCTCTAAAGTCAAATTAAATGCTTTTACTTAAGTCATTTAATGCAAGGGTCACTTTGTGTCCCCTTTCTAAGTGACTAAGGCAAAAGTCACTAGGGGAACCACTTCCCTAGGTACAAAACTAACAAGATAAAGTCTGTTTCTTACGGAAAAATCCAACGCAAATAGGATAGAAAATCCATAAATGGATAAATATATAAAATGAATAATTGATAAGTGATCATATTACATTTACAATGATGGGTCTTATATAATCCCATCGTGCCTTTACTAAAAGGCATGTCTCTTGATTTAATTAATTAATTTATTAATGATATTATTTATATATATATATATTATGTTATATTTTATTTTTTTATATAACATTGCCTTCCCCTTAGAGAAGCTTTGTCCTCAAAGCTTAGAGAAGACAGGGCTTACGTCTGATTTTTTCCTTGAACCATCATCTCTAGATTCTTTCTTTTAGTAATTGTGACACTTGATGAAATGAAACAATACGAGTTACGAATTCCAAAGAAGAAATGTCGCATCGTCGTTGATGTGGTCCATCTGAGATCTATCTTCATCGAAGCTATTTGATGGCATTGTGGGGTGGTTCTTCTCGTTTGTTCCTTAGTATGTTGATTTGTTGTTCTTGTTTGTCTGACTACATAACCCTTCTGTGCATGTTCATTTTGACCCTGTCGTTGGTCAAAATGATGTTTATAATTAGGGTGTTGATAAGGAGTTTTTGTTGTTTGTTTTTCTGTTGGAATGACTTCCTTTTGAACTATGAGAAAGACTAAATTTGTGTTTATTTTTTCTTCCTCAACTTGAATTTGTCTCCCAGAAAGTCTGGATGCTTCTTTCTGGATTTGTGCTACTTTGTTCTCTAGTAAACTGTTATTACTCTGAATCTTCTCGAATCTGTCGTCTTGAGACTTTTTGCCCTCTATTAACTTTTCGATTTGTTCCTCTAGTTCTTGATTCACCTTCTTTAGGGTGAAATTTTCTTCGTCTTTTTCCAGTGATTTTTGCTGGAGTGCTTGAATCTTCTCTTGTAACTTTTGATTGCATTGAACTTTATCCTTTGTCTTCTTAATTTGAAGCAACCATTTCTGATTATGATCTCTTAGACGAGAGATCTCTTCATCTTGTTCTTGTATGTCCTTGTTGTTGATGAAGTTGTCATTGATGCCAACATGTGACTTGCAGTGGATCTTTCAGTTATCATTGATACCACTATTGTCCCTTGTAGTGGACAAGCTTGATGAAGTGGTACAAATGACCCATTCTATGGTCATTTGTCAAAGATGGTGTGGCTCATGTGTGTGGAGCCCTTGGTATGCTGTAGATGATGCCCATGAAGGCCGTGGAGCCCCTGTCTTTGATTGTGATGGATGGCTAAGGTCTTGCATGGAGGTATGGTGAAGAAATTTTTGAAGAGATTCTCAAACCCACAAGATGGTCTTTAAGCCCACATGCTTAATAGTGGTTGAAACACTTGGACATGCTGTTTGAGCTCTCTCTCACTTGGTGATGAAATCATTTTTGGAGCCCAATGCTTGCCCTTGATGATGGTTTGATTACTTACTTGGATGGATGCCGGAAGTAGCTGATGCTCTTGATTAAGCCTTGAAGTCCACAGGCTGGTCGTTGAGAAAGTCCTTGAAGCAACCCTCTTACTATAATAATATCTTGCATAAGGCCCTTGAAAAGGATGATGATCATCTGCATACAAGCTCTGACATCTTGTGAAGACAACTGAAGGTACCTGAAGGCATACACTTAGGCAATTCTTTCTTAAGGCAGAAGATATGCCTTGCACAACTCAAGCTTGATCATTTCAGATGAAGATCTCGGGATTCAGCTAAAACATTAGCTCTGTTTTTTTTGGTACACTTAGAATAAAAGCAACAGTAGATGATGCTTTCAGAATGATGAGAGCAGATCTATAGATGATGCTAATCAATACACTGGATGCACAATGATGACATGAAGCTCGTAAAAGATGTTGAAAACCTTTGATGAAGAACCCTAACCTCTTGCACATGCTAATGAAGCTCATAATTATAAATTCAAACATTAGATAAAATATATAGCAGCTCCCAAGCAAGCTGGCTCCATCAAAGTGTTAATGTTTAATTTAAATTTTTTAAATTGCTAAGTCGGCTCCAAATTCAAATTAAAATATTTTAACTATAGCAGGTCGGCCCCAAAATTATGTGGAAAATTAGTATAAATACCCTCTCAAGTCTTCATGTTTGGATGAAAAATTCGGTGGAATGCTCTGAGATTTTTCGGGTGTCTACTAAGGTGAGCTCGCTAGCCTGACTGAGGCAAGGAATTCGCTGGTTGAGGAAAAATCCGGTGGAGGAGCAGCTGACTGAGGAAATTCACAGTATCTTTTATGTTTTTGTTTTTATCTCTATTTTTAGTGCTCTGTGTATCCAACGAAGATGAGGAAGAGAACTCGCTGCTAAGGGCTAGTGGACTGTGGTTTTTAGGTAGCAACAGTAGGAGGAGCAGTCTGAATTTTCGCAGCAGCACTAAGGTGATTTCAGTGGTCTAGAAGCAGTTGACGAAGGTGACCTTGCTGTTGAAATTAGGGCTTGACTGTAGCAGCCCTATAGTAGTTGCAGCAGAACATCTTTTTGTTTCCCTGGGGTTACACCAGCACACCACAATGTGACCTTATCCAGCATGTTGATAGTCCTGAATTGAACAAATTGCTTGCAAAATTTGACTGGGTTTTTGGATTCCAGTCTTGAACTTCTCATGATTTGTAGCAGTGTTGGATACCCTAATTTGGTTGCAGCAGCAATAGATCCGAGCACTCAACAGTGATTTGTTTGAGGTTGAAATGTTGACATCACAGATCTGAATTTTGTGTTGCTACTACCTTCATCTGAGGCTTCTACAGTCTGAATTTGAACTTGCTTGGGGTTAAAACATAGTTCATATACAGTCTTATTTTGATGCTGCTCCTTGTCAACATACAGACTCGAGTTTGACTCCAAATCTATGGAGTATAGCAGCAGCTACAATACAGTGACATGTCTTTGAAAGAAGAGCAATGATGCACGATGGTTGAGATCTTCTACAGACACATACATAGCCCAGGTATGAAATACTTGACTGATAAAGGTATGTATACTACTATTGAATGCACTCAGACATGATATACTGTGAATAAGCAGTGATATTCAGAGATAATTCCTACACAGTATGAAGTAATGATGTATACTCCATGCACATGATAATGATGAATGCTTTATACAACTGAGGATACATACAGTGGTGTAGAACAGTCAAATATTCAGTAGTATCTTTGGATGTGTTAATACAGATATGAGCAGCAAACAGTGACAAGTATACCTTATGATGATGTTTGATAATGATACATGTATGGTGTACACTTGATACTCCATAATAATGTTGATGATGCATACAATGATGACATGATTCTCCTATGATATGATGCAAAATGCATATACTGTGTTGTTTACAGTTATACATACAGTGGAACATGAAACAGTGATGATACAATGATAGTGCATATACAGTGTGGTATACAGTACGGTGTTATTGTGATGATAAAATAATGGCATACACATTGTTCCATGGTGATTTGTTTGTGATGATAATGCCTTGTACACTCTAATGCAAATCCTATGATGATACATAGCCAATGATGGTGCAAACTCTATGATATGATGCATACCTTGATGATGTACAAGTCAAGCCTGAAAGTGATGATTGATGTAGTGCTTGATGATACACATATACAGTATGATGATGATAATGATGTACATAGTAAAGGTGGAGTATGTATAGTAATATACATCAGCAGAAATAAGAAGTGATGACATGAATGAAGAATTGCTAGGACAGAATGCTTTGGGACACAGACATTGTGAAGATTGTGAATTGCTGATATTCCTTCTAGGACAGTATGCGCTTGGACAATGGTGTGCTGAATTGCTGATATTATTCCTGACTGAATGCTTTGTACAAGGTGTTGTACACAGGCCTGATGAAACAATATTGACAGCTGTAAATGAACAGTGATGGGTATGCTATTGACTTGTTGACACATCTTATGAAAGTGATCTGTGACAGCTGATGGTTAGTGGTTACACTCTATGATGAACAGTATAATTCATATCCTATGATGTTCCTTAATCTTGGAACCTTGATGACATATGCATGCCTTGATTCTCCCTGTTGATGATGATGCTTAAGCAGCATAAGAGAAAGACTAGATGATGGGCAGATCTTTGTTGAATTGGCATGATCTTTGAGCAGCAG
Source organism: Pseudotsuga menziesii (assembly GCA_001517045.1). Classification (NCBI taxonomy): domain Eukaryota; kingdom Viridiplantae; phylum Streptophyta; class Pinopsida; order Pinales; family Pinaceae; genus Pseudotsuga; species Pseudotsuga menziesii. The sequence continues at coordinate 33,273 of LPNX011025920.1, forward strand.
AGCAGATGATGGGAGCAAGTGTTGATGAGCAGTTGACCAGCAGATGAAGTATTGACCAAAGGTTGTTTAGCAGCAGTGTTGATAAAGAGCAGAGATTGATGATCAGTGATAGGAGCTGTATGATGACTTGATAGTGAGCAGCGTTGATGATTAGCAGAGATAATGAGCAATGTTGATGATGAGCAGATGAGCATGAGCAGAGACAGTTGACAACAGATTAAAGAGACAAGTGATTGATGAGATGATGTGACAGTAAGCTTTAATTTGAAAAGCAAGCTTGTCTTGCTTTTGAGGTTAGGATACCTCAAACCCTTCTTAGCAGGGTCTAAGAAAACCAGGCAGGGTCCTGGATGCAAATTAGGTGCTCTCCATATCAGTAGGTGCTAATTTTACCTAACGGTTGTAGCCGGATCAAAATTAATATAAAAAGATTACAAAATTATATGGTGTTGTGTTCTTTTGTGTTATGGTTCTTGATGATTCAAATGTTTATGATATGTTTATGAAATGATTATGAGATTGGTAGAATGATGAATTGGTAGTTAATTGTGAAAAGTTAAGAAAAACTGTAAAATTGGCTTTACACTGATTCACCCCCCCCTTAGTGTCTAACACTTGTCAAATTTATTTTTCACAATTTCAAATTCTTTAGTTTGTTTGGTGGACTCCCAAATATGATCTTTCAATTTTGGTATTCAATAAATCATTAAAATACTTCTCCTTGTCATTTTCAAATTGTAATTTTTGATTGCTTTCCTTGTAGTATCCTAATTTGCTTTCAAGTTTCTGTGATTGCAACTGTGAGTTACCTTGCTCGTCTTTCATGATAAAATATTTACCACATTTTGGGTAGGAGCAATTGTCATTCTTAAAAAATATCGGATATTGGAATTCCATTTTGCAATAGGGACATTAGTCCAAAATTTAGATTTATATAGGGAATCCATAATTTCTTCAATATATATATAGTGCTTCAATATCTTCCACGACTTGATTTTTTTAATTTTTTTTAATTTTTAATCTCTTTTTTTTAAAATCCTTTTTTCTGTAATATATATATATTTAAAATAATTGTCAAATAATAATAATTATTTATTAAAAATAATAATATATATATATATATTTTTAAATTAATAATTGTAAGACAATTATTAAATAATAATATAGCTCTCTTTTATAATCTTTTTATAAACCTTAATAGCTTCCGTTTAATACTTTTCCAAAAAAGAGCTTCCCCGAAATGTACCTTAATTTATTCTTTTATATTTACTTCTTCTACTTAGATTCACTTTAAGAGCAACCTTACGGAACCTTTATAGCTTCAAATCTTATACTAATACCCTTTGATAATTCTTTGTGTATGACATCCAATCTTAGAAATTAACCGATTGTAACCTAATTACCGCAAGTCTTGTTCGTCACCTCTATCTGAGATTCTTGGCAAAAATCAGTTCTGAGACATGCAATTCATATAACCTCCAGCACCTTTTTTATTACAATATTCTTTAGCGACAATGTTGGAATTTGTTGTCCGCTGATTGCACACCAGCAACAAAAACTTTCCGAAAGCTGTCTCCTCACTTAGGAAAGTTGGAGAGGTGTGACCTTAGGGGAAGCACAGAGCTAGGTACTGTCACCTACTCCTAGCTCCTCCGTTTAGGGTAACTCGTAACGAAGCCAAGGGGGGTAGTCCCTAACAAAGAGTTTTCTATGGCTCAATGTTGTTAAAGTGTTTTAATTGGTTACGAATGCGGATGGGTGTTGCTTAGGAGTTATTGTGATTTAAAAGGTGTTTGTTTATTATGAGTTTGACACATAAATCAAAGCAATCCACGTTGCTAGCAAGAGATTAAAAGATAAGTAATGATTCTAGACTTAATTAATTATGCATTCACAGATAGAAATTAAAACAAGCCACAGACAATTGATCCAAATATAATAATTATGCATATTACAAAACCAGTGCCTTATGGAGTCAAAATACTGAAATGTGCAAAGAATTAAATAACAAGTCTTGAAATCAAACTAGTGAATATTAGGTTGTGCTAGTGCTCTTGGTAGATTTTAAGAATTTTAAGTGCTCTTGATTAGGGTGTCAATGAAGGTTTGTCAAAAAGTCGGGAGAATATTCCAAGTTCAATCCGTTGAAGACATGATGGGCCCGCCCAGTATCCTAGGTTGGTATCGCAGAGATTGACCAGCTAGCTCAGAAGCTTAGACAGCGGGGGTTCTGGCGCCTCTACTAAGAAGTACTTTAGAAAATTCCCTACAATGCCGGTGCATTGGTTACAGGGTTTAAATTTTATTAAGTTTTTCTTGCAAGATTAGAAATCCAGTGCCGTTTCTGGGTACTCCGATTTTGAGGTTGGTTAAAGCATACTCCGGCAAGGAGAAAACAAAGTTAATTAATTAGGGGGTGCGCGTTCCAAATTTTATTAAGTTAATTGATTAAAACTCTCCGACAGAGAGCGCTCTTGACCCCGTCTTATGACAGTGGTTCAAGAGACTTAGCTAATCTAGAATGCTAATGCAAGGATGTGCAATTCTAAGTATGCTCTCCGATAGAGAGTGCTCTTGACTTGTGTTACTACAAGTTCAAGATACTTAATTAATTTCTTAAACTTAAAGGAAACAGAAACATAAAGATCTAAACCACCCAAGAGTCTCTTTCAGGCTTTTTAGGGCCCTAATCGAGAAAGCAAGGGGTTAAGCAAAACTCTATCAAGAAAGTAAAGAAACAATGCATTAACCAAGTAAATAATCAGAGAGACATTTTATTTCACTTTTCATGGATGATAAACTAATCAACAATTAATCAAACAAATTTTTCTTTTCTGATAACTTTTATGCAAGCAAAAATGAAACCAAGCCTAATCTAGCATGAGAACAGATTGCATAAGAGGAAACTAGCAAGAATATATTAATGAAATCAAATCTAACTAAGCTTTTTTAACAAATTGAAACTGATTACCCTATTCTACTTTCACCATTTATTCATTTTGCCGGTATAAAGCAAATTAAAAAAAAATGAAATATGGAGAATGGCGATATAGGCTTCCCCCAAATGGGGGAAGTGGGGTGTGGGAGCCTTAATCCCACTTGCTCTTTTATTAATTCTTTACAATGCCTTTCTTTTGATGCTTTTTGCCTATTTTCCTATCTTTGGAAGGCTTCCGGATCGAGCTGAGAAAAGAGAATGAAGAAAGGGGGATTATGAGTCTTTTTTAAGCTTTGAATCTTCAATTTTTGCCAGCACTTCCACTGTACCTATCACAAAAATAAAAAATCAGCAAGCTAACAATACTAAAAAGTGATAGGAAAGAGAATGCAAAAATAATTTTTTTGGGAATTTTTTTTTGTACTTAGAAAAACTTTGGAAATTTTGCATGGAAAGTACAAACTTCTTCCTAGATCTAATGAATAATATTAGACCTAACAAAGCCTAAAGGAGATAGATCTAAATATAAACAATGAAAGAGTGGATCTACTTCTTAAGCAATGCAAAACAAGAAAAAAGAAAGGGTAAAGAAGAAAGGGTTCTTGTGGATGGAACACAAGAGTGGAAGAGAAGTTTCCAACTTTCTTTTGTAAGAGAAGAATACGATATGTGTAGGTCCTGCAATCACAAAGTGTTAAAACAAAGGGGTTGCTTGAAGCTTGGGCTAGACGTAGCTGAACTCACCCCCTTCTTCAACCTGTGAAATCTAATAACACCAAAACTCAAACACAAAGTGAGATCAAATCATATGAAAGTATGCTAAGAGAATTAAATCAGGATCAACACTACATATTATTGACTACTCATGTTCATCAAGATTCTAATTTACTTTGCATAAATAATCAACTTAAAACATCAAATGATTACTCTACCGTGCCAACAGTGGCCCTCTTGAGCTTTAACAAAATAAAATTGATCTCATTCAAAGTATTTAAAAGCAAAGGGTTAGAAGCAATGTCACTTTAACCATGAAATGTATACCACATGCAAAGAGCTCATAGACCTCCAAAGTCGAAATTCTTATTAAAAATTCAAAGCAAAACCTGATACAATTTCTATAGAGTAACTTTGCCACAAAAGTTCCACCCCAATAAAGCTAAAGAAGTCTCTATTTATACAATGAGAGAAGACCCAAAACCCTAAGACCAGAAATCTAGACCTAACCGGCTTGGCACACCACTGAGAACACAAAACCGAAGCTGGAGAGTTAAGAGTGAGGGGAGGCCTCCACCTAGGCAAGGCACCCCCACTCCAACCCTAAGCACTGAAACCAAGCCACAGATGACTCCACACGTGTGAAGGCGCCTCTGTGAGGAGAGAGGGGCGTGAGCATGAGGAGAGGGCATGAGCTAGTAGGTGAAGGCGTCATCTAGGTATGGAGAAGCCAAATCTAGGTATGGAGGAGCCACTGCCAATAGATCATAAGTGTAATCACCAGTTCCTACCTCGATCAAAACATCAAGCCAATGGATGCTCTCCATCTCATCCAATTCGGGAGTTTAGCTGGAGATGACAAGACCGTTAACTGAATATATCTTTAATGCTCACTAAATGCTAACTAAAGCTGAGTTCTGTTAACTCCAATCATCATAAATGCCCAATGCCATGTCATTTTGCATTTCATTTCACTGAATTTGGATTAATTTGGAGAGTTTTGGATTTTCTCCAAAATAATCATTTTTTATTAAATAATCAATTTTTTCCCCAAAATGACTTTTTTGAGAAAATATGTGTTATGTGGCCGAATGATGATCTGAAAGTTGGATCTGACTGGCTAGCCGATCAAAAATGATTTTTGGCTTAAGGTTAGAGCCTTCAATCACTGAATTCGGGTTCCGGATGACTAACTTATTACAAATTGAATTTTTCCATTTCAATTATGGAAAAAATTAATTAAAAACTTAGGGAAAAATTAAAAAATTAAAAAATAATTTTTGACGCGTCCGGTAATTTTTTTTCAAATTTTTTCTAAGGGTCCTAGGGACTTAGGACATGACCATGTTCTATTCTAATAATGCCTAGTAGGTTTATATACACTTAGTTGGGTTCTAATAACCCCCCAAGGCCCAGAATTCAAAATCGGGCATTCCAGCTTTGGAGGAAGCGGAAAAAAACCTCGTCAATTATAATCGGCTAAAGGCAAAGCATAATTGTCAAGGGAAAAAAACTCCTTGGAATACCTTAGTTGAAATTCTACGTCTTAGGAGACCTGTTGCCGCCTAATACACACTTTATGACACGGGGAAGTCTCCAACCTGCTTTGTGTGTCCTTGGGGGCAAGTTAGAGCTGGGGACCACTGTCACCACAGTCCACAACTCCTCCGTTTAGGCAAGATCCCAACAAAGCCAAGGGGGGAAGTCCCTACGGAAAAACTAAGTTCCAGATTTATTAATTAATTACAAATTAATTAAAGGGATTTTTTATTAAGATTGAGGCTAAGGTTTTGAGAGATGACAGTCAAACCAATGCAAGATGCAATATTTAAATGACAGTCAATCATTTTATTTATAACCAGTGCCTAAAGAATGGAGTCAGAGAACGCAACTTTGAATGGATGCAGTCTAAGTTAATTATCCCACAGGTTAAGTTGTCTAACAAATGAGATACATAAACAAATAAATGATACAATAATGAATCAAGATATCTAAGCAATGTACAGATGATCTAAATTTATCAGTATAAACAAATGAACAAGATTTACAAGTTATAGACAAAAGGTAGCAGAAGAAAAATGCTTTAAATGAAAATTATTAAACCAACAGTAAATGAAAAATGGAAAGACTTTAAGTTGAATTACTTGAAGCAGTTAACAAATGTTAAGCATTCACCACATAAACAATTGCAGAACTGAAAGTAAATGAAATTTAAAAGTAAATGAAACTGAAAGTAAAGTGTTGGAGTGCAATGCTGGAGTGGAAGTGTGCTAAAATGAAAAAATGTTATAGAACCGGTTTTGCAATGTCTCTTGGTTTATTTTAGGTAGATTTTATTAAGGTTTTTTCTCTTGAAATTTAGTTTTCGAACCGGTGGTGTGACTACCCCAATCCAGTATTTCTCAAGTCAAAGAGGGAATGCTGTTGCGCTCAACAAAGTGGGAGCAAAGCCCACCCGTAGCTCACAGGTCAAACCCCAATGGCCTGGTGCTCAACAAGGGGGACGTAGAACGCCTAGAGACCCCCCACGGTCTTCTACCCCAAGTCACCTCCGAGGTCACTGTTTTTAATCAACAGGAAAAAACTAGATGGATGCCTATTAAACTAAGACTCCTCTATCCCCTGTCGTATCTCGTGAGTGCCCCGAAGGGTGATAACCGAGTAGAGGAACAGGGGTTAGTGAAGTTGTTGTTGGTTAATTTTAGAGGGTAAATTTTAGTCTTGATGATTAGCATGCAATGTTTATTTTAAACTATCAACAAGATCAACCAAGCGGTATCCCTTATGGGAGGTGTTGGTACTTGATCTTGGACTTGGAAAACAAAATGTGTTGATTGTAGCAGAAAAAAGAAAGTTGTTTTAACTAAGCTAAGCCCCCACTTCTCCTGTTTTTCATACCCAACTTGAAGTCCCTAAAGGGAGATGACAAGTGGATAGAGGATACACAGGATAGGTGGGTTGTATGATTACCCCTTTGACAGAAAATTAAAAATTACTGAAACTTGAAAGAAACTGTAACTAGCTAAAGCAATGCCTAACCGCACAACAATCTCTGTTACAGAGATTGCGGTCTGTAACAGAGATAGGTGGGAAACAAAAGTAAAAGAGACTAAAATAACCTCACTTCAATCTTTGTTACAGAGATGGTGGTCTGTAACAGAGATAGGTGGGTAAACAGAAATAAAACTAGCAAATAAAAACTAACTCTAAGCAACTACTTGTACAAATTTACAGCAGAGAAATACCCCAAAGAGAACTTCTCATTTGGGGTTTACAATGCAATAGAAGAGAGAGAAGAAGTGTAGTTTAGGGCCTCTTTTGGACCAAATTTTTGCTGGTTTTTTCTGGGCAATTTAGGGCAGCATAACCCTCTCTTTTTGTGCACAAAACCTGCAAAAAAATCAGCAACTTACTTGCTGGAAATTACTGCAGAAAACTGAAACAGAAAGTTAGAACAATTTAGTGTACAACCCAGAAATTTTACAGAAAAATATGAACTTTAAAAAATGGAAAAAAACATAAATTTTAGTGGCTGAAAATGAATGTTTTTAGGGTGAAAACAACATATAAACAACAGATTTGTAAGCCTATACTAATATATAATGGATGATGGCCCTAAAACAAGGGTTATATTCACTATACAGTGAATAAAACCCAGTTTCAGGATAGGAAAAGAAAAATGGCCGAATTGAAAATAAGAAAAAACGAAACCCTTGGAGGTGCCCTTCTTAGCTTGGAAAACCTGTAAATGAACTTATGAGAGAGCTGCAAAATGTAAGCAAAGAGGTGAGTACCCAATAAATCTACCAAAACACTTTGATAAATCTTATTAAGAAACTCACAAATGGAAGCAGAAATACTTCTACTTACAAATCTCTCCACAAAATACTTTGTGGAGAGCTATCTAAGCTAATACAAATGCAAATCAAATAAATACAATACAAGTTACCTCACCACAAGATGTATGAAATGATGGCACAATATTCCTCCAAAGTATTCTTCTATTACAGCCCAACTAGGGCAAGATCCAATACAAAAAAATGGCAAGAGGCTTGGGCCAAATGCTTGAGAGAATATGAGAAGAGAGTAGGGAAAGATTCCGACAACATAACGATAGCATGAGAGATCCCTCTAATGAGGGAGTGAGACCCTCATTATATAGTTGAGGAAGACCCCAACCCCTTGAAGATCAACGGCCAAGATTAGATCTAGATCTAGATTAGATCTTCACCACTAGATCTAGGTATTTGACTTTGCACCCTTAGATCTAGGGCTTGAGTGCTTGATCCATGTCTTAAGCATTTTACACCCTTAGATCTAGGTATTTGACCAAAACGTCCACCTTTAGATTGCTTTGAGTTTGAATGTGGGCCCAACATAGGCGCCCTCCTCTATTTTTGGCGCCTCCACCAAATGTGGCGCCCTCTTCTAGCAAGTAGTGCCCCTCTAAATCCATGCTAGCGCCCTTCTATCCATGTTAGCGCCCTTCTAAATGGTGACGCCCTCATTATATGGTAGCGCCTCCCTTTATTTGCATGCGCCCCCTCCATTTATGGTAGCGCCCTCTTAAATTAGCCCCTTTTTTACCTTGACGCCCCACTTTAGTGAGGGTTTTAACTTGGACGCCCCCTTTAGTGAGGGTTTAAACCATGACTTGGCCTCTAAAACTGGCTTGACTTTAGCCTTTGCTCCAAGATAAATTTTTAACCTTTAAACTTAAGCTAAAAATTAATCCACCTTAGATTTAATTTTTCAAATTAATATTTTTAAAATTTTTCCAATTTTGACTTAGGAAAAATTAAAAATAAACTTGGAAAAATTATATCTTGGCCATGGGGGGGTGGAAAAAATTTGAGATAAATTTTCCTAGGCTTGGCAACCCCCCAAACAAAATTACCATGGCATTATTTGATTTTTTCCTTCAAAATCAAATAATATGAATTTTTGACTTAGGGAAATTAATTAATTCCCTAGGGGAGATAGACCCCTCCTGACCAAAATTGGTCTATCTTTTCAACCACTTGTCTGAATGACATGGGATTCGAAGTAGTGGCTTAGGGGGTTTCATAGCAATTTTACCTTGCATTCATAGCCCCTATTACAAAGTGCCAGTGCTTGAGCAATTACACCATTACATCAAAACTTAGTTAATTAACCACCAAGGGGTGAAATTAATTAACTAGCGAAAATTAATAAAAATACAACAACATAACGGAACTCCCCAAGACTCTATACAAATGTCTAGCATGGTCATGAATAGCATTTTGAAGCCTTAGCCACCTCATGGACTTGACTGTTAGAACACCCGTCACCACTTTGGAGGATTTTGAGTGAAAAACCTAACCAATTAAAATCGTTTAAACAACAAGATTAATTGGAAAGGGAAAAAACACTCGATGAGGGGACTTCCCTAACAACCAGTTCCATGATGTGGCATCCATATCATATGACCCATACTAGCACATAAAATTACATTAATTTTCCCACGCAGGGGAGCGGACATTTCGTTTTACAAAGGGGCAATTGCCCTGCAGAAGTGAAAAAATCCTCATATTTTTCCAAGGTACAATTTGTACAATTATGTACATCTTCAATGTACATGAGGTTTCCACCTAGTCGAAATAGGTGGGCAACAAGACCGAACCACTCAAAACACCCTACTAGCACATTTTATTACAAACCCCGCAGGGACATGGTCAAAATTATTCAAATATAAAACTGACTAGCCAAAATTGACTAGACACAAAGGTGGATCAACTGATACACTGGAATCAAACATTGGTCATGTTTGTCAACCGACGGCTCCTCAGGTAACCCAACTATGGTACAAAAAAGTTGGCAATAGAATCGAATGCTTCCAAAATGATATCAATGGCATCTAGGAAAATTTTCCCCACGATTATTTGTATATATTCTTTTAGATTTCTTTACAGTAGATTTTTTATTGAAAGCAGCTAACCTCTGTGAGTTTTTCGTTGACTTCTATGTTTTTGTAGCGAACTCGGTTTTTTCTTTAATTCGAAGTTTTGAACTTAAAGATGGCCAAAGGCCTGATTTGGGTCAAGGACCTAAATCAAATAATAAATGGTTAAAAGCCAATTTTGGTCAAGGACATCAAAATCAGAGAACCTCTATAGAATTAGGGATGTTGGATCATGAGGGTGTGAATGTGGAGGGATGAGATGTATGGACGTGAGTATGAGCAAAAACGCGGTGGTTGGGTAGTGTGCAGGTGTAGACAAACCCCAAATGATAATTTGTTTGTGCCAAAAATTGCAGTGGATTGTAATTTTCTTGATTCTAGTTTTCTTCGAAGGTTGGTCAAAGGCCCAGTTTGGAGAAACTCCAGAGTTAAATGTTTGGCCAAAAGCCAGTGTCAGTAGAATGCCCAGGAAAGGGATCTGATACCAATGAAATAGATAAAGTCTGTTTATTACGAAAAAATCCAACGTAAATAGGATAGAAACTCCATAAATGGATAAATATATAAAATGAATAATTGATAAGTGTTCATATTACATTTACAATGATGGGTCTTATATAATCCCATCGTGCCTTTTCTGTGAGTTTTTCTCCTACTACCTCCAAAGTTGGAATGCCCAAATTTTGTGGTTGGGCCTTGGGGGGTTATTAGAGTCCAACATTAAAATATGAACCTACTTGACACTATTGGTATGTTCTGTGGTCATTTCCTAAGTCTCGGGATGTGTTAAAACTATGTTCGAAAAAAAATTTAGCGGACAACCTCGGATTTTTTATTTTTTATTTTTTGACTATAAAACTATAACTGTAACAACCATCAAGCATCTCAGTAGTCATCAACAATCAGTATAGCAATACTGAAACATCTATCAAGCTTTTCAGCAGTCAGCAACAATCAACAGTATAGCAATATTGTATCAACTATCAAGCATTTCATCAATCATCAATCAGTATAACAATACTGAAACATCTATCAAGCTTTTCAGCAATCATCAACAATCAACAGTATAGCAATACTGAGGATACTTCCTGCCCTTCATCTTCTTCGAAACAGCATCACGGTGAGTTATTTGGTAGATCCATCTGGGCATTTTGTCTAACTTACCAACTCTTTCGAGCCCAACAAGCCTAGTTAGACAGATGGATCTCCCTGGGGACCAAACAAGCCTTGTCTGGCTTACTAACCCTTTCGGGCCAAACAAGCCTACCCAGACATACTAACCCCCCTAGGATCGACAGGTCTTTAGTCTGGCTTACTAACCCTTTTGGGCCAAACAAGCCTAGCCGGACATACCCTCCCCTAGACTGACCTACTCACCACTGCATCCAACATCTTCTATCTCTCCCTCTTTCGAGAGAGGTCCTTTCAGACCAGACCAAGCTTGTCTTGAAAGTATTCAAACTTTACACGAGCCAGAGGCTTAGTCAACACATCTGCTACTTGTTCCTCAGCGGGAACATACTTGAGCTTTACAGCTCCCTTCTGCACCATATCCCGTATGAAATGATATTTGATCTCAATGTGTTTTGACTTATCATGAAATACGGGATTCTCTGTCATCTTGATACATCTCTGATTATCACAAAGGATATCAATGGCATCTACCTCTGCATCGAATAATCCTGACAATATCTTTCGAAGCCATACTGCTTCACTACAGGCTGAACATGCTACAATATATTCTGCCTCGGCTGTGCTAAATGCAATACTGGTCTTCTTTCCTCTGAACCATGAAATCATGCCAGATCCCAAACTGAAACAACATCTCGATGTACTCTTTCTATCTTTGGCACTTCCACCCCATTCTGAATCTACATATCCATGCAACTTTCATCTCTCCACTAGATGTATATCTTATCCCATAATCTAAAGTTCCCTTTAGATACCTCATCACATGCTTTGCACCAATTAGATGAACGTGTTTAGGATTCACCATTTATTGACTTAATGTGTTTACTGCAAAACATATATCTAGTCTGGTATTGGTGAGGTACATCAACGAACCAATGATCTGTCTATATAGTGTGACATCGACAGCTTCTGAAGTGTCATCATTCAATAACTTCAAACTAGTAGTCATTGGAGTGGTCATAGCTTTGCAATCTAGCATTCCAAATCTCTTCAAGGTTTCAACAGTATACTTTCCTTGATTTAGAAAAATCTCATTTGAATGTTGCCATACGTCAAGATCTAGAAAGTATTGCATCATTCCAAGGTCCTTCATTTCAAATTCTGCACCAAGCCTCTTCTTACATTCGATTATTGACTTATCTTCACATGTCAAGAACAGATCATCTACATATAGTAACAAAATTAAAATTCCATCTTCATCAACCTTGTAGTAGAGGTTGGAGTCTGCTTTACTCTTGGTAAAGCCTAAGCTCATTAGGAATCCATCGATCCTTCCATACCATGCTTTGGGTGCTTGCTTTAATCCATACAATGCTTTCTTTAGTCGACATACATGAGTCTTCTGATCATTTATCTCGAATCCTCGTGGTTGTTCGATATAGACTTCTTCTTCAATTATTCCATTTAGGAATGTCGTCTTTATGTCCATTTGATGTAGCTTCCATTTCATATTGGAGGCCAAGGAAATAACAGTCCTTATAGAGGTGTATCTTGCTACTGGGGCAAAAGTCTTTTCATAATTGATTCCCTCTTTCTGAGAGAATCCTCGGGCTACAAATCTGGCTTTATATTTTTCTATACTTCCATCTGCTGAGTGCTTAGTTTTGAATATCCATTTAGAGGATATCACTAACTTGTCCTTTGTTCTAGGTACTATTTCCCATACATCATTCTTCATAATAGATTGGTATTCTTCAACCATTGTATCGGCCCACTCCTTTTGTTTTATTGCTTCTTCAAAACAAGATGGTTCTTTATCAACTAGATCACTCATCAAAGCCATATAGCTGGGGTATGACTTTGGCTTCTTCCTTTCTCGAATGGCTCCTTCGGGAGCACCAAGTCTTTTTGCTTCTTCAATTGTGTCACGAGCCCAGGCAGGTTTTTTCTTTCGAGAAATCAGTTCACTAGGTAAATCTTTAGGCAGCTGGGGTTCAATTACATCATGATCTTCAGGTATCAGGTCTTCTTCTTCAACTCTGACTTCTTTAGGACTTTCAATAGTCTTGGGAGTTTCATGCTCCTCTTCATCTTCCTTGTCTTTTCTTGATTTCTTGAAAGTTGAATCTTCATCAAATGTAACATCTCTGCTAAGCTCGATTTGACGGTGCCCAGGAATATATATTCGATAGGCTTTTGATTGTTCACTATATGCTACGAACAATCCTTTCTTCCCTGAAGGATCTAATTTTGATCTTTTCTCTTTGGGAATATGAATGTATACATGACAACCAAAAAGATTAAGATGACTTACCTCTGGTCTTTCGCCGAAGAACATTTCTTCTGGAGTCTTGTTCCCAAGAGCACTGTTAGAGATTCGATTCTGAACATATACTGTTGTTCGTGCTGCTTTTGCCCATAGGTACATTGGGAGATCTTGGTCATGGATCATGGCTTTCACAGCTTCCATGATAGATCTGTTCTTCCTTTCCGCCACACCATTTTGTTGCGAATTGTAGGGAATGGTGAGCTCCCTCTTAATTCCAGCCTCTTTGCAGAAATCATTGAACTCATTCGAAGTAAATTCTCCTCCATTTTCTGACCTTAGAATTTTGATTTTCTTTTCCAGAATGTTTTCTACTAGAGCTTTAAACTCTTTGAATCTTTCAAATACTTCATCCTTCTTTTTCAAGAAGTATATCCAAATCTTTCTAGAGTAGTCATCAATGAAAGAGACATAGTAAGAGTACCCACTTAATGAAGTGGTTTGCATTGGTCCACAGATATCTGAGTGGATAATGTCTAGGATCCCTTTTTCCTTACTATTACTTTTCAGAAAGGGATTCTTAGTATTCTTCCCTTGTGCATATCCTTTGCACACTCCTTCATGTTTTACCTTGATTTCTGGTAAACCGGTTACCACCTTGCTTACAATTGGAATAGCCTTGTAGTGAACACGAGCAAGCCTTCTGTGCCATAGCTCACTTGGATTGATGGTGCTGGTTGTTAATGCAGAATCTGTATGTCCCTTTAGTTTGTAGAGACCTCCTTCTTCAACTCCAATCTCTACGGCATCATTGATGGTTTTTCCTTTGGTCCACATGAGGACTTTTCCATCGATAAAGGCAACTCTGAAGCCTTTCTTGTTTAAGGATGAAATAGAGAGAGGATTCTTCTTTAGTCCTAGGACATATAGGACATCCTTCATCTTTATAGGTTTTCCAGAATCCAATTTATAAGATGCTTCTCCTAGCCCTTTAATTGGATATTGGGAATCGTCTCCAAGCATTACTTTGTGTGGAGATTCCTTTTGTTCAAGGCATGAGAGTGACTCCTTGAAGCCAGTCATGTGTTTGGAGGCACCACTATCAATCAGCCAGGTATCATTTCCCGGTGAGACTAATCCAGTTAGGGTAGAGATCAAAACATACTCTTCACTGGAATCTTCATCCTTCGTTGTTTCCTCTTCTTCTCCTTGATCACTGTCCTCAGCAGCATGTGCTTGAAACCTTCTCATCTTCTTGAGTCCTTTTGCTTTCATGGGACAGTTGATTGCAATGTGTCCTAACTTGTGACAGTTGAAGCATTCAAAGCTTGAGAAATCTCTCTTGGGTCTTTTAAACCCTCGAGTCTTAGGAGGATGGTCATGGTTCTTTCTTTTGCCTCTAGTATGGGCAATTAAAGCTTGATCCTCATTGTCATTTAGCTTTTCTTCTCTAATTGCTATTCTCTCTTCTTCTTGGACACATTCTTCCCATAACTTCTGGAATTTGGTTAGCTTTCTTCTTGAACAGATTCCTCGGATGAAAGCTTCCCAATCTCTTGGAAGGCCATTCAAGGTTGTCATTACAACCTCTGCTTCTTCAACCATGTCACTGATGGCTTCTAATTGATCCTTGATTTGAGCTACTCTTGTGAAATAAGATTTCATAGTTTCTAACTTCTGAGCTTTTACACCTTTGAGTTGATTCCTGAGGGTCATCTTCCTGTTAATGTTCCTTCCTTCAAATAGACTTGATAGGGCATTAAACATTTCTTTTGGAGTCTCCATGGATGATACCTAAGGGATCAGGTTATCTTTGATTGAATCAGCTATGATCATATCCTTCTTGTGCTTGGCTTTGGCTTTAGCTTCTTTTGGTTCTTTCACTTCCTCTTTCACAAATTGATCTAGATCATTCTCTTGGAGGATGAGCATGATTCTGTACTTCCATGCTTTGAAGTTTTCAACCCCTTCAAGCTTTTCATCTAGCTTGGTATTCTTTGTCATCTTTAGGAAACTGAGAACCTCAAATGGAAAAGATAAAAGAATACTTGCTTGCAGAAGACAACACTTGATTTAGAGGTTCTAGGGTTTGGAGTAGAAACCCTAATTTTGCAGCTCAGATCACAGGTGGAGTTGAATGATGGAAAAGATGCACCCGCCTGAGCTGAGGTAGACTGTATCTTCCTTTTTCTGAGATTGATGATGAAAACCCTGGAAAACTAAAACCCCTAGTTTGTCCCAGCAGCAGTAACAGGTCCAAAATTGAAAATTCTTGGATTTCAGTTTTGTCACCACAGAAAGATGCGCCCTTCATAGGCGAGTTGGAGGAGCCTTCTTTTCTGGTTGATCTGTCAAGAGGTTTGTCAAGAACAACAAACCTTAGATGTGTAGTGTCTCCTTTCAGGGTGGCTCTAATACCATGTTGAATTTTCTTTAAAATTGTTTATATGATAACTTTAAACAATTAGCCAGTAGAAGATCACTGAAAGAACAACATGCACAAAAACATAAGAACACAAGAACACAGATATTTTCCTCGGGGAAATCACAAGGGAGAAAACCCCGCAAAACTTCCTCAATATAGAACTCGACCAAGACAGTGTAAAACTCCAGACAACAACAACTTCCTCCTTCTAGGTGCGCTACTACTTCTCTCTCTTGCTAAAACCAGCTTGAGTGAGTGAGTGCAAATGAAGAGGAGCACCCTCCTATTTATATTCTTCTGTTAACTTGACTTCTAACTTGGTGAGGCCAACTTGACACTTGGGTACTAATTACCCAACTTACATTCGTAGGTTTACATTGCATCCTCAATGACTCTAACAAGACCAAACTCATCTCCAATAGTAGGAATACAATACAACTGAAATATCTTCCAAAGTTACATTATTTTAACACATCCAAGCCCTATTTAGGGGTTGTATCTACACTCAGCAACTCTGCTATAGATTATACCAGACCACTGTAGCAACCGACAGCCCAACTAGGGCTTATTCTCAGGCACCGAATTTTTCGAGGGCCTCAAACAATTAACGACAGCCTTCTCCAGTCAATCAACATCTTGAGAAAGCCTCATTTCAATCAATGACTCAGTTTCATGACAATCTGATCAACAACATCTGAAGGATAGGGTTTGATTAATCACTGATAGACAATCTCAGTCATTTTCAACAGGCTTCTTTTGGTATGTGTGCTCTAGGGGCAAATTCAAATTGAAGTAAAAGTATGCTCTTTATATATGCTCATGTATAGACTCGGTCATCTCATTTAGAGGAAGACTATTCATTGTTTGGGGTTTTATTCCTTGAAAAGTTTCCTCGTGAAAAATTCCCTAGGTTCCTATATATGATCTTGTGGATGATTGTTTATTTACGGCTGTTATATAACTCAGAAGTTTAAATGTTAGAAGTCTTCAAAATTTAAAAGTGACTGTTATTGCTATTAAATCAGATCTATGTTAAAATTTAACAGAGAGGTGTCCCCGACCAAGCTTTTCGGGATACTTTCCAAAGGTTGTCAAGTTTTTTCAAGTATTAGCTTGATCAATTTACAGAGAATAGTGTGCTTATGATGATTACAAAAGGGTTTAAATGTGGCACACTATGGGAAATGCTAAGCCAAGAGTTTATTCATATTTGAGATTTAGATGTAGATCCCTTAGCTAGATGAAATTCAAGATAACTTTTAAAAGTGTTTGATGTGTTAAGTTACCAAAAACATTTGAATATCATAACAAGTTTGAATAATAAAGCAAATATATATGAGACTATTAACAACTTTATATCCCACTTACTCTAGCTTATGACAATCATGAGTGTCAGGCCACTATAGCTTTTTGATCTACGTGTGGGGTCCAACAGTGATGCTCGATCCAATCTCTCAGAGTACTAACCAAAGAGGATTCCACAGAACCATTGGCCGCATCACCCGACTACCTAGGTATGTGAAGAGTAATCTTCTTGAATGCTATGTTTGGTGTGATATAGTGATAGGACGATTGATAGGATGGTTTTAGATGCCCTAAGGGGGTCGTCCATATACACAAGGTAAATAGAGTCTAATTCCTTGTTCAAGTTCTTTCTAATGCGATACTACTTGTATGGGGTATTAGCGAGAGTTAGCAGTGGCCATTACTGCCCCCTAGTCTATCTAGGGCACAACCTGTGCTTAAGTACATATTCTACTCATAACTAATATAGGTCCCCAGTCGCAATTTTACATTCCTAATGACAAATATTTGTTGATTTTTATAGATGTTGGAACACGTCTTCTACCCCAAACCCAAATCATTCAAAATTATGTCTCATATGCCATATTGTTCATAAATGAGAATAACCATGTCCTGAAAAATTATGTATCTACAATGTTATATTTTTACTTGCTAGTGTAAAATTATAGGTTCCTTGTTCAAGTCTTAAACAATAAGATTACCCACAAAATGCAAAAGATTCATTAGCAAATGTTACTTGAATATCTTATTAGCACCAAGACAATTGTGAAATATGCTGATATTAATGGCTGAAAATGAAATGTGTGGGTGGGTGCTAGCAATAATGAGCATGTAATTCCATGTTTAAACAAAGGTAAAGAGTTACTTGATCTAGGAACTACACAATGCCAGTAGTTTGAGAGCATTAACACGTCAAAATTTTTAGATTTTAGTAAAATGAAAATGCAAAGATTATCTCAGCAAATAAATGATATAAATCAACTTAAATGAGCCTAAAAGTTGCACAACGCCAAGATCAATTTCACTGGTTATATTGTTGTTTATAAAATACAAATTCTAAAATGTGAACAACAACATTAAATGACCTATTTAAATGCTACTAACTTGCAAATCAATGAAATTAATCACAATTCAATTAAAAAAAGCAGCTACCACAAAGTTACAGGCACAACAATTAAATAGGAAAGAAAACTTCTTGTAAATGAAATATTTCTGCAAACATCGTTAGCATAAACCAATAAGTTATAAGCCTCTACATATACAATAAACCAGAAAACCAGATTGCATAACCAACAAGATACTATGTGAGATTCCACTGTTTCAGACTTGATTAGTTATTTGCAGCAATAAAACCCTATGAAATTTGTTCAAATGAACTTTCCAGCTTTCTAAGTCATCGCAATGGTGAAGATAATGCCTTAAAAGAAGAAAATAATGATTATACCAAAAAGACCAAGTGCTTTGTGGAGGATGGGTAGTGGAGTCAGTTATCTCCCTTGGTTTCAGATTTGCGATCCTTCTTAAGAAAAAAAAGCACCAGGCAGTCCCTTCTCTTGCAACCTAAGTTGCAGGAAACTCCGTCGGGAAGGGCATACTAGTACCGAAAACTCCCCGAAACGCGGGTACTGGTACGAAACGCCGCTAGCCGTACTCTACGGCGTTTCCAGATTTGGAAACGTCGTACGGTACGTCTGGTGGAGTTTCGGGTACTTTCAGTGTTGTACAACGCGTTTCCAATTTTTTTTTCGGTGGTTGGGTTCAAAAAACAGTGGTTTTTCTTAAAATTAATTTTTAGTTTACCTAATTAACACCTAGAAACATCTAAAACCCTATTCTAAAATCTTTATAAGCACATGTTTGTCATAAACTATTCACAATGTTTTGAGAAGAGCGTCCTTCAAAAGTGATTGAGTAGTGGGATTCCATCAAAAAAAAATTTGTTTGATTGTCTTTTTCTTGTAGCCGTACAGAAGGGGCAGCTGTTGACAAGTTATAAGCAAAGTCCAAACTCTGTTATTAAAGTATTGACCAACGTTTTGATCACAGTGTCCTTTGATCAACATTTTGATCTGTGTTGCAGGGGTACCCGTCCTCAAGGGTTGGGTTCGCGTCCCCGTCTCGGGTACCGTCCCCAAGTCCCGAAAACCGGGTCGGGTACTTCATCAATGTCCCCTGAATTCCCCAAGTATCGGGTACCTTTCGCCCAAAACCAGGAAACTTTGCTCATTTTGGGGACTTCAGGGAAACTCCAATATGTGAAAATTAAAAAAAATATATTATAAAAAAAATTACCTTTACGAAGAGGGACAAGGTAGGTGTGGGTCCCCCTACCCTCTTGACCCCGCGGGCCTGTCCACTTCTCTCAACGCAGAGTTGAGTCTTGACTTTTGTTGGAGCTCGCAAGAGGAGAACTTGCTGCGCAAAGGAGAGGATACATGCAGAGGAGAGGCAAGACAAGCTTAGGTTGTCTTAGACTGAAAAGGTTTGTGCTTTTAAGTTAATGACATGGCACTATCTAGCTTGGAGGGGCTAGTATCTATTCTTAGATGGTTTCTTCTAGAAGATTGCCTCATTCTTTTATGACTCTGGATCTTGTCATTAGATTTTTCTTGGCATTGTTTGTGTTTATTGTTGATCCTTTGTGCAAGTTGTTCCAATGTTGTTGCACAGACCGTATTCTTTGTCCTTCATGAATGATAGAAAACCTACTTCGTTGATGTTTGTGCAGACGTTTCTATGCATCTGCATATTTCTAATTTGAAAAACCAAAAGCTCCATCAACTATTGTCATGTTTATACTTAAGGTTCACATGTAGTTCCCATTTTATATCAATGGTTTATGAACTTTGAAGCAATGTGCATGTTAATTGTACTTGTCACTTATTGAAATTGAATACTAGTGAAAAACAAATTGATTTAATTTTTTATTATATATATATATATATATATATATATATATATATATACAGTACCCCTGACATACCCAAGTCCCCTATTTCAAAAAGTGGCGTCCCAGTCCCCGTCCCCATACCCGTACCCGTCCCCGTACCCAAGTTTCCTAGCAACTTAGGTTTTGATTTAAATATTGATCAACGTTTTGTTTTTATTGTTTGTGCAACATCTTTTTCTTATAAAGCCTAAGTTTGTGCAGCACATAAGCCTAAGTATACAGTTATAAAGGATTTTTTGGATGTAAAGCCTCATCTATAAAGGCTAATTTTGGATGTAAAGCCTCATCTGATAAAGGATCGATTAATAAAGATGTGATTTTCTTCTCAATTATTGTTTATTTGTCTCATTCTTATTTTTTTACAAAACAATGAGGTATTTTAAAATAATATATAAATATATATATATTATATTTTGTAATCCAAATACGGGGAAATACACAGCTAAGTTAGGTTATCACACTCTCATGGAAGAACAAGCAGCAGGTGGAGAGATATAGTGGTGGTGGAAAAAGCTTTGGCAGGTTCAGAGCCCTTTAAAAACTGTAATTATAAAGTGGCTATCTCTCTCCAACAAACTCTTGACATGGGAAATGCTCCAGAAACGTGGATTTGAATGACCAGGATTATGCCCTTTATGCAGATCTAGTGATGAAACGAGCTCACATTTATTCGCTTCCTATCCTTATGCAGGCAGCGTATGGAATGGGGTGGTAGGCAAATTAGAAGTAGACAGAGCACACGAAGCAATCGCTACTTTGGAAGAAAAAACCAAAGCATGGTGGAATGATAAAAGGGTAGGTCCTTTTGAAGCTTTTCCAATTCTGTTCGTATACAGTATTTGGGAAGCTAGGAACAAATCCATTTTCAACAACACATGGATGCCTCCTAATATTGTCATTTCACTGTTAATGAGCAAAATCCAGGAACACAAAAGAGACAAAGTCATTTCTAGAACAAGATTTATTAGAGATCCAGTAATAAACAGAGAGATGCCATGGGCTTTCTTCGACGGAGCAAGTCAAGGGGGGCTTCCTTTAGGAGGAGCTGGAGCAGTTATATTTTTTACATCAATCAGAAAAAAAGATGATAAAATATGCAATGGGCCAAGCTTCTAACAACAAGGCTCCACTAACAGCTTTATGGGCAACTTTAAAGGTGGCCAGAAGCTCCCATACACAAGATATTCATATTTTTGGTGACTCTAAAGTAGTGGTGGATTGGGCAAACGAGAAGAACATCATAAGGGCACCACATTTACAACACCTCCTTGCAGAAATCCAAACATTGAAAACCTATTTCAGAAGGATCTCCTTTGGTCATATTTACCGAGAATTGAATACGGAAGCGAATTCCCTCTCAAAGCAGGCACTAGCATATCAGCCTGGATTAATGGAGATAGAAGAAGTGAATGAAGGCATATCAGCCTTTCATTATGAAACAATATAAAGAATACAGAAGAGTTTATTTTTGTGCAAGATCAAGCGGGAACAAGTACTTGGTGAACAGAAAAGACGATGGCATTTTGGTAACGAGCAATCCTATGTAAAGGATTGGTTTTTTGATGTATCAAGAACTTAGGTTTGCTAAGTTCATGTTTTATTCTATGAAAAAAATGGTTTTTTCTAAGGAAAAAAAATATTATATATATATATATATATATATATATATATATATATATATNGGCGTACCCATTTTTGGGGGGTCACGTTTCTAGGCGTCCCCGTTTCGGAAACTCGAAAAACTTTCCACGTTTCATGCAACTTAGCTTGCAAGCCAGCTCAGATGACAAGTGCGCCCTTCTCCTTATGACAAACCTACAAGATAATGAGGAAAACAACAATCTACTACCACAACAAGCTAGCAAACAAGGTTATATTTCATTAGCAAAAGCAAGATAAACAAATTAAATGACATGAAAGAGGCAACCAACAATCTATCATCCATCCACTATTTATTTACTCAAGAAAATGAAAAATATCCAAGAAAAAGAATACCTAAGCTTCGTAGCAAGGGTCCATCACATCCATCATGGAGAATAAGAAAACTCAGCAATGCACCATCCACAAAAACAAAAGACACATGAAATGAAGAACATAATTTTATTAAGCCTAAAGCTCTCAACTATTCAACCACTTTACAATGGAGGGGGTCTCTTCCTTTTATAAGACAAGGAGAGTCCCAATACCATGGGTAAATACCGCGGGAAACAAAAATACCAGTTGCTATTTTACAAAACCATGGGCTTAACTTAGCTGGTGCACCCCACTTGGCTGAGTTGGGCCTCTAGAAATCACCCCTCTCAATTGTGGGCCACAAAAATGCTAAAATGGATGCCACATATGCTAAAGATGATGGCCCCACTAGGCCAAATAGTTGAAGTTGAATGAAGGGTTGTGTTTTCTCTCTTGACCGACGTGCATGTGCCAAATCCCAAAAGTAGGTACACTAGCCCGATAGCAACTGCGAAAAGAGCAGCCACTGTCACCACACTCCTCTCTTCCTCGCTTCACGTTGACTCTTCTGCAACTCAAGGGGGCTTCCCTAAGGTTAAGATCACTAAGGCAGATGAAATAAGGGACAAGGTGACCTGAAGAATCTGCCTTAGAGAAATGGTAGTAGTATAGAAGGTAATTTGAATGAGTGATGGTAAGGAGGGAAGGATCAGTCCTCAAAAAGAGAACAGTGCCAGTACATCAAAGGGGAGAATGGAGTCAAAAAGAGAACTCAAGAGGGCCATGCGTCATATGTGACTACGGGGGAGAGATCGCATGATTGAGAAAACCCTGCTTTGTCGAGTTATGACTACTAGGTTTACTTCTTTCTCCTAATTGCAGGAGATGAGCTATGCACGCAAAAGATCAATATTACACAATCAAGCTAGATTAAATGTAAAAATCGATGCCCATACGAGCACGCTCACAAAGGGAAAAGACTAACAATTGCTAAGAATTTTCACCTTCCAACGCGGAGGTAGCATCCGTCTATGGTCTTCGACACAAACATAGAAAGAAAGAAACTAATTTCTAGCAAAATTCACCGCCATTGAAGCATCACAAGTCCATGCCAGACATTTGAAAGAGTGCTCAACTAAACGTCCAAAAACACCTTTCGAATTTTTCTATTAAGCTCTGGGGAGAGAAATATCCCAACTTTTTCCACCCATACAATGAAAGAGGCTATCCTATTTATAGGCCCAGAAAGGCTCTCATATTCCTTTTTATTTTTTATTTTTCTTTTAAAGAAAAAAGTAGAAGTAAAAAATAAAAAAATAAAAAAAATAGAAAGGTGGAACTAGATCCACTTTTTCTCCATCGAATACATGATAAACTCCAAATATTTATGTAACTCCTACTTTGTCTAGCCCATACATTTGAAGAAGAACTAGTTTATTTAATGGACTCCCACTTTGACTAGACGCTGAGTGCCCACGAAACCATAGACGACCATGAATTTGACATATCAGTTGCCAACAAGTGACACATGAACCAACAGGTGGATAGGATAGTTACTCCAAGATGTGGTTATCATAAAGACTGTTATCAGTGCATGATAACTCTTTAAAAGTTGCCAATCAAATGATAAGTGGGTCGGTTAGAATCTTATGAAAGCGTTTACGATTGTCACAATGAACTTGTGCTCTCCACCAAGAATTTGAACTCTACTAGAAATAATCCACCAATCACTCTTGAATTGCTCCAGGACTCCACGTAATCAGTTCAACTGTGGAAAGGAACTATGGATTGAGGCCACATGAAGAAAAACACCAATTTCAGAACTCTGGCTACCAGCATAATAAGGTGAACACGATCATGATTTAAAAGACTCAACACTGAGACGTTGGATGTGATATCTAACAACGAAAGTGGTTTGCCATCTCAAAACTCCATGTATCAAGAGGAAAAAATGTTGAGCAGCTGCCAATCGACTACATGTAAATCGTGGCTATCTCCCAGCAGCTGATTGACTGTGAACAACTCATATGGTGTGAGTTTCCTCCCCGAAAATAGTTGTCAATCAATTTATGTTTAATCTGTGATGGTGCACAAGATTTCCATTGATCGTAAGTCACGGTTCACTTCACATCAGCCATTCAAAATGCATTCATGTCACCACTAGCTTCATGATCAAATAACCATGTATCGAATACTCCTGGTTGTGCCAATAACTCAGGCTAAACACGGTATGAGAAGGTGTGATTGAATTGTCGCCAAATATCACAATCGGTTGAGCTGTTATATTCCAAACAACTGGTCCACGTGACAAAAAGGGGCAGGCACCATCTAACTTTGTTTTAGGAATGGCGACAATCTCTCATATCGCCATTTTGGAGACGAGACTATGTTGAAAATATAAACTCTGAAGGTCCTCTTTATGTTTTTTGAGCATGGTGTGATAAAGAGGACATGTAATTTGTTCCTTATGTACATTTATATATAAAAGTGACTTATGTATAAATTAATGATGTTTTATACTTTATTGTATTGGGTCTCACTTAAAAGTATTTAATAATTAAAGTGAATTATTATTAAATAAGGGTGCATTAAGTGAAGACACTAGATTTTATAAAAGCATCTTAACCATTAGATCAAATTGGTTAGATGAGGTAGTTATGAAATTTAAAGTATAAAACTAGGGTTGAGGACAAATTAATGACCATCATCAATGAGAAGAGGAAGAGGAGATTGAGACTGAAAGAGAAAGAAGAACCCTAGAATACTGGCATGTTTCCCAAGACAAATTGCAACACAAATATTGAGGCAAGTACATCATCATTTAATGCAGCCTATCAAATCCGTGCAGCACGTGTGAAGGCACAGATTTTGAGGTAGGATCCATACTGCTATTTTTTATAGGGCCACACAACATTTATTGTTGCTGGGCACGAATCCTGAGGCAGGCAAAAGGTAGAGAAGCACAACACGTGCAGATTCGTACAATTCGTACCACACGTGTGAAAGTACAAGAGTTTTGTACAACAACAGATTGGCATGGTTTTCAAGGTATTTGTAGTTGTTTTGGTGAATGATTTTATCAGTAAGGGTCAGAAGAAAAATAATTTACATGTTGTTGGAAAATATTTCTGAATTTCTCCTTTTAATGATAATTTCTTCTTTCTAGGGTTTGTTTCCCACCTATTTCGACTAGGTGGCAACTCCATGTACATTAGGATGTACATTATTATACCTTAGAAAAATCTGAGGATTTTTCACTTCTGCAGGGCTATTGCCCCTTTGTAAAACGAAATGTCCGCTCCCCTGCGTGGGAAAATTAATGTAATTTTATGTGCTAGTATGGGTCATATGATATGGATGCCACTCCATGGAATGGGTTGTTAGGGAAGTCCCCTCATCGAGTGTTTTTCCCTTTCCAATTGACCTTGTTGAACAAACGAGTTTAATCGGTTTGGTTTTCACTCAAAATCCTCCAAAGTGGTGACGGGCGTTCTACCAGTCAATTCCATGAGGTGGCTAAGGCTTTAAAGTGTGATTCATGACCATGCTAGGCATTTGTCTAGAGTCTTGCGGAGTTTCGTTATGTTGTTGTACCTTTATTAAATTTTCCTAGTTAATTAATTTCACCCCATGGTGATTAATTAACTCAGTTTTTGATGTAATAATGTAATGGATCAAGCATGGCATTTTGTAATAGGGGCTATGAATGCAAAGATGAATTGCTATGAAACCCCCTAAGCCACTGCTTCGAGTCCCATATCATTCTGATGAGTGGTTGAGGAGATAGACCATTTTTGTCTAAGCAAGGTCTATTTTTCCTAGGGAATTAATTAAATTCCCTAAGTCAAAATTCACATTTCTTGATTTTGAAGTAAAAAATCTAGAAATGCCATGGTAAGTTGGTATGGGTGTTTCTAAGCCTAGGAGAACTTACTCCAAAGTTTTTTAACCCCCCATGGCCTAGATATTAAATTTTCAATTTATTTTTGATTTTTCCTAAGTCAATTCTAGGAAGATTTAAAAATTTAATTGAAATATTTTTATCTAAGGTGAATTTAAATTTAACCTATGTCTAAAGGTTAAATAATTTATTATTGGAGCTAGGTCTAAAGCCTAGCTAAAAGTCTAAGCCTAAACTTTAATGGGTGGACAAATCACCATATTTGATGGGGCGCTACACTATACTAAGTGGGAGCGCTAGCTACACAAATGGACACTATACTAAATGGAGGCGTTACCATATAGAAGGCCCACGCTAAAATAGAACTAAGGCTATAAAGTATTAAAGGGCCCACGTTATAATATGAAGGCTCCACCAAAGTATAGAGGGCGGCCATTTTAGAGGTAAGCACCATTATACATGAAGTCCACGCTATCTAGAGGAGAGGGCCCACGAAATTTAAAAGGGGCGCAACCAAATCTAGTGGGAGCGCTAGCACATAATGGAGGGCGCACTAAAAAAGGAGGGACCCACGCTCAAATTGGAGGCGCCATATAAAGTCAAGGCCAAATTTAGTAGGGGCGCTAGCACATAAAGAAGGGCCCACGTCATGATAAAGGAGGACCCACGTCCAATATAGAGACGCCCCCAAAATGGTGGGGCGCTAATATTTAGTAGAGCGCCACTAAAGATAGAGGTGCGCTACCATACTCATAAAGTCAACGCTAAAGTTTGGAGGAGCGCTAGCATATTTATGGAGGGCGCTAGTTGAAGACTTCACCAAATATTTAGAGGACGCCAGACAAATTTGGAGTGGGCGCTAGCCATCTTTGGGCCCACGTTTTTCCTAGTCAAAGCTAACTTTGGAGTTATTCCGCCAAGTTTAGAGGAGGGCGTCCACCTTGGCCATTGATTTTTCCATTTTATTAAAAGCTCATCCAATGGTGAATATTTAGCCAAATAACTTGATCCAAAGGCTAATATTATTTGAGACATGGATTAAGTCTCTTAGCCTTTGATTAAAATTAATCTAATGGTGGAGATTAATTGAGAGAAATAGAAAGCCAAATACCTAGATCTAATGGGTGAGATTAAACCCTAGATCTAGATCTAATCTCAACCATTGAGCTTCAAAGGGTTGGGGGGTTGCCTCAACTATATAATGAGGGTATCACTCCCTCATTATTCACCATCTCTTATGTTATTGTTATGCTGGCGGAAAATTCTTCTTCTCACTCTCATATTCTTGCTACCTTGTATTGAAGTTTTGCCCAAGCTGGGCTATTTTAATAAAATTCTTTGGAGGAATACTATGCTTCAACTTTTCATGATCTACATGTATTAAGGTAACCTTGTATTTATTTTGTTTGCATTTGTTGTGTTTTTCTAGTTAGCTCTCCACAAAGTGTTTTGTGGAGAGATTAAAGAATAGAAGTATTTTTATTCTTTTTTGTGAATGATCTGATATTTCTTACAAAGTGTTTTGCAGGAAGTATTAGGTGTTCATCTCTAGAAGTACAATATTTTGCAGGCATAGTTTGTATTGCAGGTTATCCAAGCAAATAAATTCCTTCAAGAAACATCATTCCGGCAACAATTTCAATTCGGCCATCTACTTTCAGCCTGTTTTAAACAGGGTTTTATTCACTGTTTAGTGAATATAACCCCTGTTTTAGGGCCCTAACCTTTTATATATTAATTAAACCTTTTATTTTTGCTAGTTTTACTTCATTTAGGTGGCTGGAAACTCAGTTTCCAGCCAGTCTGTGAGCTCTATGCAAAACTAGCTCTGTCTCAAATACTTGTGGTATCAATTGATCCGCATCTGCGGTGAATGAAGTCGGTCTGAATTGGTTTATCCAATCTCTCGAGCCGAACGCAAGTTCCTTCGGGATTAACTTATTGCATACCTCTTGATAAATATTTTTCAGCCCCCTAAACTTCATATTTCTGTCATACTTTCATTTAGAAATTTTTGTAAAAATTGTAAATTTTGTACTAATATTTTAACAGTAAATTTTTAGTGTTTTTATGTGATTTGCAGTGAAAAATACTTCGCTGGTTTTTGACAGGTTATTCATCTTTAAAGAAGAATTGCTGCCCCAAAAGACATAAAATCTCCTCAAGCTTCAACCGGCATAAAAGGGGTTCCATTCCTCAACTTTCTCTCTCAAAATTTTCTGTTATTGTAAACCCCAAAGAGAGTCTCTTGGGGTATTCTTTAAAGTCTTGTAATCATTGTAATTTATGAGTAAGTAGATTAGGAAGAGATAGATAGTTAGTTTTATTTTCAGCTACCCACCTATCTTTGTGACAGACCATCATCTCTATCTCAAAGATTGTTGTGAGGTGAGTTTACTATAGTTTAGTTGCTTTCAAGTTTCTGTTTATACAAGTTCCGTTTTTTTTGTTAAAGAAGTAACCATACAACCCATCCAACCTGTGTATCCTCTATCCACTTGTCATCTCCCTTTAGGGAATTCAAGCTGGCTATGAAAAACAGGGTAAGTGGGGGCTTAGGTAATTAGATTAACTTTCCTTTTCTTGTACTACAATCTACAATCAATCTCTTTACTTCCCAAATTCTTTTGATTATTTTAAAATAAACCTTGCATATTAACCATCAAATATTAAAATTTACTTTTAAAATTTACCAACCAAGCTTCTCTATCTCCTGCTCCTCTACTCGGTTATCACCCTCCGGGGTACTCCGAGATATGACCAGGGGAAAAGGAAGTCGTAGTCTAATAGGCATCCATCTAGAGACTTTTGAATCGATTAAAAACGGTGACTCGAAAGCTGCAAGGGGTAGCAGGCTGGGGACAGTCTCTAGGCGCTTCGTCGTCCTCCTTGTGAGGACCGGGCCATTGGGGTTTGACCTGTGAGCTAGGGGTGGGCTTGCTCCCACCTGTTGAGTGCAACAGCATTCCATCTTCAGTTTGAGAAGAACTAGATCGGGGTAGTCACACCACCGGATCTAAAACTAACTTCAAGAATAACAACTCTAATTAAAATTTATTAAAATTAACCAAGAAGCATTGCAAAATGCCCTACAAACACAGATTACTACTTTTACTACAATCATTTTCACTTCATTTTACTGCAAGCACTACAATACATTTATTTCAAGCACTCTTTTACTACAATACAACACTACAATTTGTACTTCCAACACTTTATTTCTCAATACATTTATTTACTTTCGATTTTGCAAATGAGCATGTGGTGAATGTTGACTGCTTAAACCTTTTCATATTTAAATTCACTGCTGGTTTAGTAATCTGTATTCATAACGATTTTTGGCTAACTCGCAAATTGGTTTCATTTGTTTATCATATTGTTTTATTTCATTACTGTTCATAATCATATTGTTTACACATTGTATCTTTTGACTCCATTTAATATAGGCACTGGTCTTATAATTTTGTAATCTTAATAAAAAGATCCCTTTAATTAATCTTCAATTAATTAATAAACCTGGAACATAGTCTTTCCATAGGGACTACCCCCCTTGGCTCTGTTGGGATCTTGCCTAAACGGAGGAGCTGTAGACTGTGGTGACAGTGGTCCCCAGCTCTCGCTTGCCCCCAAGGACACACATAGCAGGTTGTGACTTTCCTGCGTCTTAAAGTGTGAATTAGGCGGCAACAGGGTTTTACCAAGGAGTTGGGGTTTTGCCCCGTGTTAGACCAAAATTTCCTGTGTAGTCATGTGTGGATGACTTACTTGAGTATTGGAATAGTTCTTGGTCTTGGTGGTTCATATTTTTAATTTTAAGCATAAACCCTAGTTTGATCAAGTGTTTGACATAATGTGTAAATGGGAAATTTCACGTTTATGTCTGAATTTCTTCATGGTATCAGAGCCAAGTCCAAGTTGAGGATTTTTAATTTTTGAATCACAGAACAGAGTTATGTTGTCTTTTAGTTTAAGATTTGTTGTGAGTTGTTTTCTTCAGATGATGAGCATTAGGTACGAAGATCGGTTGGATGGCATATCCAACTTTATACCTTGGAAAGTGAGGATAATCACAGTGCTCAAGGAATGGAAAATCTGGAGCTTTGCAAGCACCAAGATGACAAAGCCCACTGACAAAGATGCATTAAAAGAATTTAAAGCTCTAGAAGCCAGAGCTCAGAGGGTGATCCTGAACGGGGTGAAGGATCATCTTATCCCTCATTTGGTAGAGAAATAGACTGCCAATGATATGTGGGATGTCCTGAAGTAGTTGTTCGAGGCAAAGAATGAGAATCAGAAGATGGCTCTGAAAGACAACTTACATAATGTGAAGATGACCCAAGGTGAAAGTGTAACTTCCTACCTTACTTGAGTCAAAGACGAGTTAGTAGCGGCAGGAGAAACTATCTCAGACTTAGAGTTGGTGAGGATAGCCCTAAAGGGCTTCACCAAGATGGGAGGTTTTTGTCAAATGACTTGTTGGCAGAGAGAAACTTCTAGACTGGTCCAAGCTTTGGGATGACTTCACCTAAGAGGAGATTCAAGAGGGGGTTTTGGGTGGGCAAGTCGATGAAGAGGTGGAGCATAATGTTGGTCTCGCATCAAAGACAAACAAGAAGAAGAAAGACCTCAATCAAATCGGGTGCTACCATTGTGGTCAGATGGGGCATTATGCCTCGAAATGTCCTGAGAAAAAGGTTGTGAAGACTGAAAGAGATGTGGCAGCCTCTGCAGTAGTAGAAAATAATGCCATGAAGTTTGAGCAAGAGTTTTCTCGTCTCAATTGATTCCAGTTTAGGGTGTTCTACCTTTGAGAATGTCTGGGTTGTTGATAGCAGTGCAACAACCTAGACATATGACTGGAGTCTATGATTCATTTCAGATGATCACATTGTTGGGGGTAGGACATTTCATCCAAACAGATGTTGATAGTCCCCAGACTCTATACAAGGGGTTGGAACAATCAGGTTCCAACTAGACCTTGGAGAATTCCTGGATATTAATGGAGTATTGTTTGTACCTAGGATGAGAGTGAGCAAACTGTCAGTGTAATCCTTCAAGGATGATGATTAGGTCTGGCCATATCTTCCTGTATCGGAGAGATGAGCCAATTGGTACCACCATCTTATTAGGAGATCGCAGGGATAGACTGTATGTCCTAAGAGGGCATATTGTACGACCAAGAGCAGGAGGGTGGCTATCAATGTCAAAAGATGAGGATGGTGTTGCATTTGATAGATATGGACCTGAAGAGGAGAGTGACTCTCTCCAGAGCACTGACAGAAGGCTCAACCAATCAAGTGATGGTGCATATGAGCAGGTTGATGAGACTCAGGTCGAGTCTCAGGCTTTAGAGTTTCAGTTCGAGGTAGAGCATTTGTTTCCGAGGTTGATTCCATATGTAGTATCCCAAATACCGATATTCTATTGATTCTATGCAAAATTACTGAATAGCCAGGCATGCAAAACTGCCATTCAAAATTGCTCGATATTATAGGTGAATTTAGGGTTAGGGTTTGCAGGATAGAATGTAACACTTACCACTGATAAGCCGACTGAAATGCTCCTGAGAGAATATGCATGCATCAAGAGCTGATCTGGTGAAGAACGGGTGCTCCCTACCTCCGGTGATACCCTAGCGGTATGAACCCAAAATCAGATAAGGGTGACGTTTTCAGTGAAGGAGGTGTCTGTTGCAGCTGAGAATTTGCAGGAGTGGTAGTCTTCCCATGCCGGAGAGGATGCCTAACACATGCAGAAGTTTTGAGATCCCTAAGCAGGCTAGCGAATTGAACTAGAGGTTTAGCTGCTCATGCCCCCTTGATTCCGAAATTGCTAAGAATTGCTCCGGATGAGCAAAACAGGATCTGATAATCACTGGGTACTGGAGGATGATACTGATGATAAGAATGGTACTAGTATTCTGAAGATAAATGGAGATCCGGGGACCCAGCGAATGATTTGGGGTTTTCTAGCTAAACCCCCCCCCTACGGCTGCACACGTGTCCCTACAAACAATCTCTGAAGGATACTGGATAACTGCAACTAGATGAATTAGTTGAAGAGTGGATGGTGAACTGGATGGTTTACCCTTGATGAGACTAGGGCAGGTATTTCACTGCCGAAACCTCGTTAGCTAAAGACGCCATTTTCAACCGCAACTGCTGTGGTCTTGTCTCAATTGATTCCATTGTAGGGAGTTCTACCTTTGAGAATGTCTGGGTTGTTGACAGCGGTGCAACTAGACATATGACTAGAGTCTATGATTCATTTCAGTTGACCACATTGTTGGGGCCGAGACATTTCATCCAGACAAATGTTGATTATCCTCAGATTTCTATACAAGGGGTTGGAACAATCAGGTTCCAACTAGACCTTGGAGAGTTCCTGGATATTCATGGAGTATTGTTTGTACCTGGGATGAGGGTGAGAAAATATGGAGCTTTGCAATCACCAATATGACAAATCCCACTAACAAAGATGCATTAGAAGAATTTGAAGCTCTAGAATCTAGAGCTCAGATGGTGATCATGGACGGGGTGAAGGATCATCTTATCCCTCATTTGGCAAAGAAATAAACTGCCAATGATATGTGGAATGTCCTAGAGTAGTTGTTCGAGGCAAAGAATGAGAATCATAAGATGGCTATGAAAGACAAGTTACACAATGTGAAGATGACCCAAGGTGAAAGTGTAACTTCCTACTTGACTCGAGTGGCTCAAGTCAAAGACGAGTTAGCAGCAGTAGGAGAAACTATCTCAGACTCAGAGTTGGTGAGGATAGCCCTAAAGGGCTTCACCAAGAGATGGGAGGTGTTTGTCAAATGCATTGTTGGCAGAGAGAAATTTCCGGATTGGTCCAGGCTTTGGGATGATTTCACCCAAGAGGATATTCTAGAGGGGGTTCTGGGTGTGCAAGTCAGTGAAGAGGTGGAGCATAATGTTTCTTGTAGCAAAGAAAAACAAGAAGAAGAAATACCTCAGTCAGATCAGGTGCTACCATTGTGGTCAGATGGGGCATTATGCCTCGCAATGTCCTGAGAAAAAGTTTGTGAAGAGTGAAAGAGATGTGGCAGCCTCTGCAGTAGTAGAAGAATATGCCATGAAGTTTGAGCAAGATTTTTCTCTTGTCTCAATTGATTCCAGTGTAGGTAGTTCTACCTTTGAGAATGTCTGGGTTGTTGACAGCGGTGCAACTAGACATATGACTGGAGTCTATGATTCATTTCAGTTGACCACATTGTTGGGGCCAGGACATTTCATCCAGACAAATGTTGATTATCCCCAAATTTCTATACAAGGGGTTGGAACAATCAGGTTCCAACTAGACCTTGGAGAGTTCCAGGTTATTCATGGAGTATTGTTTGTACCTGGGATAAGAGTGAGAAAAATCTCAGTTTCATCGTTTGAGGATGATGGCTATGGGATGATGATCAGGTATGGCCATATCTTCCTGCATCAGAAAGATGAGCCAGTTGGTGCCACCATCTTATAGGGAGATCGCAGGGATAGACTGTATGTCCTAAGAGGGAATATTGTACGACCAAGAGCAGGAGGGTGGCTATTAGAGTCAAAAGATGAGGATGGTGTTGCATTTGATAGATATGGACCTGAAGAGGAGAGTGACTCTTTCCAGACAACTGGTAGAAGGCTCAGCCAGTCAAGTGATGGTGCATATGAGCAGGTTGATGAGACTCAGGTCGAGTCTCAGGCTTCAAAGTTTCAGTTCAAGGTAGAGCATATGTTTTCGAGGTTGATTCTAGTGCAGGAGAGAGCTGTTTTAGGAGTCAGAGATGGAGAGTGCTGCAAACCTTCCTCGTCAAGAGGGAGTGTTGAAAATATTAACTCTAAAGGTCCTCTTTATGTTTTTGAGAGTGGTGTGATAAAGAGAACATGTAATTTGTTCCTTATGTACATTTAGATATGAAAGTGACTTATGTATAAATTAATGATGTTTTATACTATATTATATTGGGTCTCACTTAAAATTATTTAATAATTGAAGTGAATTATTATTAAATAAGGGTGCATTAAGTGAGGACCCCAGGTTTTGTAAAAGCATCTTAACCATTAGATCAAATTGGTTAGATAAGGTAATTATAAAATTTAAAGTATAAAACTAGGGTTGAGGACAAATTAATGACCACCATCAATGAAAAGAGGAAGAGAAGGTTGAGACTCGAAAGAGAAAGAACCCTAGAAGATTGGTACGTTTCCCAAGACAAATTGAAGCACAAATATCGAGGCAAGTACAACAACATTTAATGTAGCCTGTCAAATCCGTACATGTGTGAAGGCACATATTTCGAGGCAGATTCTATACTGTTGTTTTTTACTGTTAAAATGTTACCTAGGAAAAGGTGTCTTTGCCATGTGTGATGTCTAGCATGGTGGGGACACATTAATATGTTGCCTAGCCTTAATGTCACTTTTTAAGTGTCATTAGTGTTCTAATTTTAAAGTGAGTTTCACTTTATTATAAAGTGACAAAGTGGGTCACTTTAATAAAGTGACATTAATTAATTAGTTGAATTAATTAATGAGGGTTAAATGTGAACCATTGGATTAAAATCTATTTTGACCATTGGATTAAAAAGTAAAACCCTAACCCTAAATGAAAGAACAAAAAGGTGAATGCAAAGATAGACATCAATTCTTTTAGTCTACGTTGGAGGAGAGGCGAGCTGAGAGAGAAAGGACGAGAGCTAGGGTTTCATCATTTGAAATATTAATTGTAGAGCAAGAAGAAAAGAGGCCGTACAACAGAGATTGGAATACTGGAGTGGCACGTTTTCCAAAGAAGATTTCAGCCATTAATATTGCAGACCGTACAGAACAGCAAGAGATAATTATTGGCTCGATTTTCTAGAAAATGGACAACAGACATTAATGATTGCAGGCCGTACTCCTTCTGGCCGTACCGTACAACAGAGTTAAGGCGTTTCTTTGTGGCACGCATTCCAGAATCCGTACAGCAAATGATAGATTAGTTTGGCACGTGTGAAGGCAGTTCATCTCAGAGTTCTGTGGCACGTGTGAAAGGTGTTCTCCTTTGTATTTCTGTAGTAGCCGTACAGCCAAGCAAATGACACATATTTCCAAGCTGGAAATGTAGAGATAAGTTGTCTTGTGTTCATTGTAAATTCTGAAAGTGCCCTAAGAAATTAATAAAAGCTCTCTCTCTCTCACAGGTTTTCCCGTCTTGGGTTTTTCCTGGGTCATTGACCAAAATCCTTTGTGTCAAATTTATGGTTTGCATGTTGATTTTAAAAGTGAAAAGATGAAGTAGATTTAGTATTTCATTTACAGGCAGAGAAATTTTTCATTTCCAGAATTCAGTTCTTGTGAAAAATTATTTACATATGCTAAGTGGGTTGAGTTAAATGCATGCTTGACTGAGATCAAAGTTAAATCTGCTAGTTTAAATTTCATCATGGTATCAGAGCAGAGTTAAAGAGAGCTGCAAACCATTGTTCAGATTTAAAGGGATAAGGGAAAACTTTTCACAGAATCCGGAGGAATAAGTAGTGAGGGTTTTGTTGACTGAGTTAATATCATTTCCAGATCTTGGTTGGCTGGTTGGTTGTTATTCCTTTTTGCCTTTTTCCAGTATGGCTACTGGCTTGAGGTTTGAGGACAGATTAGAGGGGGCAGGGAACTTTAATCCTTGGAAGCAGAGAATAAGTTTGTTGTTTAAATAAGTTGAGTTGTGGGATATTGTGGAGTGTCCTGTGACTATACCTGATAAGACTGCTGATGCAGTTGCATATGCTGCTTATCAAAAGAGAAACATTAAAGCACAACGTATTCTCATGGATGCGGTTAAAGATCATGTTATGCCACATGTGTTCGATAAGGACAATGCTTATGAGATGTGGGCTGCCCTGGTTAAGCTCTATCAGAGCTCAAACCAAAACAGGAAGATGATGCTTAGAGAGAAGCTAAGGGGAGTGAAGATGACCAAAGGGAAAAGTGTTACTTCCTACCTTACTCGTTTGTCTCAGGTGAGAAATGAACTGGGTGCTGTTGGGGATGCAGTTGAGAGTGAAGAGCTTGTGAAGCTAGCTCTTAATGGCTTCTCAAAGTCATGGGATAGCTTTGTTCGTGGCATTGTTGCCAGAGAGAACATGCCTACTTGGGAGAGGCTATGGGATGATTTTGTTCAGGAGGAACTCAGAGTTGGAGGGAGTTCCAGTCAGCAGCAGGGAGGAGGTGAGAAGGAGAATGTGGCTCTTCTTGCCAAAGGGGGCAAGAAGAAGAAGCAGACCAAGAAGGGGCCCAAAGCTGGGGCCAAAGCAGGAAGTGAGGGAAAGAAAGACTTGTCCAAAGTTCGTTGTTGGGCATGCAACAAGAATGGACATTATGCAGTGACATGTCCTCAGAGGAAGAAGAATCAGGGAAAGATATGACAGGTGCCAGAGATTGTTTTACAAAGTTCAGTTCGAGTGCAGTTGAGATGAGTGTGATACTGGGTGACGACTTAGTAGTGAGAGCAGTAGGCACAGGCACAGTTGGGTTTGAGAGGGAGTCACAGACTCCTTTGCTGATCACTGATGTCTTGCATGTGCCAGGACTGAAGAAAAACTTGATATCAGTTTCAAGTATTGAGGACAAAGGCTTTGATGTTCTTTTCAGAGATGGACAGGTTCTCATGTATCCCAAGGGATCCAGTGTCACTTCGGCCAAAGTGATCGGGGTCAGGGAGGGGAGACTATACAGGTTTTTGTTTCAGCCTTGCAAGGCTTTGTCACACACAATTGCTACTTCAGACAGTGATCTTTGTGAGCTTTGGCACAGGAGGATGGCTCACTTGCACCACGGGGCACTCAGAGTGTTGAGAGAGATTGTTACTGGGTTGCCTGAGTTCAGAGAGAGAGAGCATGATGAGGTGTTCCATGGGTGTACTCTTGGGAAGCACACCAAGGCTGCTTATCCCCGTAGTGATAGCAGAGCTACAGGAGTGTTGGAGTTGATACACTCCGATGTTTGTGGTCCCATGTCTTCAGTCTCGTTGAGTGGTTTTGAGTACTTTGTCATCTTCATAGATGATTACTCCAGGAAGACCTGGATCTACTTCATGAAGACTAAGAGTCAAGTCTTCAGTCTGTTTCAAGAGTTCAAAGCTCTTGTGGAGAATCAGACAGGAAAGAAGATCAAGGCATTGAGATCGGATAATGGAGGCGAATATGTCTCAAATGATTTCAAAGATTTTTGTGCTCAGGAGGGCATAAGGAGGGAGTGGACAGTACCATATAACCCACAGCCGAACAGAGTGGCAGAGAGAAAGAACCGATCTATAGTTGGGGCAGCGAGATCTATGCTCCATGATCAGAGTTTACCGTTCTTTCTTTGGGCCGAGGCTTGTAGCACTACAATGTATCTGCAGAATAGGAGCCCACACAGAGTCTTAAGCAGCGAGACTCCAGAGGAGGCTTTTACGGGGAAGAAACCAGATGTCAGCAGGTTTAGGATATTTGGTTGTATGACTTATTCTCATGTTCCAGCGGAGAAGAGAACTAAGTTAGAGCCTATAGCCGAGAAGGGCATCTTTGTCGGTTACAGTGAGACCTCCAAAGCCTACAGGATCTATATCCCGACTTTGAGGAAGACAGTGCTAAGGAGAGATGTCAGATTTGAGGAGGAGAAGGCTGTTGTGAAATCCAGGGGTCTGGACCAGGTTCAAAGTGGTTCTCAGGTACAGGGTGATCTGATACAGGGCACAGATGGTGGTTCTGGATCACAGGTTTCAGGGGTTACAGGTTCACAGGTGACAGGGTCACAGGTTACAGGTCCACAGATGACTGGGACATGGAGTTCTGGTACAGGGGTCAGTAGTGAGCCAGTGACAGGATCAGGTTCAGCCACAGGTTCAGGGACAGGTTCACAGAGTTCGGGTTCTATATCTTCTAGTTCACAGCCAGGTCAGAGAGAGGATCAGTTGGACAGTTCTACTCAGGATGTTACCTCAGGGAAGAGGAAGCCCAAGTGGCTTCGTGACACCTTGAAGGAAGCAGAGACAGTGGGGCAGCCAAAGGAGGCTTTTAGGGAAGTGAGGAGGCCAGAGAAGTTTTGTAGCTATTCAGCTACAGTGAGCAGTGAGGCAGATTAGGAGCCTTCTACGTTTCAGGAGGCAGCAGGCATCCAGGTTTGGAGAGATGCCATGGTGGAAGAGTATTCTTCCATCATGCAGAACGATGTCTGGGAGATTGTGCCGAGGCCTGAGGGGAAGTCTGTAGTGACTTCTAGGTGGTTCTTCAAGATCAAGAGGGCTGCAGATGGCAGCGTGGATAAGTACAAAGCACGGTTTGTGGCGCGGGGTTTCTCTCAGATAGAAGGAGTGGATTATGATGAGACCTTCGCACTAGTGGCCAGGTATTCTTCCATCAGGTCTGTGATTTCCATTAGTACTGAGATGGGGTGGTCTATCCATTAGATGGATGTGAAGACCGCATTTCTAAATGGGATCATACAGGAGGAGGTATATTTGGAGCAGCCGGAGGGCTTTGAGATTCATGGGAAAGATACGCATGTGTGCAAGCTGAAAAAAGCTCTTTATGGGCTTAAGCAGGCACCGAGGGCTTGGTACTCCCGGATTGACAGTTACTTGTTGCAACTGGGCTTCACTAAGAGTGAGGCGGATCCTAACCTCTACTTTATTGTTGTGGATGGGGAGCCACTTATTCTTATCTTGTATGTAGATGATCTCTTTCTTACGGGATCAGAGAGGCTTATCAGGGAGAGCAAGCAGAATCTTGCTTGTGAGTTTGATATGAAAGACATCGGTCTTATGCACTATTTTCTGGGAATGGAGGTGTGGCAGAGCACAGGTCGGATATTTCTTGGTCAGGGGAAGTATATCTTGGATATCCTGAAGAGGTTCGGGATGTTAGATTGCAGGCCTATGTCTACGCCTATGATAACCAACTGGAAGAAGATTGATGCTTCTGATTCTGAGTTGGTTGATCCCACATTGTATAGGAGACTGATTGGTTCTTTGATGTATCTGGTCAACACCAGGCTAGATATTTGTTTTGCTGTTAACACCCTCAGCCAGTTCATGATTGAACCTAAGAGGGAGCACTGGGTGGCAGCAAAACATGTTCTGCGGTACTTGCGTGGCACAGTTGATTACGGGTTGATGTATGTCCGGAGTGATGGAGTGAAGTTGGCAGGATTTACAGATTCAGATTGGGCGGGCAGTGTAGTTGACAGGAAAAGCACTTCAGGGTCCTGCTTTAGTTTGGGCTCGGCAGCAGTGTCGTGGTTCAGCAGGAAGCAAAAGTCAGTTGCCTTGAGTTCTGCCGAGGCTGAGTACATGGCAGCCAGTTTAGCTACATGCGAGGCCATATGGCTTCGTAAGATGTTGGTTGGACTATTTGGTCATATGATTGAGACCACTGAGATTTACTGTGATAATCAGATTTGCATTCGACTCACGGAGAATCCAGTTTTCCATGACAGGTCGAAACATATTGAGATCAGATATCACTTCATCCGTGATTGGGTTCAGAGAGGGGCAGTTCAGCTTGAGTATGTGGCCACAGGAGAGTAGGTAGCGGACATTCTGACGAAGGCTCTTGAGAAAGGAAAGTTTATAAAATTCAGAGACAAGTTGGGTGTAGTGCAGAACACCTTCCTCGGTAAGAGGGAGTGTTAAAATGTTACCTAGGAAAAGGTGTCTTTGCCATGTGTGATGTCTAGCATGGTGGGGACACATTAATATGTTGCCTAGCCTTAATGTCACTTTTTTAAGTGTCATTAGTGTTCTAATTTTAAAGTGAGTTTCACTTTATTATAAAGTGACAAAGTGGGTCACTTTAATAAAGTGACATTAATTAATTAGTTGAATTAATTAATGAGGGTTAAATGTGAACCATTGGATTAAAATCTATTTTGACCATTGGATTAAAAAGTAAAACCCTAACCCTAAATGAAAGAACAGAAAGGTGAATGCAAAGATAGACATCAATTCTTTTACTCTACGTTGAAGGAGAGGCGAGCTGAGAGAGAAAGGACGAGAGCTAGGGTTTCATCATTTGAAATATTAATTGCAGAGCAAGAAGAAAAGAGGCCATACAGCAGAGATTGGAATACTGGAGTGGCACGTTTTCCAAAGAAGATTTCAGCCATTAATATTGCAGACTGTACAGAACAGCAAGAGATAATTATTGGCTCGATTTTCTAGAAAATGGACAGCAGACATTAATGATTGCAGGCCATACTCCTTTTGGCCGTACCGTACAACAGAGTTAAGGCGTTTCTCTGTGGCACGCATTCCAAAATCTGTACAGCAAATGATAGATCAGTCTGGCACGTGTGAAGGCAGTTCATCTCAGAGTTCTGTGGCACGTGTGAAAGGTGTTCTCCTTTGTATTTCTGTAGCAGCCGTACAGCCAAGCAAATGACACATATTTCCAAGCTGGAAATGGAGAGATAAGTTGTCTTGTGTTCATTGTAAATTCTGAAAGTGCCCTAAGAAATTAATAAAAGCTCTCTCTCTCTCACAGGTTTTCCCGTCTTGGGTTTTTCCTGGGTCATTGACCAAAATCCTTTGTGTCAAATTTATGGTTTGCATGTTGATTTTAAAAGTGAAAAGATGAAGTAGATTTAGTATTTCATTTACAGGCAGAGAAATTTTTCATTTCCAGAATTCAGTTCTTGTGAAAAATTATTTACATATGCTAAGTGGGCTGAGTTAAATGCATGCTTGACTGAGATCAAAGTTAAATCTGCTAGTTTAAATTTCATCATTTACAGGGCCGTACAACATTTATTGCTGCTGGGCACAAATCCCGAGGAAGGCAAAAAGAACAAAAGTACAACGCGTGTGTAGATTCGTACAGTTCGGACCACATGTGTGAAAGCACACAAATTTTGTACAGCAACAGATTGACACAGTTTTCGAGGTATTTGCAGTTGTTTTGGTGAATGATTTTGTCAGTAAGTGTCAGAAGAAAAATAATTTCTGTGTTGGAAAATATTTCTGAATTTCTCCTTTTAATGATAATTTCTTCTTTCTAGGGTTTTCCCCAGGAGTTGGGGTTTTTCCTGGTCTTAGACCAAAATTTCCTGTGTATTGATGTGTGAATGACTTACTTGAGTATTGGAATAGTTCTTGATATTGGTGGTTCATATATTTAATTTTATTCATAAACCCTAGTTTGATCAAGTGTTTGACATAATGTGTAAATGGGAAATTTCATGTTTATGTCTGAATTTCTTCAGACTGGAGATCACCGTGAATTGAAATATGAAAACATGGGCTCACAACCATCGTTGAGAAATTTGCGTTTTGCTAAGCATGCTATCGCTTTCCACTTATCATCGATAGATTGTGATTTGCTTCAAAATCGTTGACTATGTAGAAAAAGTTCTTTTCAATCTTGAATGTCAACTTAGGCATGCTTATTTTCTCAAACAAGTATTGCTCGTTAGTTCTATTCTACAGGAGAGCCCTTTACCTAGTATATCTTGAGGGCTAGTCTCAACATGCATACTTTAATAACAAGATACTGTCTGAGAAAAAATGTTTCTTGAACCTCTACTTCCCTATGGACACCTCTGTCAAAGTGGGGTGGTAACCAATGTTATCGGAACCGGACCGGTCATTGAACCGGCGAAGCCCAAAATGTGAACCGGACCGGAAACCGGACCGGAACCGGCAAAAAACCGAGTAAAAAACCGGCTGACTAAAAAATACATAAAATATTCATATTTTGTAAAAAACATATATAACAATAGAACAATGGACAACAACCAATCCAAAGATAACCTTTCAAAACAATAATGGTAATTCCTTAGCCAAAACCCAATGACATTCAAAGGATGAGTGTCACTCCAATAATATAGTTTATGTTCAAGATCCTAGATTCCATCAGATCCTATTATTAAAGATCCTAGATTTTCCATCAGATATCTATTATTTCTATCATATCATGGTTTCTATACATGTATAAAGGTACATGATACATCAAAGCAATATCTGGAAGCAGTAATTCTAACAGGTTAAAAGATATTCCACAGTCAGTATAAAAGAATATAGCAGCATTATAAGGTACATGATACATGATACATGCCATGTAGTATTAGCAGCCCATGTAATCAATCCTTAGTCATTCATATCAGCACATAATGATAAAAAAGATCATCATTTATTAGCCAAACAATAATGCTGCTATCGATACCAATGAATATAACAACTGTCATTCAAATCAGTCCATG
The DNA here is from genome assembly GCA_001517045.1 of Pseudotsuga menziesii. Lineage (NCBI taxonomy): Eukaryota > Viridiplantae > Streptophyta > Pinopsida > Pinales > Pinaceae > Pseudotsuga > Pseudotsuga menziesii. The sequence continues at coordinate 74,996 of LPNX011025920.1, forward strand.
CATAACATCTAAAATAAGATTTTTCAATTCAACTTTATATCACACTTATATCACAGATGAGTAGCATTCCACTGTGTATAACTAGGACACCAATGTTTGACAGTAAGCAATAAAATCAGCACTTTAAGGACATCAACAGTCAGTTAATTCTGCATATACATTGTAGTCCTGTATCAGCATTCAAAGAGGTAGCTACACCAAAGTCAGCACTTTATCGTTCACTTCTACAACAGCCCTTGTATAAACATATGATAGCATGGAGTTGCTTCAAACCTGTTAGAAATTCCACAGTCATGTATCATGTACCTTTATATTGCTTCCATGCCAGGTTAAAAGTAATTCAAAGCAATATAAAAGAAATTCCACAGTCAGTATAAAATTGAGTTTTCTGAGTCCCCAGTCCAGACAGGCCGGTTCGGCCGGTTTTTGACCGGTTCGGCCGGTTTTGGCCGGTTCCAGCCGGTTCCATACCCGGTCTGGACAAAAATCCGGTTTTTCAAAAAAAATTTGCTGACTGGACCGGCCAACCCTGTAAACCGGTCAGACCGACCGGTTTTGCCGGTTCCGGTCCGGTTCCGATAACACTGGTGGTAACATCTGGCTCCATACGAGGACGTGTGCTCTCCTTGGGAGTAGACAAGAACCTCAGCTCCATGATAACCTTATCATCTGGGTATTGCGGACCGACTTTGAAAAACAAAATAACACTGTGGTGAGGATTGCTCAATTCACATCCTAAAAACCACATGCCTATTACATACTTGAAAAAAAAATCACCCTATTGTTCGTAACAACAGTTAATGCTCATGCATGAGCTTTATTCTTCCTACCTACCTACTCTATCAAGTGCCAAGAGAATGCTAAGTATAATTATACAAGCAGTGGAGCCATCTTAGCTCGTTATTAATAGAAAAGCTTCTTCCCTTGTGTTTGGTTATTAACCAAAACAAGATCTCATCAATTATATCATGAATGTGATCTGTAACTACCATCAAAATGTGGTTGTCACATGAAAGCTTATGCTGAAATATAATCCATCTCTCAAATTTTCAACCATGTAGCATGTTAGTGCACATGCTTCATCAATATAACGCTGAAGAGGGATTGAATAAGCAATGGGGAGCCCTTCTTCAACCTGAAATATGTCATCCAAGGGCTTCACATGAGGCAAACCTGCATAACAAGAGTTATTATCTTTGATGAAATGGAATTTAAGTAGGTCCAATCCTTCATCATAAAGTTGTGCATAAGCTTGAGGCAGCTCCAAATCTTCATCAAGAGGTTCTTCAGCAATAGCTTCAAAGAAAAAGCCTTGTAATGCTTCCTCAATCAGATCACCCATGATACTTTCTTTAAGCTTCCCTCCTTGATCTTTAAAGTACTCTTCATGAATCTCTTTTTCAGATTCAGGCTGTGCTCTAGGGAGGAGGGCATCATACTCTTTGGCAAGCTGCTCATTCTCATCAACTGTTCCTTCATGCCAGCGAGCAGGAACCTCTCGAAAAAACCTGCCACTGAGTCTATGGCTTCGTCCCAAAGGCCATCAAGCCAACTTACTGCATTCCCTTCCAAAGTTTGAGAAATATAAGCTTGATTGTATCTCTTCGAATGGAACAGCAAGCCCTTCTTCTAGAGGTCCTTGGGATGATTGTAAATGCTAGGGAACAGTGGTCAAGCTACTAGTCCCTCGCATCCCCCTTGCTTCTTATCTTAGTTGTGTAGTAGTGTATTATTTTTGTAGTTTGATTTATTTTACATTTGTCATTTGTTTATTTTAGCTGAGATCACCTAAAATTTATAATTATCAGTCCTCCACAAGTGGAGGCCAGTCAAAGCAACTTAGCTAAAAGGAACCTTGACTAAAATTTTCAAACTCTACCGACAGAAAGAACCAAGCTCTACACCCTCAATATGGCTGAGGCTTACCTTGGATCTTAAGACACTTGAGACAACCAAACCCCAATTTTACTAGCTGGGCATTGATGGTTCTCAGGCTTTCCCATGGGGCAAGGGTGTCTCTCTGTTTTATCTTTTGACGTCATCTATCTTAGGACTAACTTCCAATGGCTTTTATATTTCTAGATTAGTCACTAGTCGCTTTACATTCCTAGATTAGACTTTTTTCTATTTTTTTTGTCCATCCTTATGCGGACACCAATAATCTAATCAGCTAATCGGAACTACAAAGCATTTACATCATTTTATCATCTTTCAAGCAAAAGCATACAAGCAAATTTTTCATATTGGAAAGTTTCATACATGCAAGTTTCATAATAATGTAGATCTAAGCTTCCTCGTCAGCAATTATCTTGGTAGCATAGATCTATTTATGCATTGGTCTTTTGAAATATCATACTTGTAGGGAATACTGTGTTTGTGAAGTTGCAGATCTTAGTTCTTGTACTATTTCTATAACTATAATAGATTTTATTTATGTGCTTTATTTTTATTTTTTTGTAAGCAAGCACCCACGGAGTTCAAACCGGTGACCTTACACGATGACCTTACACGAGTGCCTTAAACAATACATCCATTCACCGTCTATTCTACACCCCACGGATACATGCTTTATTTCTTAAGTAGCTGGTTGTAACTTCATTTAACTCTTATAGTTTACTTATTCTTAGATTATTTTATTAGGGGCCACCTCCTTTGGCTTTGTTTAGGAGTTGGCCTAACAAAGAGGTCAAGTGTTGTGGTGACTGTTCCATCCAACCTGAACTTGCCCCCAAGGCTGCATTGGGTGAGTTGAGATTTTCCTCACATTTCCCAAGAACAGATAACGCAATAACATTTCCATTGGTAATTAACTGCAGCTTCCAGACACTTGAGTGCTTAAAAACGTTATCTTTGTAGACATGGGATGCAACTCATTTCATATTAGAAAAATGCATCAGATCAAATGAGTTGTACTCCAGTTTTGCATGACTATACTCTATCTTAAAATGTCTCATCTCAAAAATCCAATTGGAGTTCATAATTTGGTATCATAGTTTTAGACTTTTTTTAAATTAATTTGAAAATTCTGGTTTGTTTGCATATCTGGATTTGGGAAGGCTTCCTACTTTATTATAGACATTGAGCTCCCGATTTGGATTACAGGGAACTTGTGCAACGCCTTCAGAGGACGTTAGCTGAAAAAAATGCTTTGCATCTCGAGAAGGAAAGGCTAGCAGAGGAGCGCACAAGGAATTTGCAGATTCTTGAACGCCAGGTGTGGTCCTTTAAATTGATATTCTCCATTGCAATAATCTTTTATATTTTTGTCTGGTCAACTTACAGAGCTCCTGCAGTATCCATGTTCTAGCTTTCTTTGCCTTGTTGAACTAACAAGATGCGACTTTCCTTCCTGTTTGGTTCGTTGTTGAGTTAAGGATTTTCTGTTTACCAACCTTGCCCATGTATCAGTCTTTTCGTATGCCTCTTGTTGACTTTCTGATGTCCCTGTCAATGTAACCTTGGTCCTTGACCTTTGAGTCTTATTGATTAAAACTATTAAACTATATTTTTTATTATCAGATCATTTCCTAATATATAAGCTGAAAAGAATTTTCAGAGATGCTGTGATTATTTTTAATTTTTGAATACTTGATTGCCTGTCGTATATTCAATTCATGAACTCTGGTTTGCCACAAGAGGACTTTGTTTAAGATGATGTGAAAGCTGGCTTTGCAATGCTTGCAATGCTTGCAAATGGATTCTCTGTTACTTAAAAGCAAAAAACATCTACCTAGGCTCTGTGTGCAAAATATAACTCGTTATATGCATATAATGGTTAAAGAAAACTTAAAATTGTAGTGAAACCTTTAAATTATTATTATATACCTTTATTTAACTCTGTCGATCTATTCTTTTTGGCTTTCCAACAGTTAGTTTAAAGGGAAAAAGTAAAAACAATTGATTTTAAATAGCTACTTCAAAAGAACGAGATATAGTAAAATATATAGGGACATGATTTGAGAAAGTAGGAAGTGGCTGAATGTTGTAGTCTCCTCAGAGACCCAATAAAAAATAGTTCTAGAATTTTTCTCTTTCACTCTGATTTGTGCATGTGTTTGTGACATGCTTGTATCAGCAAATTATTGGTAACTTTTGTTAAGGAATATCCAGCATACAAAAGCACTTTATGATTAATGGAAGGAAATCTTAAAAAACATTTCTCCTTTATGGATTCAAACCAGCATTACCATTTTCTTGTCCTACATATCTATCTACAGGCTACAGCTATTTCCCAGTTGATGGACGAGAGTGAGAGTAATGCAAAGCAGAAAGATCAGGCTCTTGACTCACTTAAAATGATAAATGAAGACAACAAAATTCTGACAATGAATTTGGAGCGCCATAGTAAGGTGCATGAACTAAAGCGTTTCCCTTCATTACACTTTCTGTTTTCTTTGTGATGCACTTACTATATCTACTTGTGCAGAAGATGCAAATAAGTACAGTTGCTTTCTTCTTCTTTCACTGTGACCTATGTTGGGCATTCATGCTTTAACTTCCTGGTTCTTATGTGTTGTAAACTTGGACGGTTGGTCAAGTTAACAATGAAGTTTAATGCTATATTTTGTGTTTATATGAAATTTCCCTCTGTAAAGTTGTATCATAATTAGTAAGTTTGTTTCAGTTTCTTGGACGTCATCTTGTATTTGTGTTTTATATTTGTCAGTATTGCTGACAAAATTGCGAATTATTATTATCTTCATTTTATTCCTCCATATGATGGCAGGTTATAGAGGATCTTATTAATGTCAATGCTGAGATGATTGATGCAGCCAACTGCTATGCACAAATGCAAGATTGGGATGAGAGCCACCCAAAAGAAGCTTATCCTTTGCCAAGTTACAGTGTTGATGAAAATCATGATGGTGAAATGATCTTTTCTAGCACCAAACCAGTGACTGTTGATGATGCCTGTAAAATATCATCTTGTGCTGTGGAGAAAGCACAAACTAGATCAGCTGTTTTAGAAGAGGAAGTGCTTGTTCCTGATCACATTTCTGAGCAAAAACAACAGGTATATGTATTGCGAACACGAGATTGTAAATACCTATAATTCTCTTTGACTATTTTTGGTGGTGGTGAGTTCTGACTCATGATAGTTCCAACATAGCATAAAGATTTTTTATCAGTAATTTTTTATTCGACGTCCCATACACTATTTGTACTTTTTTCAGTGTCCCATACACTGGTGTACCTGACTGCCACCTTTGACCAGCAAGGTACCAATTCATAAAACTTCTGAACTGGACTTCTGACTAGACATTAAAGCAACCCATTCTCCAGGTATCCATCTAATTTAAATGTGAAATTAAGTATTTTTTCCCAAGAAAAAAAACGTGGTTTTTATTTGAGAAGAACCAAAAATACAATCATCAGGTGCTCATGGTACAATAAAAAACAAAGTTGATGAAGGTAAAGATCATCACTGTTCTAAACTGACTGAAACCAGCGTTACATGGGGACATGTCCCTGAGGGTAGGAACTGCGCTTCCACGACCCCACACGTCCCAAAAACTTGGAAACTCCATTGGAAACGCCCCCCTGACATTTCCCTTTGAAGGAAACTCAAGGAAACATAAAAGGGGATGTTTCCTGGAAAAGGGAAATGTTTCCCTCCCAAAAATGGCCTCCCCATGTTTCCTTTGACTGTTTTTCAACCAAAAAATTAAAAGTAAAAAATTAAATGATAAAGGGCCAAACCATCCACTATTTTCCTTCTCTCTAGCCTCAATTTCATTTCGCTGTTCAATATGGTTGTATTTCTGATTTTGTTTTATCAGTTATAGGCTATACCTTATGTATGGTTGTATTTCATTTTATTTCACTTGATGTATGTGGCAAACTTGTATTAATCTTTAGATTATAAAATTAAAGACTTTAATGACTTGTGCTCCAAATTTCAATTTTTATGTATTCTAGTATAAATTTTATAGTATTTCTCGCAGGGTCCCTTATGTTGAAGACCCCAACATCTCCTTTGACATTTCCTAAACTTTAAGGGAAACTTTTATATAGGCCGCTCCTGTGTTTCCCTGCTCCCACATCCCCGTGTCTCAAAAACTTGGTTGAACATTGACTAAAACATTCAGAAAACTGACCCAAACCTTCAAGCTATAAACCTGTCAGACTTAGAAATAAGACTGACATAATACAATTTATATAAAAAAAATTAAGTTCAAAAATCACTTAAGATGAACTGCCTAAAGTCCACGGGATGACCATCTTGTAGTTCTTCCATAGTACCCTGGTTTTCAATCAAGATGAGACCTTCCTTGGAAAGGTCTTCTTTTTTGTGTAGCAAGGGGAAGAAGAGTATTGTTCTGAATCTGTAAACTCTCCTTCATCCAGTTTATTACAAGAGAAGAATCCCCCAATACCTGTAGATGGTCAATGTTTCTATCGAAAGCAGTTTTGAGTAAATTAAATAATGTCTTAAATTCCCCCAGATTATTGGTCCCTTGACCTAGGTTTTCTTTGACATGAATACAATAAGCTTCTAAAAGAAGAGGACAAAACCAATGCCACAAGTTCAGTCTGGCCTTGGCAGGCTCCTTAAAAAAAAACCCAAGCAAAAGATTTGTCCACCTGTACCTCCCTTACTATTCTCTAGGGCTTAACCTTTGGATTTGCCTTGAAAACCAATAACAAAGCATTCACCTGAACTACTTGGATAGGATGTATAAATTTCTCCTCAAACATAATAGAATTCCTTGCTAAGCATATGCCCCACAAAACCCCAAGAGGGACAGTCCTAAGGCTTTTCAAATCTCTATTCGTGAACCATTCAAGAAAGCAATCATCAATGTTGTCTTTTCTCCAAAGATTTTGTTTATCCAGTGTTGTCCGCCGATTGCCCACCAGCAGCAGAAACTTTTCGAAAGCTGTCTCCTCACTTAGGAAAGTGGGAGAGGTGTGACCTTGGGGGCAAGCACAGAGCCAGGTACTGTCACCCACTCCTAGCTCCTCCGTTTAGGCTAACTCCTAACGAACCCAAGGGGGGTAGTTTCTACAAAAACATTTCTATGGCTCTTTAGTTGTTAAAGTGTTTTAATGGTTGTGGATGCGGATGGGTGTTGTTTAGGAGTTATTGTGATTTAAATATGTTTGTTTATTATGAATTTGACACATAAGACAAAGCAATCCACATTGCTATCACGAGAATTAAAAGATAAACAATAATTCAAGACTTTATAAATATGCATTCACAGATAGAAATTTAAATATGCCAAAGACAAGTGATCCAGATGTAACAATCAAGCATAGATTAAAAGATCAGTGCCTTTATGGAGTCAGAGCTCTGCAATGCTTTAAGAAATAAATCTAAGTCCTGAAATAAAGCTAGTGGATGTAACGTTGTGCAAGTGCTCTTGGTATATTTTAAGTATTTTAAATGATCTTGCTTATGGTGTCAGTGAAGCGTTTTCAAGAGCCGGGAAAATGTTCCAAGTTTAATCTGTTGAAGACATGACGGCCCGCCCAGTATCCCGAGCTGGTATCGCAAAGATTGACCAGCTAGCTGAGAAGCTTAGACAGCAGGGAGTTTCGGCGCCTCTACTAAGAAGAACTTAAGAAATTTTCTACAACACCGGTGCATTGGTTATGGGTGTAATTTTTATTATGTTTCTCTTATGCGAACTTAGCAAGTCCGTTCACCGTTCTGAGTACGAGCCCAACCCGAAAGTCAGCAGAGCATACTAGGTGATGGATGATCAACGAAGTTAATTAATTATGGGAAAGTGAGTTGCAAATTTTAATTAAGTAGATTAATTAAAACTCTCCGACAGAGAGCGCTCTTGACCTTGTCTTATGACAAAGGTTTAAGAGACTTAATTAAACTAAATGCCTAATGCAAGGGGAATGCAAACTAGCTATGCTCTCCGATAGAGAGTGCTCTTGACTTGGGTTATTGCAAGTTCAAGAGACTTAGTTAATTAATTGATTAAACTTAAGAAAAAAAATAAACTACCCAAGAGTCTCTTTCAGGTTTTTTTGCCCCTAATTGGGAAAGCATGGGGGTAAGTAAACAAAAAACCATATTATATCAAAAGGTAAACAAAACCTAGCTAAATAAGAAAACTTTTTACTTTTTCTATTTTATGCAAGATGAATTAATCAAAAACTAAACTTTCACTATTCTACTCTAAGCAAATTATTAAACAAATATGCAAGCATGAAAAATGGACGATACAAGCTTCCCCCAAATGGGGGAAGAGGGGTGTGGGAGCCGTAATTCCACTCGCTCTTTATTAACTTTTTACAATATTTTTTGATGTGTTTTGCCTCTTCTTGAATGAGCAAAGTGAGAAAGGGAAAGAAAGAAGAGGGAGGTGTTTTGGTCTTTTTTGCTTTTTGTTTGCTCCTTTGCTTACTTATGGTCTTTGGGCTCTTTTTGACTTCCCTGAAAACAAGAGTTTTAAACACTAACTTGTTATATGTTAGTCCAAAAAATGAAACAAAACTAGATCTATAAACTAACTCTAAAGAAACCAAACTTTTACAATGAAACCGGAGGGAAGCAGATAGAAGAAGAAGCTACGAAAAGGAGAAGAGAAAAGGCAAATGAGGACTAAAACAAAGGCAAAAGAGGCCTGCAAAAAGGGGTGAAGAAGGCTGCAAACTAAGGCAAAAAGAGGGCTGCAAAAAGGGCAAAAGAGGGCTGCAAACAAGGCAAAAGAAGGCTGCAAATTACGAGGAGAAAGAGCAAAAGAGGGCAGCAAAAAAGAAAAGAAAGAGGCTGCAGAAAATAAGTGAAAGAAGGCTGCAAACTACAAGAGAGGACAGCCAACAAGGGCATACGGTTTGGTGAATGATAAGTCACTTAGGCCCAAACCTTGCCTAACCCATAAATCAGAAATTTTTTACTTCAAAAGATGAATAAAAGTAAGGAGAAAATGGTCAAACCTGTGGGTATTTAAAAGACACTTGGATCTCGTATAGCATGCAATTACCGGAAATTTGTACTTGACTCCAAGAGAAGAAGACGCAGCTGAGCTCGAACTTCTGCTTGGTTGGATGAAATGATATGCAAAATAAAAACTCATAGACTTGCCAAACAAATGATTAGATCATGTATTGTTCACAAATTGAAATAAAGAAGTAGCATGAAATATAACTGAATAAAACAATGCTCTTTTTCAATTTCTAAGAGTAAATCAATAAACAGATAACTTGCAAACCATAAATACCTATTCTTATGTGCTCACAAAAGCCTTCTAAAGCATAGATTCATAATCTCAAATAGACAAGAAAGAGAAAAATTAAAACAACATCACCTCATCCATGAAGTGCAATCATCCACAATGTCACACCACATGAGTCTCCAAAGCCTTAATTTTATTCCAGTGGTTGCATAGAAGCAACAAGCATTTACAAAGTTTCACCAGAGTTTCTCTACACAAAATATCCACCCTGATAGAGTTGAAAGAGCCTCTAAATGATACAATGAAAGCAAGCTAAAACCCTAAAACCAAAAACCCTGACCTAACTGGCTCGGCACATAACTGAGAGCCCAAACCTAAAGATGAAGAGTTAAGAGTGAGGGGAGGCCTCCACCTAGGCAAGGCGCCCCCACTTCAACCCTAATCACTGAAAACCAAGCTCTGATGAAGCCACACGTGTGAAGACGCCCTTTTTAGGAGAGAGGGGCGTGAGCTTGAAGGAAGAGGCGCAGGCTAGGTTTGGAGGAGCCACAGGCTAGGTATGGAGGAGCCAATACCTAGAGATCATCAGTACAAGTCCCAGTTAAACCTCGATCAAATCACTCAGCAAATGAGCAAGCTCCAACTCACCCAAGCATGGTCATCATTGAAGGAGGCGAATTGGCCAAGTGGATGAGGACTCAATGCTCACTGAATGTTGACTGAAGCCGAGTTCTGTTAACCCCAATCATCATTAATGCTTGATGCCATGTCATTTTGCATTTCATTTCGCTGAATTCAGATTAATTTGGAGAGATTTGGATTTTCTCCAAAATAATTGTTTTATTAATTAATCAATATTTTCCCCAAAACTGACTTTTTTGAGAAAATATGAGTTATGTGGCCGAATGACGATCTAAAACTTGGATCTGGCTGGCTGGCTGATCATGAATGATTTTTCGCTTAAGGTTAGAGCCTTCAATCACTGAATTCGGGTTCCGGATGACTAACTTATTACAAACTGATTTTTTCCATTTAAATTATGGAAAAATTTAATTAAAAACTTAAGGAAAATTAAACAATTAAAAAATTAAAAAATTAAAATTTTGATGCGTCCGGTAAAAGTTTTTCAAATTTTTTCTGAGGGTCCTAGTGACTTAGGACATGACCATAGTATATTCTAACAATGTCTAGTAGGTTTATATATACTCAGTTGGGCTCTAATAACCCCCCAAGGCCCAAAATTCAAAATCGGGCATTCTAGCTTTGGAAGAAGCGGGAGAAAACCTCGTCAATTATACTCGGCTATAGGCAAAGCATAATTGTCAAGGGAAAAAAATTCCCTGGAATATCTTAGTTGAAATTCTATGTCTTAGAAGACCAAACCACTCAAAACACCCTACTAGCACATTTTATTACAAACTCGCGGGGCCATGGTCAAAATTACTCAAAACAAAAACTGCCTAGCCAAAACTGGCTAGGCACAAAGGCGGATCATCTGATACACTGGAAACAAACATTTATCATGGTTGTCAACTGGCGGCTTTTCAAGTAATCTAACTATGGTACAAAAAAGTTGGCAACATTTGGCTCCAACTGTGGGACAGGTACTTGCTTGATCTATTGATCAAAGAGAGTGCCTGAGAATCCAGGAATCTCTGGTACCTGCATGAAAATAGAAGTGTCTTAGTCCCATGTATATGATAAAAAATATGCCATGATGAAATACCAGAAAAATATTTTTTGCTTTTTCAAATCAAAGTACATGAAATAGACTTTTTCTTTTTCAGTATATAAATGAAATATGATACAAATGCTAATGTACAAAAGTTAAGATACAACATTCTACATGGATATGATACATAAAATATGATACAAAAATAAAGTAAATAAAAATACAACAAGGATGGGTTTAGAAAAGTCCTGGGATGACCCCTTGGTCATCTTCGAGGTTGTTTTGATAAAAGGGCTTCAAGTGTTGGCCATTCATGGGCAAGTTTAATGTATCTCCATCCATCGTGTTAAGTAAAAAGGAATTTGTGCCAGCAGTGTCGTGGATGATAAACGGGCATTTCCAAAGGCTGTCAAATTTTCTGAAATATCCCAAATCCCGATATTTTCTATTTCTAAGCAAATATGCTGATACAACTGGGCATGCAAACTGCCATGCAAAAATCCCTATTTTATAGGAAAAATTAGGGTTAGGGTTTGTGAGATAGAATGAACACTTACCACTGATAAGCCAGCTAGACTGCTTCGGCAAAAGTATGCAAGCACCGAGAACTGGATCGGAGATGGGCAGATCTCTTCTGCTTCCGGTGAACCCCCAGCAGCAAGAACCCCAGTTAGAAAAGGGTGACGCTTTCAGTGAAGGAGGTGTCCGATGATGCTGCCGATTCGCAGGACTGATAGCCTTCCCATGCCGGAGAGAATGCCTAGTACATGCGGGATTTCTGAGACCTCTAGGCAGGATAGCGACTTGCTCTAGAGAGACAGCTGCTCACGCCCATGGGATCCCGAAACTGCTGATAACTGCTTTGGATGAGCACGGAAGGATCTGAAAATCACCGGGTACCGGAGTATGATGCTGATGATGAGAATGGTGCCTGAGTTTCGGAGTAAAACTGAGATCTAAAAGCCCAACAACTGATTAGGGCTTTCTGGCTGAAAACCCCCCCTTACGGCTGCACACGTGTCCCTACAACGATCTATACCATATACTAGATAACTTATAAATGAATGAAGAACAAGTGGTGAACCTGTATGGCTTACCCTGAATAAGACTAGGACAGATGTTTCACTGCCGAAATCCCATTAGCTGAAGACTCCGTCTCCAACCCCAACTGCTGTGCAGCACGCTGTGCTGCTATCCAAGAGCTCCCAAAATAATCATAATCAAAAGTGAACTCTCCTTTTGCTTTATCCTCTATTTATAACGTTCAACTGTGCAAACCCTAATCTTTGACCTAATTAGGTCACTTTATCTTCTAATTTGCCGTTGACTTGCATGCATGCGGATGGAGACTTAAAGAGTGCATGCATCATTAAATAATGTTTGGATGGCATGCACGAAGGTGGCCTTTGGCGTTGGTGGCCCTTCTTGGCCTAATGATGATGCCCTAGATCTTCTATGGATGGCATCAGTCCTCAGCTGATTCTCTAGCTGTCAGTAACCGCTCGAACCCACAGGAATCACATAGGTTAGCGGTTTTGGGCCTCAAGGCCTAATTGGAAGAGGACATTACATTTTCCATGCTTCCCAGGCTTCTCCCTTCTCTTATCCCATAAGAGAATGGTATCCCCTATTTGGAAAGATCTCGGCCTAGCTGACTTATCAAAAGTGCCCTTCATGCTTTCTTGATGTCTAAGTGACTGATCAAGGGCAGCTCTTCTAGATTCATCCAACTCTATGATCTGATTGATCCTCTGCTCCATTTCTGATTGTTCTGTGCCATATTCACTTAACATTCTGAAGATCGGAATCTGCATGCTGACTGGAAGAGTGGTTGTGAGTCCATAAACTAACTCAAAAGGGGATTTCCTAGTTGAGTTCTTCTTAGTAATCCTATCCGCCCACACAGCATACTTAATCTTGCTATCCCATGATCTTTTATTATCACCCACAGTTTTCTTAAGGATAGTCATTAGGTTTTTATTCATGGACTCGGCCAGTCCATTGCCTTGTGGGTAATAATCAGATGAGTGGGATAGGATAATGCCATATTTAAAACAAAGATCATTTACTTTTTCGGAACTGAAAGCTTTGGCATTATCGGTTGTTATCTTAAGGGGAGTTTCGAATCTGGTGATGATTCTTTCCTCGATGAAATCTATAACAACCTTCTCAGTGGCATTTTTAGTGGGTATGGCCTCTACCTACTTAGTGAAATAATCGGTTGCTGTAAGAATCCAGCAAAAACCATTGCTAGAGTTATCCTTAAATTTGCCAATAAAATCAAGCCCCCACTGCTGAAAAGGGGTAAGGACCACAACTGGAGAAAGGGGAAACGCAACCAACTTTTGCTTCCCAGTGAACAACTGACACTCCTGGCAACACCTGACATGCTTGTGAGAATCTGAAAAAATGGTGGGCCAATAATATCTAGCTCTCAAAATCTTGTGGGCAGTTGTATTTGCTGCATAATGGCCCCCACAAAATCCTGAGTGAAACTCCGCCAAGATTTTCTTGGAATCCTATTCGTTGATGCACCTAAGTATGATACCATCTGGGTTCCTCCAACCCAGACCCTCTTGGGTAAGGCAATACCTAGCAGTCTTAAGTCTCAAAGCCCTACGCTTGTGACCTTTGAGGTGATCTGGGTAAGTGAGATGGAGAGTTCCGAATCTGGTAATGATTCTTTCCTCGATGAAATCTATAACAACCTTCTCAGTGGCATTTTTAATGGGTATAGCCTCTACCCACTTAGTGAAATAATCGATTGCTGTAAGAATCTAGCAAAAACCATTGCTAGAGTTATCCTTAAATTTGCCAATAAAATCAAGCCCCCACTGTTGAAAAGGGGCAAGGACCACAACCGAAGAAAGGGGAAGCGCAACCAACTTCTACTTCCCAGTGAATAGCTGACACTTCTGGCAACACCTGAAATGCTTGTGAGCATCTGAAAAAATGGTGGGCCAATAATATCCAGCTCTCAAAATCTTGTGGGTAGTTGTATTTGCTGCATAATGGCCTCCACAAAATCCTGAGTGAAAATCCGCCAAGATTTTCTTGGAATCCTAATCGTTGATGCACCTAAGTATGATACCATCTGGGTTCCTCCAACCCAAACCCTCTTGGGTAAGGCAATACCTTGCAGTCTTAAGTCTCAAAGCCCTGCGCTTGTGACCTTTGAGGTGATTTGGGCAAGTGAGATGGAGAAGGAAGAAAATGATATCGAAATACCAATGATTGTCAAGCTCTTGAAGGGCAGGAGTCATGGCTGGCTGAGGGATATTATTTTCAGCAATCATTTCAATGGCTTCTTCATTTTTCTGAGTAAGCATTCTAGCAAGGCCTTGACCCTTGATCAACTTAGTAGGCTTTATTTCAAGGTCATACTCCTGGATCTTGGACACCCACGTGCCCCTTATTCCTAAGCAATCCTGTTGAGACAGGAAATCATTCACTGCAGTATGGGGAACATATCCAATAACTTTAGAATACCCAATATAGGTCCTGAAATGTTTCAAAGATTTAACCAAGGCATAAGCCTGCTTTTCCATGATGGTATATTTTAATTCAAAGTTCTACAAGGCTCCACTCATGAATGCTATAGGTTGCTCAAAACCTTCGAAGTTCTTTTGGAGCAACACACAGGCAAAGGAAAAGATCATAAAATTTTTCGTGTAATCCGGGCTAACTAAGACCGAAGACTTGGTAATGGCATTCTTTATAGAACCAAAGGCTTCCCTTCCTTCACTAGTCCACACAAACTTGGCATTTTTCTTAAGTAAGGCCTGCGTAGGTTTCATTAATTCGGCCAAGTTAGGAATAAATCTTCTGATAAAATTTATATGACCATTGAAGGATTGGAGGGCTTTCACATTCTTAGGAAGGGGAATCTTTCTTATAGCCTCTACTCTTTCAGGGTCAATCTTGACACCGTCCTTATTGATGATGTGTCCTAAGAGTTTTCCCTCTTCTATGCCCAAAACTGACTTAGTCAGATTCAAAGAAATACCATACTTCCTACATCGCTCAAAAATCTGCTTGAGATGACCAACATGGCTGGATCTTTCTTTCGAAAATATAGTAAGATCATCTTGATAGATTTCAATGATTTTACCAATCAACTCCTTGAAAGCATAATCCATGGCCCTTTGGAAAGTAGCTCCTGCATTTAAAAGGCCAAAGGGCATTCTCAGATATTCAAAAGTGCCCCAAGGAGTTGTGAAAGTGGTTTTATGTCTATCCTCTTCTTGAATCACCACCTGATTATAACCAGAAAAACCATCTAGCATCGACATCATGCTTGATCCAGTGACCTGTTGGAGGAGGGTCTCCATGTTGGGGAGGGGGTAATTGTCCTTCTGAAATGCTATGTTTAGATTTCTGAAATCTATACATATCCTTAAACTCCCGTTCTTTTTTCTAACTACAACCAAGTTAGAACACCACGTTGAATGTCTTGTAGGAGCTATTATTCCGGCTACTAACATTTTTTCTCACTCCTTTTTAATGATTGGTGCTAACTTAGGATTTATTTGCCTAAGTTTTTGTCTGAAAGGATTGCCCTTTTGACACTCTGGTTTCTAGGGAATAGTATGTTGAAAGACATCTTCCCTATATGCTTTGAGTTCGTCATAAGTAAAGGCAAATACATCCCTATACTCTTTGACCAAGTTTATAAGGTTGTTCCTTTCTTTTTCGGAAGTACATTTTTCAATTTTTATTATTTTAGGTTCTGTTTCCGTCCCGATGTTGATTTCAATGTAATCCCCTTGTTTCATTTGCTTGACATTACTCTTTTTTCTGTCCTGCCTGTCAAAAATGTTTTCTGAGGAAACTAGACCACGTGGGACATGATTATTAAATTGGTCGCCTTCTCCATAGTATTCTTTATTTTCCTCCTGATCATTTACTTTAAAGTTTAGGAATTCATCGACATTATGAATAAATCTCAAAATTTGCTCATCATCTTTGAAGACCTGCCAATGTTATGCATTATCAGGAACAGAAGGTCTGAAGTTAATCTCTAAAGGACAATCCCCCTCTAACATCTCATCCGATGGCTGAAGAGTTGACGTTGAAACTGCAAGCTTATCGGAGGCACTATTCTGATCTCTAGGGATTGCTTCTATATTAAGGGCATCAAAAAATTCCATTGTATCCTAAATTGCATTTCTATAATTTTTAAGTCTTGACACTTACATGCAAACTGACCCTTAACTTGTTGGACAATTAAGCCAGAATCCCCTTTAATACTAAGCAACTTGATCCCCATGTCCTTGGCAATCTCAATGCCTAGTAGAAGTGCCTCATACTCCGCCACATTGTTCGTTGCTTCAAATTCCAATCTGAAAGCAAAGTTGAAAACCTTACCCTTTGGTGAAATAATGACAACACCAGCCCCCTTGCCTGTTTTAGAGTAAGCACCATCAAAATTCATCTTCCATAATTCACTAAGTTTTTCGTTTTTTATTTCTTCTTGGAGGGGCTCCTAGAAGGTGGAGTTGATTTGATAGGTCCCATGTTCATCAATGTGGTAAGCATACTCATTCAATGGTCTTTGAGGGTTTTCAACATGGTGTCTTTTTTCCTTTTCAGAATACAACTTTACAAGTGAAAACTATGATGCTGGTACGGTGGCATAGGTTCAATCCATTTGAATTGATCCTACCAAAGTGGCACCCCATCTCCTAGAAAGCAACATCCCCCACTTGTCTGATACATCAATAACAAGGATGTCCATGGTGATCTGGATATCTGAATACTTAGCCAATATAACTAACTGATTCTCAATCATCCCTTCAACTTTAACCAGTCTAGAGTCCATGGCACACACATTTTGGTATGGTCTTGTAGTTCTTAAGTCAAGCTGCTGCATGACTTTTTTGGTCATGATGTTGGAACTAGATCCCGAGTCTAACATACAATTGTGTAGAAGATCAGCCATCATCAATGATACATAAAAAGGGGGATGATCTTCTTTTCTTGGGTACCTAGTATGTAGAACTATAGGCAGATCGACAAACACATTATTTGAAGTTCGCTCCACGGTATCAGAAAAAGTGACCTTCTTAGGGGTAGGGGGCTTTATAGGATCTGAAGGGCTTTCTTCAGTTTGAGGATCAACATTACTTGGAGGATCTAGGATTTTCAAAAGTCTCTCTCTTTGGCCAGGGATTTTGCATAATTCAAGGACTAGAATAAGAACTTTTGTATTTGCTAGCCAATTACCTAAGTCAAAACTTAAATCAACAATTTCTTTAGTTTCTACTTCTTTGGGAGGATTAGGAGTTGTTACCTTGGGAATATTCTGTGCAGAAGACCCCTCTCTTGCTTTTCTTTGATAAGTTATTTCTTTGAAGTTTTGAGTGTTGTTGATCTGCTTGGCTGAAGGCATCTCTCCATAGTATTGAGTTAAGTTGTCAACTTTATTTTCATAACGATTGGCCTGTGGCCAATTTCCTATGGAGATGCTAGGGATGTCATCTATGTTGTTGATATAATCAGGTTCGCTTGTCGACGTACTAGGACCACAACCTTCAAGGTGACTATGCTCTTGAACATAGCATGCATAGTGGCAACCAGATTCCTCATGGAAATCTCTGCATGCTCTGCAAAATGACTTATACTGCTCAACCATGTTAGCAGCCTCTAGCTGATGAGGAGGCCTCTGCTCATGGTTGGGAGGATTTCTTTGCCAAGTTGGCTTGGTAGGAAAGGTTCTAGGAGCAGGCTGAGTTTGAGTTCTTTCCATTGTTATCACCCTATTCTGTATCTCCTTTAACTGCGCTAAGTGTTTATGTTCTGCTTTCTCCATGTTTTTCTTCATTTGCCTTTTCATTTCAATCATCTGCTTTTCATAGGCATCCTTCATAGCTGATAAAGGATCCTTATCTTTAGGTTCATTAATTTTCAACAGTGTTGAAGACCTTGAATAACCTTGGAGGTTGGATTCACCTAATGACTGCATGTTCAAGTCAATTTTAATTGCCATTTCTTGAGCTTGGACCAAGTTAGCAGGCTCCTTGTCTCTTATTTGGTATTGCATTTTGCCACTAAGTGCCTCAATGTAATAGACTAGAATGGTTGGTGCAGTTGGTGCATAAGCAGTAGGGATGGCTTTTGACAATTCAGTGAACCTAGTATTGAACTCATCCATCATTTCCGTATCCTTCTTTTTTATATTGGTCAGAGACGCAAGTTGATGTCGAGGTTCTTTCTTTTCACGAAACTTGTTGGTGAAAGAGGCTTTGAAAGCAGCTAGAGTATCAAAAGCATTGTCTGGTAAATTGTTATACTAGTCGCCGGATTTTCCATCCAAAGATAGAGCAAATAACTTCATGTAGACATCATCATGTTGGCTAACAGGATCACTGACATAGGCATTGATGCATCTAGAAAATTTTCTGAGGTGCATGGCGGAAGTTGTGGCATCAGTGTCGGTGTACATCGGAAGTTTCTCGACAACTTTGTTTGGAAGACGATGGGGTTGACCTGCTATCTGAGAAAAGTCGAGTTGAGTAAAATACTCACCCATTATGTCAAAAACACTGGTGTTAATGTTTTCTTGAGAATTAGTTTCTAGAAATAAATTATGGATGTCTGATAAAGACTGAGATCCAAGATCTTCAAGGATCCTACGAGAAGCAAGTTTATTTAGCCTCCTCCTATAAACCTTTTCAGGCTCAGGGATAAAACTAAGTAAACCTTCAGAGTTTCTTCTGGTTGAATACCTTGGTAAAATTAAAGACAGTGGAGTCACCAAATGTATTTCAAGTCTAAAATCAGCGAGGTGATTAAACTAAAAATCTATCAAAAAAGGTAAAAACTTAGAAAAAACTAAGGTCGTCCAGGAACAAAAAATTTGTCCCCGACAGTGATGCCAAAAGATGTTGTCCATCGATTGCACACCAACAGTAGAAACTTTCCGAAAGCTATCTCCTCACTTAGGAAAGTGGGAGAGGTGTGACCTTGGGGGCAAGCACAGAGCCATGTACTGTCACCTACTCCTAGCTCCTCCGTTTAAGCTAACTCTTAACGAAGCCAAGTGGGGTAGTCCTTACAAAAGAGTTTCTATGGCTCTTAAGTTGTTAAAGTGTTTTAATGGTTGCAGATGCGGATGGGTGTTGTTTAGGAGTTATTGTGATTTAAATATGTTTGTTTATTATGAATTTGACACATAAGACAAAGCAATCCACGTTGCTATCATGAGAATTAGAAGATAAACAATAATTTGAGACTTTATAAATATGCATTCACAGATAGAAATTTAAATATGCCAAAGACAAGTGATCCAGATGTAACAATCAAGCATAGATTAAAAGATCAGTGCCTTTATGGAGTCAGAGCTCTACAATGCTTTAAGAAATAAATCCAAGTCCTGAAATAAAGATAGTGGATGTAACGTTGTGCAAGTGCTCTTGGTATATTTTAAGTATTTTAAATGATCTTGCTTATGGTGTCAGCGAAGGGTTTTTAAGAGCCGGGAAAATGTTCCAAGTTTAATATGTTGAAGACATGATGGCCTGCCTAGTATCCCGGGCTGGTATCGCGAAGATTGATCAGCTAGTTGAGAAGCTTAGACAACGGGGAGTTCCGGTGCCTCTACTAAGAAGAATTTAGGAAATTTTCTACAACGTCGTTGCGTTGGTTATGGGTGTAAGTTTTATTATGTTTCTCTTATGCGAACTTAGCAAGTCCATTCACTGTTCTGAGTGTGAACCCAACCTGAAAGTTGGCAGAGCATACTAGGTGAAGGATGATCAACGAAGTTAATTAATTATGGGAAAGTGAGTTGCAAATTTTAATTAAGTAGATTAATTAAAACTCTCCAACAGAGAGCACTCTTGACCTTGTCTTATGACAAAGGTTCAAGAGACTTAATTAAACAAAATGCCTAATGCAACGAGAATGTCTGATAGAGAGTGCTCTTGACTTGGGTTATTGCAAGTTCAACAGACTTAGTTAATTAATTGATTAAACTTAAGAAAAAAGCTAAACTACCCAAGAGTCTCTTTCAAGTTTTGAGGCCCTAATCGGGAAAGCATGGGGGTAAGTAAACAAAAAACCATATTATATCAAAAGGTAAACAAAACCTTGCACTAGCTAAGTAAGGAAATTTTTTACTTTTTCTATTTTATGCAAGATGAATTAATCAGAAATAAACTATCTTTCCCTATTCTACTCTAAGCAAATTATTAAATAAATATGCAAGCATGAAAAAGGGACGATACAAGCTTCCCCCAAATGGGGGAAGAGGGGTGTGGGAGCTGTAATCCCACTCGCTCTTTATTAACTTTTTCCAATATTTTTTGATGTGTTTTGCCTCTTCTTGAATGAGCAAGGTGAGAAAGGGAAAGAAAGAGGAGGGAAGTGTTTTGATCTTTTTTGCTCTTTGTTTGCTTCTTTGCTTGCTTATCGCCTTTGGGCTCTTTTTGACTTCCCTGAAAACAAGAGCTTTAAACACTAACTTGTTATATGTTAGTCCAAAAAATGAAACAAAACTAGATCTATAAACTAACTCTAAAGAAACCAAACTTCTACAATGAAACCGGAGGGAAGCAGATAGAAGAAGAAGCTATGAAAAGGAGAACAGAAAAGGCAACAAGAGGACTGAAACAAAAGCAAAAGAGGGCTGCAAAAAGGGGTGAAGAAGGCTGCAAAAAGGGCAAAATAAGGCCGCAAAAGAAGAGAAGGAAGGCTGCAAACTAAGGCCAAAAGAGGGCTGCAAATTACAAAGAGAAAAAGCAAAAGAGGATAGCAAAAGAGGCAAAGAAAGAGGCTGCAAAAAAGAAGTGAAAGAAGGCTGCAAACTACAAGAGAGGAGAGCCAACAAGGGCATACAGTTTGGTGAATGATAAGTCACTTAAGCCCAAACCTTGCCTAACCCAAAAATCAGAATTTTTTTACTTCAAAAGATGAATAAAAGTAAGGAGAAAATGGTCAAACCTGTGGGTCTTTAAAAGACAGTTGGATTTCGTATAGCATGCAATTACCGGAAATTTGTACTTGATTCCAAGAGAAGAAGATGCAACTGAGCTCGAACTTCTACTTGGTTGGATGAAATGATCTGCAAAATAAAAACTCATAGACTTGCCTAACAAATGATTAGATCATGTATTGTTCACAAATTGAAATAAAGAAGTAGCATGAAATATAACTGAATAAAACAATGCTCTTTTTCAATTTCTGAAAGTAAATCAATAAACAAATAACTTGCAAACCACAAATACCTGTTCTTATGTGCTTACAAAAGCCTTCTGAAGCATAGATTCATAATCCCAAATAGACAAGAAAGAGAAAAATTAAAACAACATCACCTCATCCATCAAGTGCAATCATCCACAATGTCACACCACATGAGCCTCCAAAGCCTTAATTTTATTCCAGTGGTTGCATAGAAGCAACAAGCATTTACAAAGTTTCACCAGAGTTTCTCTACACAAAATATCCACCCTGATAGAGCTGAAAGAGCCTCTATTTATACAATGAAAGCAAGCTAAAACCCTAAAACCAAAAACCCTGACCTAACTGACTCGGCACATAACTGAGAGCCCAAACCTAAAGATGAAGAGTTAAGAGTGAGGGGAGGCCTCCACCTAGGCAAGGCGCCCCCACTCCAACCCTAATCACTGAAAACCAAGCCCTGATGAAGCCACACGTGTGAAGACGCCCTCTTGAGGAGAGAGGGGCGTGAGCTTGAAAGAAGAGGCGCAGGCTAGGTTTGGAGGAGCCACAAGCTTGGTATGGAGGAGCCAATACCTAGAGATCATCAGTACAAGTCCCAGTTAAACCTCGATCAAATCACTCAGCAAATGAGCAAGCTCCAACACACCCAAGCGTGGTCATCACTGAAGGAGGCAAATTGGCCAAGTGGATGAGGACTCAATGCTCACTGAATGCTGACTGAAGTCGAGTTCTTTTAACTCCAATCATCATTAATGCCCGATGCCATGTCATTCTGCATTTCATTTCACTGAAAACAGATTAATTTGGAGAGATTTGGATTTTCTTCAAAATAATCATTTTTATTAATTAATCAATATTTTCCCCAAAACTAACTTTTTTGAGAAAATATGAGTTATGTGGCCAAATGATGATCTGAAACTTGGATCTGGGGGCTGACTAATCATGGATGATTTTTGGCTTAAGGTTAGAGCCTTCAATCACTGAATTCGGGTTCCAGATGACTAACTTATTACAAACTGAATTTTTGCATTTAAATTATGGAAAAATTTAATTATAAACTTAAGGAAAATTTAAAAATTAAAAAATTAAAAAATAAAAATTTTGATGCGTCCAGTAAAAAATTTTCAAATTTTTTCTGAGGGTCCTAATGACTTAGGACATGACCATAGTCTATTCTAACAATGTCTAGTAGGTTTATATATACTCAGTTGGGCTCTAATAACCCCCGAAGGCCCAGAATTCAAAATCAGGCATTCCAGCTTTGAAGGAAGCGAGAGAAAACCTCATCAATTATACTCGGCTATAGGAAAAGCATAATTGTCAAGGGCAAAAAACTCCCTGGAATACCTTAGTTGAAATTCTACGTCTTAGGAGACCGAACCACTCAAAACACCCTACTAGCACATTTTATTACAAACCCCGCAGAGCCAGGGTCAAAATTACTCAAAACAAAAACTGACTAGCCAAAACTGGCTAGGCACAAAGGCGGATCATCTGATACACTGGAAACAAACATTTATCATGTTTGTCAACTGGCAGCTCCTCAGGTAATCCAACTATGGTACAAAAAAGTTGGCAACATCTAGCAAAGACCAAACCTCAGAGTCTAGACCAGACATGTTGAGAAAATGGACAGGACAAAAGACGATGTGAAGTATTCTCCTCATTACACCTACACAACATACAGATGCCAGGTCCTGCCCTAATTCTCTTTTGAAGAGATTTCCATGTTAATACTATTTTTATAAAGAACAAGCCACATAAATAACTTACTCATTGGGGGGACCCTTATCTTCCATAACTTCTACCACCATTATTTAACCTCTCCAATATCTGGGTTAAGAAGAGATGAATAGCCTGTTGAAATATTGTAACTTCGAAGAATATTCTATATGTATCTTTTTGTGGTCCCCGATGGTCCTACCGGGAGAACCACTTGTATTATGTTGAAATATTGTAACTTCGAAGAATATTCTATATGTATCTTTTTGTGGTCCCCGATGGTCCTACAGGGAGAACCACTTGTATTACATTGTACCCCGATGCTCCTAATCGGAAGAACTAATAAGAGTCATGAGATAATCCCCTCTAATTGTAAAGGTGGGTCATCAGCACCCCAGTGTGGTTACTTGAGCCTACATGTGTAACTCGAGCCTACATGATTTAACTCGAGCCTACATGTCAAATGAGTTAACTTAAGTGATCGGATGAATATAAATAGAGGTGTAGTGCTCCTCATTTGAGACACACACACTCTCACTTGTATAGCGCATTAGTGGAGAAGAGAAGTAGCTGGAGAAGGAGGAGGATCAGGATTTGATCTCCTTGCTGGTTTTATCTTTTATCTTTTATTTTTTTGGGGCATCTATATTGAGGAAGCTTTTGCTGGGTTTTTCCAGGATAAATCTTTGTGTTCCTTTTGTATGGTTGTGCTTGTCTATCTCTCAGTGATCCTGTTTATATGCTTTTGTTATGAAAATGAAATGAAATACTAATGTCTTAGCTAAGCATATGAAAATTTAACATAGCCAAGTCTAGCAGTATAAGTACCCCCTGCTTCATTCAAGGCCCAAATTAATTCATCAAGATCATTTTTAGCTTTATATGGGCCTTCCTTAATTCTGTAAGATAAGAGTTCCAGTCCTGATCCAAATCCACCCCTATACCAAGATCATATGCATTCAACCACCCTTGTTTCCATAGGGTAGTTTCATTTGGATTGCCAATCAAGTTTAGGGTACATCTTCCTATTATCTGTATACGATGGATAAGCTCATCTGGAAGAGAAATGTCTCTGCCATAATGCATTACTGCATCCACCCCAACTCTTACCTAAGACCTGTCCCCCCAAGGCCCCCACCCCCCAATCCTGTAATGTCCCCTTTTTAAATTTTTACTAAAATGCCCAATTTTTCAATTTTTTCACAATTTTGGCTCTTGTCTAGTTTTAGTGTCTTGGTCTCCAAATCAGCCCAATTACTCCCAAATATTCAAAGAAGGTGTATGAATGATATAATAACTTAATTATTATGTTCAGGGATGTATTATGGCCCTCCAATCACTTCTGCAAGTCTGTACTAAATTCTGAACAAGATAGATGATTTTACTGGCAATTTTGGGCTCAAATCCCCCCCAGGGTAAGTGGTAGAAATGGCTTCCCAAATGTGCAGAAACCCACTTGAATTCTTAAATTGAAGCAGGGGATGTGTAGAATACATTATCAGAGACTCATTTGCATAACCAATCGAGCTCCCATGGTTATTATCACTTTTTTTAATCAGATATAAAAAACTAGTTTTGGACCCTTGGGGAAATGAGGTGTAGTTTGCTCCAATTGCTATGAAATTCGACCCAATGGCCACAAATTCTCTGTTACTGAATATGAAACCCATAATATACTTTAATGACAGTTCATTCATTCATAAATCATCAATAGTTTATACATCGATTTGAATCCATCAAGATTACAAGAGTATGAACTAGTCATCCACTAGCTCTCTCTTTTCACAATAACAATTTTCACAAATGATCAAAAGGGCCTTCTCATGGTTGATCCCTACATTTTATAAACATTATTAGTCTTCTAAGTCCCACATCCATCCATAAACCAAAGACAAGTCGAATTGGTGTGGCTGCTCATGCTATGCCATGTGGCCTCTCTCTTCACCTTTCCTCTTCTCCCAAATTCGAATAGGAGCCTCTTGGCCTTCTCCAACTCTCATGAGCGCCCTCTAAGATGCTCTATCCAGGCCTGACATGTCAGATATGTCAGATGTCAGCCTTCAGATCTGACTTGTGTCATAGCTGTCATAGAATCTCCATCATTGGTGTCATAGATGTCATAAATGTAAGGGGAATCTAGCCAAGTGTCCATGAAACTCCCATTTGGCTCTTCCTCTCCCCATGTAAGTTACAATTCATCCCAAATTCGACCTATGAAGTATATGGATAAGTATATTAACCTTATAATCCATCCAAAAACATTAGGCTTCCCATAGATTCGAGATTGCAAGAGGAGGATGGCATTTAATATAGGAATTCTAGCTTGAGTGGGCCCCACAGTCTCCATGTGTCTCCATTCTCCATAGCCATTTCATTTTTCACTTGTGTTATCACCCGCCTTATAGTTGCCTGCTTGAGGTGGATCCATGATGGATGGTAGAGGGGCAAGCAACTAAGGGGTGGAACCACGACTGCCTAGACTCCCAAATGGATGGTTGTCACGCCAATCAAGGCAGCCTTCACTTTAGGTTATCCTAGTCCAAGACAACAATGGGGGAGACCTGGATCTGCTCCCGACAAGAGAGATCGGACTTAGACACCAGAAGAAGATCAGATGGGGCTTCAGGGTACTTAAGGTGCAAGGTGAATGGAAACCCTAGCTCTAGGGTTTAGGTACTAGCAATTGGTGGAGGTGACCACTGTCTTGGGAAACGTAATTATAACAGGGTAAACAAGGACAAAGTTGGGACTACCTAGTACCTAGAAATTAGACTCAATGAAAGGTATTTGAGTTATCAGTAAATATTGGTAAAGGGCAAAGGCTAAGAGCCTAAGGGCAGCGCTAGCTAGGAGATCAGTGCTTTGTGTGCATTAGGCATCGGATTCAACAGTAAACCAACGTTTCAGTAAAACCCACCTGGGAGACACCTTGAGCTATGAACCTGAAAGCAGTTGGTCCGAAAAAGCTAAGGTACAGGAAACCCAACGCAATGGATGACTAGCGCTAGGGCTTGGGAGGACAGATCTGCACTTTCAGGGTCACCAGGAGGCTAATGGCTCAGCGTTGAAGAAGAAAAGAGGTCAGGGAGACCTGATCTACAAGCCCAAATCAGGAAATCAGTAGAAAAATCAGATCTAGAAAAGTCAAAATCTAATGATGGGGCTAGGAGGCTGAAAACTGATTTTTTAGATCTAGGGAAAACCGGGAGGAATTAGCACAGCGTTGGGGGTGTTCTGGAATGCTTGAGCCCTGATCTATCAACCTATCTTGTCAGATTTCAGAAAAAATCACTTTCGGTAAAGTCTAGTTTTCAGTGAGGGCGCTAGGGCAGTTTCAGTCAATTTTTCAGATCGAGGCCAAATGGTCAAGCAGTTGAACAACGTTGGGGTTGATTTAGGCTGTGTGGGACCCGATCTATCCTTCTGTGAAGTCAGAATTTAGAAAAACTCAAAACCCTAGCAGGTCAATTTTTCAGTGGGGGGTTTTGCAATTTTTTGCTTAAAAAACAGATTTAGGTTAAACTGTGAGGAATTTGACCAGCGTTTCAGTTGATTTGATGTAGGGGAGGCCCGATCTATGAAACCCAGAAATGGTTTGGTAAAAGATCGGACGGTTCCCTGATTTATTGGTTTTTAGGTTTTTAGTGTTTTAGGAGTTTTCAGAAAAAAGTTGAATTTCGGCAAGGTTTAATGGAATAAGATCTGAAAAAGAAGAACTTACCTGTTGGATCTTACCTGGAAAAACTTGTAGAAGTCTGTAACAGTGACGATCTTTGCTATCCCGATCAATTCTGGAAGATCCCCGTGATTTCTATGGCATATGCAAGCTCTAGGCCACCAAAGCGCCCCCTACCCTACATGAGCAAACGTCAACCATATCAGATTTGTACATACAAAATAAAGAAATTAAATGCTACAAGACAGTAAAATGAAGTAATCATAGATCACAATGAAACTAATGAAAACCCCCTGATCCAAGACGAAGAGAATCGAGCGAGTTGAGGTCTCCCTACAAAAACGCTCCATCCAAAACGCCCTCATGTAGACAAAACAATGATAGCCACGAAAAATATAGATCTCATGAGAATTTCCACAATGCTAGGAAGCTGAAGACTAGCTAATCACCATTTGAGCACATCAAATGCAAAGCAAATCCAGAAAAATTTCCACAGAAAAAGTCTTTCTACTATTCAGATCCAAGAGCCAAAGATCCCTTACAAATGAGAAGCTCTCTCCTTTAAATAGAAATGAGAGAACCTCAATCATAACCAAATCCTAACCACTTTCAAAACAGGTGGCTAAGATTAAAAGATGAAATGTTCTAATCAATGGTTGAGATGAGCTCAACATACAATACATGGATCAATATAACCATAATTTATCAAAGTGGACTAACCCACCCAAAAAAGGTAACCCACTCAACAAGAAATAAATGAAAGCACATGGTGGGTCCATGGAGTGTTTGAATAACTCCCTCTGGGTGTACCCATGGCACAATAAAATAATATAATAATTTAATTCTTTGACTTTTGTGCCTCCTTGAGGAAATCGTGAGCCTCCAAAAAGAGCTCCAGAAAATAATAAAAAATGCCCAAAAATAGATGTAGGCACAATCAAGAGCTGCAACTGCTGGAGAAGGTGTGGAGGACATCACTCTCATCATCATGACTCATCCCATGTCATTTCTTTGCCTCAATAGCCCAAATCGATTTGTTCAATAGCCATTTAATCATTTTTTAATCTGCCTCGGGAAACGTGAACCTGCCAAAACAGTCTCCTAGGGTGCCTGCATTGCCAAACTGAGCCCACCAGGCTCTCTGGGATGGGGGTACTATGAAACAAACAAGTGGTTACACCCCTATGTTCCATACAACACCCTAGGAGATCCAACTAAAACATCTCCCTACTTAGACATATCAACCTGTGAAGAAAAACTGCATCAGAAAGGCAGAATGAGCCTGATCATATTTGCAAGTGCCCGGAACTGGAAATAAACTGTCTCATTAGACTCAGAGAGTCCAAATCCATCTAAGGTGTATACTCATACCCCTCATAGGTCTCTATCTGATCATCAACCATATCCAATAAACAATATAACCCTCTGTAAATGATTAGACACCAATAATAACTCAAACTATCATCCATCTGCTGCAAGTGTTAAAAGGCTAAGACATGCTCTACAACTCATTCAAGCAACAATCACAACAAGTAGCAATCATTTCACTAGCGGTACATCAACAAATACATATATAAGGCTTTATTTATTATTACTCAGACTTAGACTTTCAGGACTATACTCACTTCATAGCTGTAGTCATTTTGCTAGTGAAGGGTGAAGGATGAAATTGACAAGGCTAAGGCAAAGGATGACTTCCTACTCAACATCACGACACTTCGGATATGGAAAGGGAATACTCACTATAACCAATGTCGGACAAACAACAACACAAGGAATGGCAGTGCCTCACAAATGGGTGAGTTGTTTAGAGAGTGCTTATTCAACTTAGGCATCATGACTACATCAAGCTTGATCCAAGTTCATTACGATCATCATTTTATTCCATGGCCTTTTTGGCCTATATGATCCCTTTTGGGACTTCACCAGTGCTTAAAAGCGCAGCTAATCGCAGCTTTCATCTGGGACATATTTATTTTTAATAAGGTTAGCAATTTTTGATATAGTATATTTTTAACCATTGCTTTTTGGGCCTTTCTTATACTCTTCAAGGAGTATTTTAGCACTTTATTGCTCTTTGCCCTTTTTACATATGTTAAGAAACACAATTTTATAATTTTCATTTTCCATGGGCGCATATTCAATATTTCCAATATAAGCAGTACATGAGCTTTCAGTTTTAGCCAACAATATCTCAAGTGACTAGGGGGAGTTCTACACAATGCCAAACATCGGGACAACCGACCAGAATGATTTAGGCATACAATCCAACTTACCAAAGGCAAGTTTTGTCACCAACTCAGAGCCGAGACACAATATAAACAGGGAGGCTTGTCCAACAAAAGTTCTAGCGGGGAAAAAGGTCCTCCATGCCATAAGTCAAGAAGTCAGTCGGGTTGAAACTAAAATTGAAGGTAATGGATGGGTGAAGACAATGAATGATGGAGCCAACACTAGCAAGCCAACACAATGGCGGGAATGACTACCTCTATACTCCCTAAGGAGGGTAAAACCTTTGAGTATAGATCAAGAACTTCCAAGTCTAAGTAGGGACATCAATACATAGTACAATATACAACCAAGTCCATATAAATATGACCGCCAGATCATGATACCACAAGTTAAGACATGTCACAAGAATCAGTATAAGAGCAATAATAACCATAACACAATATAAAATGCTGAGTCATAACCATGCAATATAATCCATCTGAGACACCATCTGTCCAATGAGAAAGAACTGACATAAAACTGGGCATCAATGACTGCTCTGAAAATGACATAAATGGCTACATCGGTCCTCAAATCTGAGTGTCCTGAGACTCAGTCCTGACATGGGAGAGTACAATAGTCCACTAATATAATAATGATCCATCAAAACTACTCATCTCAGCATCTCATATGTAAGAGATCTGGCTGGAAAAAGTACTGTGTCTGAAAAATAGAATATGGTAGCCTGGCTACTATATATGTGATAACAACTTGCATTCATTTAATTAACTCCATTAAATAAATATTTATTCCTTCTAATGTCTAAATACCATTTATTAGCTCTCTTATTAACTTCCCAATGTTTCCACCCAACCTAGGGAACTAGTAAGATTTTTGGAATTTTCCTGCTATGCAATTATTTGAATGGGGACATTACAATCCTCTCCACCCAATATTGCTTGTCCTCAAGCAATTTCAGATTTGGATGCTGCAAACTATTCTCCTCTTCCCATGTGGAATCTTCACTTGGTAGATCCCTCCATTGCACCAAGTATTCTTTGATTGTTTTGCTCCTCAATCTTCTCTCCCTTGTCTTCAAAACCTTTTCCGGAATAAGTGTGAGCTGTCCTTCATCATCCAAAGGAGGGAGTGTATCTAAAATGACAATTTGCTAACCAACAACATTCTTGAGACAAGAAACATGAAATACATTATGAATTTTACTCCCTTCCGGAAGTTCCAACTCATATGCTACTTCTCCAATCTTCCGGATTACCTTGTAGGGCCCATAGTATCTTGGCTTTAGCTTTTCTGCTCCATTCCTTTTGAAGGATGTTTGTTTGTATGGCTGCAACCTCAAATACACTAAATCATCAACCTGAAAGGTCCTTTCCTCTCTATGTTTATCTGCATATTGTTTTTGCTGATTTTGGGCAACCTACAAATTGTCTTTTAAAAGCTTTAAAATTTCTTGGCTTTCTTCCACCCAATCTTTAGCTTTTGGAGCTCTACTATCACCAAATATCATATCAGCAAATGTAAGTGCATCATAACCATATAATGCTCTGAAAGGAGACATCCCTATTGACATGTGAAAGGTGGTGTTGTAGCAAAACTCACCCAGGTGTAGCCATTTTGTCCAAGCTTTTTGTTGTTCTCCCACATAGTTTCGGAGGTACCCTTCCAACCATTTCTCTCTGTTTTTCCATCAGTTTGGGGATGGTAGCTTGTACTTGGAGTCAACTGAGTGCCCACCAATCTGAAAGGTTCTTGCTAAAAAGCACTCATGAATCTACCATTTCTATCACTCACAATGCTCTTGGGGAGCCCATGCAATCTGAAGATTTCTTTGAAAAAAAGGTCAGCCACTTGTGCAGCACTAAAAAAGGATGTGATAGCAAAGAAATGATCAAACTTAGTCAATCTATCCACTACCACATATATGCAATCCTTGCCCAAAGATTTAAGCAAACCGGTGATGAAATCCATTGATATACTGTCCAATTTTTGCTCTGGAATGGGCAACGGTTGTAATAAACCAGCTGGGTATGTGAGTTCTGATTTGTTTTGCTGACATACCTTACATTCATTCACATACTTCTGAACATCTTCCTTCAGCCCCTTCCAATAGAACCTTTGCCTTAGTTGCCTATAGGTTTTGAAGATCCCCGGAGGGCCTGCTAATGGGGAATCATGTGCTTCCTGCAAAACTTTGTACTTAAGCTTTGAATCTCGAACCAAATAAATTCTTCCTTTCTAGTATATCAGCCCATTCAAAATTCTGTAGTTATCATCTCCCATGAGTCCATCTAATACCTCACAAGCAAACTTATCTTTGGCATATTCAACTAGTAGCATGTCTTTCCAATTTTTAGCAATGTCCATGAGAGAAAAAGAAGGTCTTTGAGATAATGCATCTGCTACAATGTTATTATTCCTTTCACATATTCAATATCAGAATCATAAGCTTGGATCTTGCTTACCCATTTTTGTTGCCTTCCATTTAGATCCTTTTAGGCAAGGAAGTGTCTTACACTGTTGTAGTCAGTTTTCACCACAAACTTGTTTCCTACCAAGTATTGTCAGAATTTGGCCAAGACATGCATGATGGCCAACATCTCTTTGTCATATATGGAGTAAATCTTTTCATGAGGCTGCAACTTTCTGCTCTCAAAGGCTATAGGGTGTTGGCCTTGCTTTAGGACAACCCCTACTCCTCCACCTGAGGCATCACATTCAACAACAAAAGGCTTAGAAAAATCAGGTAATGCAAGCATGGGACAACTACTCATTACCTCTTTCATTTTTTGGAAGGCCTTTTCAGCCTCTTCATTCCACTTGAAAGCATCCTTCTTAGTCAAATCAGTCAGTGGAGAAGTCAACTTGGAGAACCCTTTCACAAACTTCCTGTAG
Source organism: Pseudotsuga menziesii (assembly GCA_001517045.1). NCBI lineage: Eukaryota > Viridiplantae > Streptophyta > Pinopsida > Pinales > Pinaceae > Pseudotsuga > Pseudotsuga menziesii. The sequence goes on from LPNX011025920.1 coordinate 106,512, forward strand.
TATGTACATATTCCAATGAAGCCTCTTAATTCTGTGATCTTTTTTGGTGATGGCCATTCTAAGATATCCCTGATCTTTTCCATGTGCACTTTCACTCCATCTTGCCCAATAATGTGCCCAAGGTATAATAGTTCTTTCATCCCAAATTCACATTTAGACACCTTAGCATACAAAGACTTTTCTTGCAAAGTTTTCAACACAATCTCTAGGTGTTGCAAGTGCTCTTCCCAAGTTTTACTGTAAATGAGAATATCATTAAAGAAGACTAAAACAAACCTTCTAAGTGTAGATTTTTCACTAGTTTTCAGCCACCGGTTTCAAGTAAAATTTATATCACTATTTATGACATTCTTAGAAAAATAAAGTGCTGGAAATAAACAAAAAATTTCAGACTTAAAACACTGTTGTAATCTTTTCAGTGACAGGAAATACAAATCAGCACGTCATTTAATCACATAGAACACTAGGATTTTTGGCCAATGGCCTTGGAAAAACCCACTAGGGGAAAACCAGTCCGAGAGAGAGTATTTTTATTTTTCAGGAGAAGTATATCATTTACAGCAATACACAGAAAATATCAAACCAACTTATCTCAACCCGGAAGATAAATTTATGTCTCGATTTGCGTGCTAAGCAGCGACAATCAAACTCTGATTTTTTTATGTTTTCTATCTCGATTTTCGTGCCATTGTACGAACTGTACGGATGAATTGTATGGACGGTATGGACCTTGAAATCCGTGCCCCCAAAAACAATTTTTTCTCAAAAATCATGCCTGCTGCCTCGAAAACCGTACCCTATGGATTGTACAACCCAACAATAAATGCTGTTGTCTTCTCCTCAATTTTCGTGCCCTCTTTGCTGCTGTCCTTTCCCTCGATTTGCGTGCTGCAAAATTTTTCTTCTTGCTCAGGAAAAATGGAAACTTTCTCTCTTCTCTCTCTTGGCTTTTTCTTCTCACTTCAATCTGCAAAAGTGAGGCAAAATGCCTTTCCCATGCCTTTTTGAGAAAACCCTAGGGTGAGTCTAATCTAACAGTTGAGATTAGATTAGATCAAAAGCTGAAATTAAATGCTCATGTTTTATTTCTAAAATATTAATTTCACTCACCCACTTAAATTTATCAAGAAGTGACTTTAATGCTCTAAAGTCAAATTAAATGCTTTTACTTAAGTCATTTAATACAAGGGTCACTTTATGTCCCCTCTTTAAGTAACTAAGGCAAAAGTCACTAGGGGAACACTTCCCTAGGTACAAAACTAACACTCCCTCTTACCGAGGAAGGTGTTCTGCACCACTCCCAACTTGTCTCTGAAGAAGACAAACTTGCCCCTCCCCAAAGACTTCGTCAGAATGTCTGCTACTCGCTCATCAGTGGAAATACACTGAAGCGTGACTGCTCCTCTCTGAACATAGTCTCGGATGAAATGATATCTGATCTCTATGTGCTTTGACCGGTCATGAAAGACTGGATTCTCAAAGAGCTGGATGCAACTCTGATTGTCACAGTAAATCACCATAGGCCTAAGCTCCTGACCAAATAGATTCACTAGCAACTTGTGAAGCCACAAGGCCTCACAGCTGGCCAAATTGGCTGCCATGTACTCAGCCTCTGTAGTACTTAATGCAACGAACTTCTGCTTCCTACTGAACCATGACACTGCTGCTGAGCCCAAACTGAAACAACATCCGGAAGTGCTCTTCCGGTTTGCCACACTACCTGCCCAATCTGAATCTGTATAGCAACCCAATATGATCCCCTCTGACCTCCTGTAGTCCAAACCAAAATCCACTGTCCCTGAAAGATAGCGCAACACATGTTTTGCAGGGACCCAATGCACACTCCTAGGCTCAACCATGAACTAGCTAAGAGTGTTCACTGCAAAACACAAATCTGGCCGAGTGTTGACCAGATACATCAATGACCTGATACGCTGACGATATAAAGTAGGGTCCACCAACTCTCCCTCAGAAGCATGAAGCTTCTTCCAGTTGGTGATCATAGGTGTCGACATAGGCCTGCAATCCTCCATCCTGAATCTCCTCAAAATATCAACTGCATACTTTCCCTGCCCTAGTAAAATATGTCCAGGCTCCTGCCAAACCTCCAATCCCAAAAAATAATGCATCAGCCCAATATTAGTCATCTCGTACTCTGGTGCAAGATCCTTCTTGCAAGCTGCAATGGGTCTCTCTCTCCCTGTGACAAACAAGTCATCAACATATAGCAGAAGAACAGGCGGATCATCTCCAACCATGATGAAGTAGAGATTCGGATCTGCTTTGTTGGCAATATGGAAGATGGCGTTATTGGCATTGATGTCAATATATACACTATTTGTGACATTTGGTAAAAATGATATATGCTCTGTTTGAGTGAACCATGTCAATCTGAAGAACCCATAAAGAATGTGTATGAAAGGAATGCTTGTAGGAGGAGTTCATAATACTCCTATAGCTGTAGTATGACCTAAGCATGGATTGAATTGCAAAGAGTCGTTGTTGTGAAGGAAAAGAGTTGAGGAACGGTATTATGTCCATCATTTAACATTGAAGTATGCTTGGCTAGAAACGTTGGAAAGAATATGAGTACCGAACGTGGACTCTCTGCGTTGAAGTTTGTATTATGCTAGGTATTATCTATCCATTGAAACGTAAAAGAGCTATGTAGTATGAAAACTTGTGCGCACAGTGCATAGTATCGCAGTTTGAAGGAGCATGATATTATTTGATGGCGATGTGTAACCTAAATTCATCTGAGTCCCAAGATACAAACACCACCATTGTTGATTTTACAGAACACGAGCATGTAAACCCAAAGTAAAGAGCAATCCATATCTAGAGTATCTTTGGGTCAAGATTATTGTTTAGAATGTTGAAAATGCAGATCACGTGGGTATTGAAAGAAGCCTTAAACTTTGCCGGAGAATGCTTACGAAAATCCACTAACAGAAGTTTTCAAAGGAGGACACTCGGCAACCGTTCGATCGTGAAATCAACGATGGAGATCGAGTTTCACAGTGGGCTTTATCCCACATCTGTTGCGCAAATGAAGTTTTAGGCGTTTATATACCCCATCCTTTCATACTCTATTCGACGCGTAGAGCAAAGGTATGGTGGGGGCTCTAGGTGTTTGGACTCCACGAGAAGATCACCAGCTCGGAGCCCGGGACGACCTATCATGCCCCCTACCTTTTGGTACACGTGACATGGCTTCGACGAGAACAGTGTGAACGATGATATGGCTTCGACGAGGATGAATAGAAGCGCTAAGTTGGACAGCATGAAAATCTCATAAGTTAGATGAGGGCCAGGACCTAAGGTTAAAATCATACTGTTGGGTGCTAAAGAGATGATAAAATAAAGAATTAACAAAGTGATAAAATTTGCATAAAAACATAGTTAAAAGACATTTCATTAAACGATAAAATTAAATTAAAATGTATTATATTTGTTTAAAAAAAAAACATATCGTATGAAGAGGTGTGTGTAATGGTTGAAGGGTTGTGTTAGTACACATGACCATTGAACAAGTATATATTGAGAAAACAATGTATTTTGAATATCATCTCTCTCCAAGTCTTTCATCTTAAGAAGAAGAAAGTCCAAAAGGAGAGATACAGAACAAGGATCTTGTGAAAGAATTAATATCTATAGGGTGGTAGGGCAAAGCAAGGGCAGGTTATTGCCTGCAAAAGGGAGTCGGCGCTTCCTTTTCAGTTGAAGATGACTAAACAGGGGGTTGAAGCCTCTTATCAGTTGGTGCTAGTGAAAAAGGGTGTGGGTGCATCCTGATCAGTCGGTGTTGATCTAAAACATCTTCTTCCATTGTATAATTGTAAAAACAAAGTTTTGCAAATAATAGGAAAGTGTTGGTGGTTTACCTTATTGGGTTCCACGATAAAATTATTGTGTTCAATTTTGTTCTTATGTTTGCAAAAAGAAAAAATTGAGTATAAAGTTGTGTCACTGAGTCACCCCCCCCTTTCAGTGACAGAACCTGATCCAACATGCTTAACTCTTCTGAAACCCCATACTCAGCAAGTAAGAATCAATCCTGGAGTACCAAGCTCTTGGAGCTTGCTTCAGCCCATAAAGGGCCTTCTTCAACCTGCATATATGTGTCTCTCTGTCATGTATCTCAAAGCCCTGAGGCTGCTCAATGTAAATTCTTCATGTATGATCCCATTGAGAAATGCAGTCTTCACACCATCTGATGGATCTTCCAACCCATTTTCGCCACAATGGAAATCAATGCCCTGATAGACGTATAACGAGCAACCGACGAAAAAGTCTCATCATAATCAATGCCCTCGACCTTTGAAAACCCCCACGTTACAAACCTGGCTTTGTACTTCTCCACACTCCCATCTGCCGTGTTGTCCGTCGATTGCACACCAGCAGCAGAAATCTTTTGAAAGCTGTCTCCTCACTTGAGAAAGTGGGAGAGGTGTGACCTTGGGGGCAAGCACAGAGCTAGGTACTGTGACCTACTCCTAGCTCCTCCATTTAGGCCAACTCCTAACAAAGCCAAGGGCGGTAGTCCCTAACAAAGAGTTTTCTATGGCTCAATGTTTAAGTTAATTTTTAGATGTTTCAGATGCGGATGGGTGTTGTTTAGGAGTTATTGTGATTTAAGATGATTAATGTGATGAATTTAACACAAGACAAAGCAATCCACGTTGCTATCACCGGAATTGAAAGATAGACAAATATTTGAGAGTTTCACGAAATAGATCAAGCATTCACAGATATGGTTTATAAGCAAACATTCGATGGACAAATGGCCCAGATTATCATCAGTGCGTAAAAGATAGGACCAGTGCCTATGGAGTCAACTTATCAGAGATGCTTCGAGTGTAAATATGATGTGAATCCCAAAAGATGCCAGTGAATGTTAGGTTTTGCAAGTGCTCTTGGTAAGTTTTAAGAGTTTTTACTTGTGATCTTCGCTTATGGTAGCTGGATGTCCTAACCGATAATACCTTCAGTGGCTTCGTTTGAAGACATGACGGACCTATCTGGGGTCAAAGGTAAGTGTTCAATAACTTAACTACCAGTGCCCAGATTTGGTAGCCCGGCACCCACACTTGGAATTTGCCCACATGCCTCGGTATTTATCGAACAACGCCGGTGCATTGGTTATGGGAAAAAGTTTTAGTTAAGTTCCTCTTGTGGGTTTTAGAGATCCAATGCCGTTTCTCAGTATTCTGATCTAAGATCGATTAGAGCATACTTCGGCAAGGAGGGAAAGGAGTTAATTAATTAAAGGGGTGTGTGTGTTGAAGATTTTATTAAATTGATTAATTAGACTCTCCGACAGAGAGCGCTCTTGACCTTGTCTTATGACGAAGGTTCAAGAGACTTAGCTAAACTATATGCTTGATGCAAGGATATGCAGTGGGAATGCTCTCCGAAAGAGAGTGCTCTTGACTTGGATTGCGGCAAGTTCAAGAGACTTTCAAGATTAATTGATTAACTTATTAAACAATGAAAAGACAACTCTCCGATAGAGAGCACTCTTGATCTACAAAGTGAGATTCAAGAGATTTCTACTTTATACAGTTGAATTACTTATGAAAGATACAAAAAATTAAAAGATGAAGTAATCAACCTAGTTAATGAAACAAATTGGGCTAATCTAACAATTAGTATCTAGTTTGCAAAAAAAATGAAACTACTCAAGTACTCGAAATAAATCTAAGCTAAGAACAAAAACCACTCTTCCCCAAATGGGGAAGAAAAACCAAGTATGGAAGGCCCTATCCCACTTAGCCTTGTTTTATTAATGAAGTACAAATGCCTTTGGAACTTAATCCTTGTCAGGACTTTGAGAAGTAACTTAAGTAAAAATGAAAAACTCTTATGAGTTTGTACAAAGGAGAATGACTTCTTTTTTGGCTTTGAATCCTTGTCTTTGGATCTAGTTCCGCTTGCTCTTTCTTGTTTGGTTTTGCTTTTGGTTCACCTATGGATAAGAGTTCTAAACAAGGACTAGTAAGAGCGTTAGGAAACCAATTTTAACCTGTGATTCGAAAAGATTAAGTGGATGAGAAGACAAGTTCCTTATGAGATGAAATAAAAGATCAAAACAATGGAATGAGACCCAAAATCAAAACTTAGAAAGGATCAGGCAAGCTCAACGTTTTTTATGTAAAATGCACAATTTTTGACGAAATGACTAAGAACTTTTTGCGAATTTAAAATTAAAGATTTTTTAACATTTTAGGCTAATTTCCAGAATCTGGAAAATAGCATAAAATTGCAGAAAATCAGTAAAAAACAGCAAGTACAAAATTGCACGTTTTTCGAGAAAAAAAAGTCAAAAATTTAAAAAAAATAAAACTTTTGAAAAATTTTGAAAATTTTCTGATTTTTAATGAATTTTCAGAATTTAGAATTAACAGAAAAAAGTCAAAAATCAGCCCAAAAAACTGCGAGCTTGAAATGGCACGCTTTTCAAGAAAAAATCAAAATTAAAAAAAAAAATTTTGAAAAATTTCTGATTTTTTAATGAATTTCTAGAATTTAGAATTAATGAAAAATACAGAAAACCAGCAAGCCTAAAAAATGGAAAATTTGCACGTTTTTCGAGAAAACTCGTGCATGTTTTCCAAGGCAAAAAGAAAGATGGATTTAAAAAAGGAATTGAAACTAGATCTTTAAAAATGGACCTTTAGAAAGATGGATCTAGCTTTGAAAAAGTAGATCTAAGGCTAGAAAGCCTAGATCTAACTTAGTAGAAGCCAAGCAAGCTTGAAATAAAGATTTAAATGACTTGATAACTTCTACAAAAGTAGAAAAGAGGTAGGATAGAACCTTGAAAATAGAGATCCACTTGTAGCAACCAAAGTAACCAATAGATTTTTTTAAGTTTGTGGTTTGATGGATGAGGCAAGCAAGCCCTTCGTTTCTTGATTTCTTAAAGTAGAAGACTCCCTTAGGCACCTGTAGAATGAATGCATAAACCAAACAAGAGCTCTTGTGTTTGGGAGAATACCTGAAAGCCACAAAACTTAAGAGAAAAGCATAGATCAAATAATATTGTGCTAGATTGTTAGCCTTCTAATCACAAGATCATATACTTAAGAATAAAAAAGAATGAACTAAGAATGCTATCACCTTGAACAAGATGAAGCATGGCACACAAATAACTCCCACATGGACCTCCAAAGTCTTCTTGCTTTATTCAAATTCAAAAGATATTACAAATTTTTCCAGAGTGTACTTGCACAAATTCTCCATCCCAATAGAGCTGAAAGAGCCTCTATTTAACAAATGAGAGAGTGCTAAAACCCTAAAACTAAAAAACCAACCCTAACCAGCTTAGCCACCTAACAAAGAGCCCAGACCTAAACCGGAGAATCGAGAGTGAGGGGAGGACTCCACCCAGGCAAGGCGCCCCCACTCCAAACCTGTGCATTGAAAACAAGCCAAGGATGAGGCCACACGTGTGAGTCTGGATGTAGGTAAGCTCATCCTTTAGGTCTGGCAGGAGCCTGAGCTAGGTTTGGGAAGCCCACTGATGGTGCAAGCTTCAGTCTTCACCTCGATCAAATCACCGGACCAATGAGTGCTCTCCATGTCATCTTTAGCTAGAGATGACATGTCTGCTAACTGCTAATAAATTAATTGCTCTCTTAATGATCACTGAAGCTGAGTTATGATAACTCCAATCATCATAAGTGTTCCATGAGATGTCATTTAGCCTTTTATTTCATTGAATTTGGATTAATTTGGAGAGTTTTATTTTTCTCCAAAATAATCATTTTTTAATAAAAATTCATTTTTTTACTCAAAACTGACTTTTTTGAGTAAAAAGGCATTATGTGTCCAATTGTTGATTTGAAAGTTGGTTCTGACTGGCTGGCTGATTGAGAATGATTTTTGGCTTAAGGTTAGAGCCTTCAATAACTAAATTCGAAGCCCGGATGACTTATTTACCACGAACGGGTTTTTTCCATTTAATTTATGGAAAAATTAACCCAAAAAACTTAGGAAAAGTAATTAAAAATTAAAAAATTAAAAAAAAAAATTTCACTGTTCGAAAAAGATTTTTTCAATTTTTTTTTATGTGTCCAGATGACTTAGAACATGACCATGATCTATCTAAATAATCTCTAGTAGGCTTATAACACTCAGTTGGGCTCTAATAACCCCCCAAGGCCTAGAATTCAACATTGGGCATTCCAGCTTTGGAGGAAGCGGGAGAAAACCTCATCAATTATACTCGGCTAAAGGCAAAGCATAATTGTCAGGGGCAAAAAACTCCCTGGAATACCCTATTTGAGATTCTACGTCCCAAGAGACCGAACCACTCAAAAATATCCTACAAGCACATTTTATTACAAACCCCGCGAGGCCATGGTCAAAATTATTCAAATAAAAAAGTGACTAGCCAATATTGGCTAGACAAGCAGACGGATCAACTGATACACTGGAATCAGACTTTGAACAAGTCTGTCAACTGGCTGCTCCTCAGGCAACCCAACTTATGGTACAAAAAGTTGGATAACATGCCGCATGCTTTAGCTTGTAAAGCCAACGAGAAGTCACCACTGACTTCCCCTCCAGTCTCGGAACAATCTCCCATACATCATTCTTCATGATGGAATGGTACTCATCCATCATGGCATCTCTCCATACTGAATGCTGGGAGGCCTCCTTAAAAGTAGAAGGCTCAGAATCTCGTGTACAAGCCACCAACACCATGCCCAATTTGTCAGGCATCTTGATGGCTCTCACATTGTCACTGGGTGTCCCAACCTTTAAGGCATCCTTCAAGGTCTCCCGAAGCCACTTAGGCTTCTTTTTCCCTGAACGTTCTTCCCACACTAGCCTGTCCTCATCTAAAGAACTATTAGAGCTAGAAGCCCCAGTCACCTGTGAACCTGAAGCTGGTGTGCCAACACCAGGTGTACACTGTAATCCTGATCTCAATCCCCTGTAAGTTGTACCTGTAATAGTAGGCCCATCACCTGTCCGCGAAGACCCTGCTGGGCTAACCACTGAACCTGGTGAACCTGTGGCAACACTCTGTGGTCCTATAACCCCGAAAACCTATGATCCTGACTGCTACGTAGATGGAACCTGTGCCACAACCTGAGGTGCAGGGACCTGCTACTCTCCCTGCTCTGACTCTCTCGACCTCCTGAAGGCTCGCTCCTCCTCAAACTTCACATCCCTCCTCACCACCACTTTCCTCTGAGAGGGAAGATAAATACGGAAAGCCTTCGTAGTCTCATCATAACCCACAAAGATGCCCTTCTCTGCATTGGGCTTCAACTTTGTCCTCTTCTTTGAAGGGACATGAGAATAAGTCAGACTACCAAATATACGAAAATGGCCAACTTCAGGCTTCTTGCCTGAAAAGCACTCCTCAAGTGTCATATTCCCCGCTGCCTGATGAGGACTCCTGTTCTAAAGGGATACAGTGGTGCTCCAAGCCTCAGCCCAAAGAAAGAAAGGAAGTGACTAGTCATGTAACATAGCTCGAGCTGCTCCAACATTGGACCTGTTCTTCCTTTCTGCTACTCCATTATGCTCTGGAGTATACGAACCTGTCAACTGTCTCCTGATCCCCTCCTGTCTGCAAAATCCAACAAACTCCCTGGAGGTATACTCACCCCCGTTGTCCGATCTTAAGACTCGGATCTTCCTCTCTGTTTGGTTCTCCACAAGAGCTTTGAACTCTTGGAACCTCTGCAAGACTTCCTCAAACTTCTTGCTCTTCAGAAAGTAGATCTAGGTCTTTCTGGAGTGGTCATCAATGAATGTCACATAATACTCATATCCTCTCAAGGGCACAGAAGACATAGGTCCGCATAAGTCTGAATGTATCAAGTCAAGAGTACCAGTTGACCTGCTATCACTGCTCAAAAAAGCAGTCTTGGTGTACTTTCCCAAAGCACACCCCCTGCACACATCACTCTGCCCTATGTTGAATTCTGGTAAACCTGTCACCATGTGCCTCAACAACCCCAAGGCTGGATGATGCAAGTGAGCCATCCTCCTATGCCAAAGCTCACGCAACTCACTACTCCTACTATGTGCTAAAGCACGCTGCGGTTGAAACAAGAGCCTATACAGTTTCCCACATCTCGCTCCAATGGCAACTGAAGCAAATGGTCCTGCAGTCTTGGGAAACATATGCATGTGTCGATCTAGGAAAGACACCCCAAGACCCTGATCCTCGATCATGGAAATTGACACTAGGTTCTTCTTCAGCCCAGGCACATACAATACATCCCGCAATACCATGGGACTCATGGATTCCCTCTGAAATGTAATGGTCCCGCATCCAACTGCACTAACTACTGAGTCATCTCCCAACACAACCTCCACATCTGTATGTGCCTGTGAAAACTCGGAGAACATCTCACGAGCACTTGTCATGTGGCTTGAGGCTCTGCTATCTATGTACCAAGTGCTGGAGGTAGATGCACTATAAGAATAGTCTGTCACACAGGAAAACTCCCTCTGTCTGTCAACATCCGCACTGGTGAGAATGGATGCTCTCTCTCTCTCTCAATATGCCCAGTGCATAGTGAAAACTCACTCTGAAATCTAGCTGCAAAATCATCGACCTCAGCTGAAGCGGCTGTCTACTGCTTCTTCTTATTCTTGTTTAGACACGTAGCAGCATAGAGTCCCATCTTGTGACATGCAAAGCACTTCACAGTGCTCATATCTTTCTTCTGCCCATCCTGCTGCTGCTTGGCCCCACCCTTCTTGGGACCCTTCTTGCTCTTCTTCTTCCCCTTCGCTGTCAATGCCACATCCTCCTCATCCCCTCTACTAGTAGAGCCAGTGCATTGCAAGAAACCCCTCCGAGTTTCCTCCTAAACAAAGTCATCACATACTCTGTCCCAATATGGTAAGTTCTCTCTGGCCACCAACCCCTGAACAAACACAGCCCAAGGTGCAGTCACCCCATTTAGGGCTGTCCACACTAACTTAGGAGCATCAATGGCCACCCCAATAGCTGCAAGCTCATCTCTCACCTGAGAGATCCTAGTAAGATAAGTCATACATGTCTCTCCTTTGACCATCTTGACGTTCTTCAGCTTCTCTCTAAGTACCATCTTCCTTTTTTCATTAGTACTAGCAAACAAATCGGTCAAAGCAGTCCACATTTCATGCGCATGATCCTTCGCTGAAATGTGAGGAATAACATGGTCTTTTACAGCATCTAAGATTATCCTCATGGCTTTAATATCCTTCTTATTAAAGGCTGCAAGTAATACTGCATCAGTAGAAGGAGAAATAGTGATGGGATTTGCTGTAGTGTTTCTAACTACTTCCTCCCACAACTCATTCTCCCTCAAAACAAGTAAAATCCGGGCTTTCCATGAGACAAAGTTCGCTGCCCCATCCAACCTATCCTCGGTTCTCAACCCCACGGAAGTCATTTTCTCAAAGAACAAGTTTCATCAAAATGTACTACTGTCACAAAGGTTTTTCTGAATTCTGGAAATGACTGTTTCACTACTAAAAATTAATTTTCTGCCACAACCCGCTCTGATACCATGTAGATTTTTCACTAGTTTTCAGCCACCGGTTTCAAGTAAAATTTATATCACTGTTTATGACATTCTCAGAAAAATAAAGTGCTGGAAATAAACAAAAAAAATTAGACTTAAAACACTACTGTAAACAATCTTTTCAGTGACAGGAAATAAAAATCAGCATGCCATTTAATCACACAAAACACTAGGATTTTTTGCCAATGGCCTTGGAAAAACCCACTAGGGGAAAACCAGTCAGAAAGAGTATTTTTCTTTTTCAGGAGAAGTTTATCATTTACAGCAATACACAGAAAATATCAAACCAACTTATCTCAACCCGGAAGATAAATTTCTGTCTCGATTTGCATGCCGAGCAGCAAAAATCAAACTCTGATTTTTTTTTTCTTCTGTTTTTTGTCTCGATTTCTGTGCCACTATACGGATTGTATGGACGGTACGGACCTCGAAATCCGTGCCCCAAAAAATAATTATTTTTCTCTAAAATCGTGCATGTTGCCTCGAAAATCGTACCGTACGGACTGTATGGACCAGCAATTAATGTTGCTGTCTTCTCCTCGATTTTTGTGCCCTCTTTGCTGCTGTCCTTTCCCTCGATTTTGCGTGCTGCAAAATTTTTCCTCTTGCTCAAGAAAAATGGAAACTTTCTCTCCTCTCTCTTAGCTCTCTCTACTCACTTCAATCTGCAAAAGTGAGGCAAAATGCCTTTCCCATGCCTTTTTGAGAAAACCCTAGGGCGAGTCTATTCTAACGGTGGAGATTAGATTAGATCAAGGGCTGAAATTAAATGCTCATATTTTATTTCTAAAATATTAATTTCACTCACCCACTTAAATTTATCAAAAAGTGACTTTAATGCTCTAAAGTCAAATTAAATGCTTTTACTTAAGTCATTTAATGGAAGGGTCACTTTATGTCCCCTCTCTAAGTGACTAAGGCAAAAATCACTAGGGGAACACTTCCCTGGGTACAAAACTAACACTAAGCTGCTTGCAAAAGATTCTATTCATACATGCTTGAAATGTAGCTGGAGTATTAGTCAACCCAAATGGCATAACAAGAAACTCAAAGTGACCATAATGACATCGAAAAGCAGCCTTTTGCACATCTTCCTCCTTCATCCGAATTTGGTGATAACCAGATCTAAGGTCAATTTTGGAAAAGTAATTAGCTCCAAATAGCTCATCCATGAGCTCATCAATCCTAGGAATAAGATATCTATCCTTGATGGTCTTCTTGTTCAAAGCTCTAAAGTCTATACACATCCTCAAAGTTCCATCTTTTTTCTTTACCAAACCATTGAAGAAGCATTAAGGGCTAGAGCTTGGTCTAATGAGTCCCAACTCTAAGATTTTTTTAATGGGCTTCTCAATCTCATCTTTGAACTTCTTGGGATGTATGTAAGGTGGTATCTGAATGGGTGAAGTACCCTCCTCCAAAACAATGTTATGCTCAACCCCCCTATCAGGTGGTCTACCATGTGGAAGATCTCTGAATTTTTTTTCATATTTGTGCAAAAGTGTCTCTATCTCCTTTGGGTGTTTAACAACTCTGATTTTTTGCTTGGGAGAGGTGATATAACATTCAGCAGCCCATTCTATATCACCATGCCTCAATATAGATCTCATACTATTGCAATTTACTACCTGTTTTGGGTAAGTGTGCTGCCCTCTCACAACCCTTAGTACACCTGTTGAATCTTGAAATTTCATTTCAGGAATTTGATAATTTACTGAATGCTCTCTATAGAATACAACGATTGCACTCCCAAGATTACATTAGTATTAACAACATCAACCACATAAAAACTATCAACAAAAGTATAGTTACCTATGGTGACTTGCAGCTTTGGAACCCATGTGTTGCAGTGCATTGTGTTGTGACCTGGAATGATAACTATGAAGCCATCGAATGGTTCACTTGGTATCTTCTTTTTTCCACCATCTCTGCATCTAAACCATCGATGCAAGGGTGTGGTATTGTAACATCATCATCTAAACCATCATCATCTACATCTTCAGTATGTGAATACTGAACTATCATCATCTGTATCTCTAGTATGTGAATATTGAAAGCATCATCATCTGTATCTTCAGTATAGAAATACTGAAAGCATCATCATCTGTATCTTCAGTATAGAAATATTGAATCACCATCATCTGCATCTACAGTATGTAAATGCCGAAACATCATCTATATCTTCAGTATGGGAATACTGAAACATCATTATCTGTATCTTATCTCAAATGTAGAAATGTCGGATTTCTATGTGCTTCGATCTATCGTGGAACACTGGGTTCTCTGTCATCTTTATACAACTTTGGGTATCACATAGAATCAGGGTAGTATCCAATTCCAGGTTGAATAAACTTGACATCAGCTTCCGAAGCCATATGGCTTCACAACTAGCAGAGCAAGCTGCTATATATTTTGCTTTAGCCGTGCTAAGAGCAACACTGGACTGTTTCCTGCTAAACCGTGAAATCATAGCAGATCCCAAACTATAACATCCACTTGATGTGTTTTTCCTGTCTGATACACTTTCATCCCAATCTGCATCCGTACAGCCTGTACTCATGGCTTCCATCATAGTATAGACCAAAGTCTATAGTCCCTTTCAGATATCTCATTACATGTTTTGCAGCTATTAGGTGAACACGTCTAGGTTGAACTAGATACTGACTCAAGGTGTTCACAGCAAAACAAATGTCTGGTCTAGCATTTGTTAGATACATCAATGACCCAATAATCTGTCTATATTGAGTCACATCCACTAACTTTGATGAGTCATCAGCTAACAACTTCAGGTTGGAATCCATGGGTGTGGCCATGGCTTTAGATTCCAACATATCAAATCTTTTTAAAATTTCCACTGCATAAAAAAATAGATCATCCACATACAATAATAGTATGCTAGGTTCATCTTCTATAACCTTGAAGTAAAGGTTAGGGTCAACTTTACTCTTGGTAAAGCCCAAGCTCGTCAGGAAACTATCTATCCTTCCATACCAAGCTCTGGGTGCTTGCTTCAGGCCATACAGGGCCTTCTTCAACTTGCATACGCGAGTTTGTTTGTCTTCAACTTCAAATACTTGTGACTATTCAATGTAAAACTCTTCCTCAATCATACCATTAAGGAAGGCTTGTCTTTACATCCATCTCCTGTATATCCCATTTCATCATGGAAGCAATTACCATGATAGTTCTGAAGGAAGTGTACCTTGCTTCCTGGAGCAAGTGTCTCTTCAGAATTAATTCCCTCTTTCTGAGAGAAACCTCTAGCCACATGTCTTTCCTTACTTCTATCAGCAGCATATTTTATCTTGCAAATCCATTTGGAAGATACCACATTCTTGCTTTCTGGTTTGAGTACTATATCCCAAACATCATTCTAGTATTCTTTCATCACAACATCTTCCATGAGTTTGTCTTGTCAGGTCATCAACATATCCCAGTCTTCTGCATTCAACCTTGAATGTTGGAACCCACTTTACTCTTGGTAAAGTCTCGATCCATCAGGAAGTTGTCCATCATGTCGTACCATGTCGACCTCAAAGATCTTCTGTAGTCACTCCCCCTGAAGCGAAGCATCATCTTCCCTCTTCATTCTGTACAGGTGGTTCTTTACTTGATATATACTTCTAGTGGGTCTGGTCAATAGAGTATGTTATTTCATAGTCTATTCTTTCTGAGGATGGCCACAAACCTTGCTTTGTACACTTGTTCTTGTAGATCCATATGGAAGATACTACGGACTTCCCTTCAGGTCTCGAAACCATATCGTAGACATCATTCCCCATGATAGACTGTTACTCTTTGATCATAACTTCTTTCATAGCCGGAAAGGTTAGCATCAATGATGTCACCCAACTGTGTTACACAACTAGAGTTTGTCCGAGGCCTCTTACTTTGGTTTGGAAGTCTCGCCATTCTTTTCTTCATCTTGAGTTATCCCTTGTACCCATGGTGGTTTTCATCCTTCGAGGTGGATCTACCGCTCTCTGAAGCGCTTTCTTCTGTCACGGTGTCTCTGACCCTGGAGTTTCAGATTCATGTTTATTGGAGTGAATCTTGAATTGTCATCACTTGTTCTTCAAAACAAGTCTCATCCTTCTTTTCTTGTAGGCGGCTGTACAAGACCTTTCCTATAAGTCAAATGCACCAGTTGCATGGTTAGAACCATTTCATAGAACATATGCATAATGACACATCATTCAACTGTTTAGCCAATACAACATTCATCCATATCTCATAGAAACTTTCTAGATGACATCATTGAGATTGTGCACTAATCCAATAAGTCAGCAAGGAGGTTTCATTCTAGATAAGTCGCAATGGAGAGTTGTATAGCACCATGAGCTACTTACCCATCACATGCATATTAGTAGTATACTGTCATTAATGCAAACATTCTATCATGCATAACACATCAACTGAATATAAAACAATATCATGAAATTACAATTGAATACTTATCTTTTATTTGTTTCGTGGGTAGACTCCTTGATCCTTCTGCTTCATCATCTTCTTCATTCATGACATCATCATTTCTTATCCAAATGCTAAGATGGATAAGAGGTTCTTCAAGAATTGAGTTTTTCATATTCCTCATCGCTTGAGGGATCTTCTTTGAATCGTGAACGCTTGATATTCAGTTGCTCCCATCTTCTCTTCTCTTATTATGAGTCGAGTTTCTTCTTGTGTAAGGATTTAGCCTCATCTTCCTCTAGAATTGGAACCTCTCCGCTTATGTAGGTGTCCAATTCACTTTCTTCAAGAACCAGTGAAATCCTATGCTTCCATGCTCAAAAGTTTTTAGCTTAACCAAGATTGTCATCAAGTTGGGGTGCTAGTTCATTTTGAAATGAGAACCTCAAATGTAAATAGCAAAAGATTAGATCTTACCAGTTTGAGGTGTTTATCTTGGTTCCGGATCTAGCTGATCTAAGGTTTCTCAGAGAAACCCTAATTTTCAAAACTTGGAATCTTTCAGATCTTATTAGATAGAAACATGTGTTTCCTAAAGGCGAGCTAAGCAACATATTCATTTTCCCAAAACTGTGATCAGAATTGCAAAATATCTGATGCCCTAGTTTTCTTCAGTTTCTTTTGTAGAATGCCTGATATTGCTTCTGCGGTATCTCTGAAATTACTGCTCCTCTGTGTCTGACATTTCGTACTGGGGTAGCCTCAGCTGTCTAATTTTCAACACCGTAGTTTTGCGCAGAATTGGTTTTACCAATTGGAACTTATGCACGGTTTCCCAAGGTGGCTCATTTCAAGATTGTTCAGAAGAGCGAACTTGTACAGACTACCACATGTCACTATTTCATCTTCGAGGTCTGAAATTCTTATCACAGAAAGTAAATTCTGTTCCCTTTCTAGAACATCTTGCGAAATTTCATTTGGACCTTTGTAGCCCGAGATATAACAATTCTCCCCAGGTGTCCTGTTTAGGGATGAATCCAGGGAGAGGCTGGAACTCTAACTTGGAGGAATCATATCTCCTAGACTATAGCGAATACGAGTCTGAAACTTGGACACAGTGTACATAAACAATTTATCTTCGACCTATGAAATTTTTGGCACCTGAGCCGTCTCCAATCTCGAGATATAGTGAATCTACCAAAACTACCAGTTTCAGTATTTTAGGTTTTTCTAGGCCCGGGGTCAAACTAGGGTTTGACTTTCCCAGAGTTTCACCCAACCAAAAATCTCGAGCCAGGTCTCTAAACTTCGATTTTGATGAGGAGAGTAATCCTATGCCGGGCTTACTCAAAAATTCCTCTTCTGTAAAAAGCCCTAATTTCCCGTAGCAAAAATTGAAAATGCCCGAAATCAAATTCTGCTTCGACAAAAAGATGCACCCTTCAATGAAGAGTTAGCCTAGCCTTCTTTTGCTGATGGATTGTGGAGAGAGACCCAAAAAGTAAGAAGTCCTAACTTCTGTAGCTGCACAGTGTCTTCTTTCAGGGTGGCTCTGATATAATGTTAAATTTTTAATGGTTATATCAGATCTTAAAACATTTAGCATCATAATAGCATAACCATAATCCAAAAGATCACTAAAAGATACACAAGCACAACCACACAAAAAGAACACAAAGATTTATCCTGGGAAAACGCTAATGGGAAACCCAGCAAAAGCTTCCACAATATAGATGCCCCAAAAAGATAAAAGGTAAAACCCAAAAGACTGATCCTCCTTCTTCTCCAGCCACAGTTCTTTCTCTCTCTCTCTCTCATGCACTACACAAGTGAGTGTGTGTGTCTCAAATGAGGAGCGCCACACCTCTATTTATATTCTTTCGTTCACTTAATAATTAATTCAGTTATGTAGGCTCGAATAATCCTAATTTAATCTTGTAGGCTCGAGTAACCACAATTGGAGTACTAATGACCCGACTTACAATGCAGGGGACTTCCTCATTACTCTTATTAGTTCTCCCAATTAGAAACATCGGGGTATAAAGTGATTCTCCCGGTAGGAACATCAGGGACCACAAAAATACATATAGAATATTCTTCGAAGTTACAATATTTCAACACCTCTTGATCTGAAATGTGCCCTTCTTCATCTATACCCCCTTCATACTCATCATTATCAAAAAATACTTCTATGTATTGAGCTTTTCCTTTAGCACATTTATGTCCCGGTGTCCATGGTTGGAAGCATGTGAAGCACAATTTTTTTCGAAGTTCATCCCTGTTTTGTCCTTCTTTCTTATTCTTTTCAGATGTATCTCTTTTCCAAAACTTCTTATCAAGTGCATCCTTTTGTCAAGGCTTTCTTTCAAATCTGAAGTTAGGCTTCGGAGTAAATCTTGTTCTAGGAAGCACATTTTGAAGATCTCTAGTCAGGCTCATTGCATCATTTAAGTTAGTAGGCTTGTGGGCTTTGACCAAACCTTTTAAGGGCTCTGCCAAACCTTCAATGAACAACAATACTAACCTTACCATAGATACATTAGCCACCTTAACTGATAATCTTTGGAATTCCAACGTATACTCAATAGAAGTCCCTACTTGCTTCAATTGTGTTAGTTCTTTGAAAGACAATTATGGATCTTTTTGCTCAAACCTTTCTAATACCCTATCAACAAATTCCCCATATGTTTTAACTTGATCATGACCCAAGGTTTTCAGGCCATGGAACCACCATTCATTGGCATCTCTATCCAAGTGCAAAATAGCCATTTTTAAAGCATCTTCTTCCACCATTGGATTCAGCTGAAAATACACATCCAATTTTTGCATCCAAGTGTTAGCAGAACTTTGAGATGACCCATCAAAAGTAGGAAGTGGCACTTTACCTATGGCACAATTCAATTCTTTGTTTTGGTGTAGAGACTTATTGTCCTCCTTTTTGAGTTTGTTTTCCATGGTGAAGTACTACTCAAATGTTATACTTTTCCTACACTCTTCATCCAATTTAGCCCATTCTTTTGTTATTGTATCAATTTCAAATTGAAGGTTAGTCTCTTCCTTGGGAATAAGAAATTTAGGTGCAGTAGGCCTTGGTGTGCTTTGAAATTCATGGGGTCTATAATCTATTATGAGATCCTGTTCGTGAGAAAATGTACTCACCCGTTGTCTTCTTTTCTGTTGATTGTGAACTACCACTATCTCCTATTATTCCTTTGCTTCCCATTCGACTGGCCATCAATTCGAATCCTTTTCTATCTGTTGGGTCATGTTGGGTCATGTCCTTGGATATTTCTTCAAACAAGGGTTTTATAAGTTTGAGATACTTCATTTTCTCCTTAGTGTAGTCTTCTCCCTCGTGAGCCATAGCTTTAGTCAAAGATACTTTTTTTTCTTCTAGTTCTTCTTCTACAAGCCGAGCACCTTCCAATTCATATTCTAAGGGTGGTGGTTTATTGCTTTGACTCCTTGTTAACACCATCAGGTGCCAAGACCATGCTTTGATACCACTTGTAATGTCCCATTTTTAAATTTTTACCAAAATGCCCAATTTTTCAATTTTTTCACAATTTTGGCTCTTGACTAGTTTTAGTGTCTGTCTCCAAATCAACCCAATTGCTCCCAAATCTTCAGAGAAGGTGTATGGATGATATAATAACTTAATTATTATGTTCAGGGATGCAAGTCTATACTAAATTTTGAACAAGACAGGTGATTTTACTGGCAATTTTGGGCTCAAATCCCCCTGAGGTAAGTGGTAGAAATGGCTTCCCAAATGTGCAGAAACCCACTCGAATTCTTAAATTGAAGCAGGGGATGTGTAGAAGACATTATCAAAGACTCATATGCATAACCAATCTACCTCCCATGGCTGTTATCACTTCTTTCAATCAGATATAAAAAACTAGTTTTGGACCCTTGGGGAACTGAGGTGTAGTTTTCTCCAATTGCTATGAAATTTGACCCAATGGCCACAAATTATCAGTTACTGAACATGAAACCCATAATATACTTTAATGACAGTCCATTCATTCATAAATCATCAATAGTTTATATATCCATTCGAATCCATCAATATTACAAGAGTTTACAACAAGGTAGTGGGGAAATAGTACTGTTTCTTCATTATTAAGCAATAATACATGAGATTTCTTGGCCTTTCGACATGAGAGCTTTCTTAACTTAAAGAGCAGAGAATTTACATCAGAATTCAAAATAATGGAACAAGAGAAGCTCCCTCAAGGAGATGAATAGCTCACCAAGTGTGCCTCACTCCATAGAGCTGAAATATGGTGAGAAAACTTGAGATCAAAGGAAGAACAAGCTGAACTTGATATGTCCACGAGCTGTTGTAACTTGCACCTATAACTTATGACTCCATTGAAGCTCCTTGAAAGACCTGAGTGGCCTCTCCAAACACCAACTAGGATGGGAATCTTTCACCCTCGAAATTGGCTAAGACATGAACTAGTCATCCACTAGCTCTCTCTCTTCACAATAACAATTTTCACAAATTATCAAAAGGGCCTTCTCATGGATGATACCTGCATTTTATAAACATTATTGGTCTTCTAAGCTTCCAAATCCATCCATAAACCAAAGCCAAGTCGAATTGGTGTGGCTGCTCATGCTATGCCATGTGGCCTCTTTCTTCACCTTCCCTCTTCTCCCAAATTCGAGTAGGAGCCTCTTGGCCTTCTCTAACTCCCATGAGCGCCCTCTAAGATGCTCTATTAAGGCTTGACATGTCAGATATGTCAGATATCAGCCTTCAGATCTGACTTGTGTCATAACTGTCATAGAATCTCCATCATTGGTGTCATAGATGTCATCAATGTAAGGGGAATCTAGCCAAGTGTCCATGAAACTCCCATTTCGCTCTTCCTCTCCCCATGTAAGTTACAATTCATCTCAAATTCGACTTATGAAGTATATGGACAAGTATATTAACCTTATAATCCATCCAAAAACATTAGGCTTCCCATAGATTCGAGATTGCAAGAGGAGGATGCCATTTAACATAGGAATTCTAGCTTGAGTGGGCCCCATAGTCTCCATGTGTCTCCATTCTCCATAGCCATTTCCTTTTTCACTTGCTTTCATTTAATTAGCTCCCTTATTAACTTCCCAATGTTTCCACCAAACCTAAGGAGCTAGTAGGATTGACGAAATTTTCCTGCTATGCAATTATTTGAACGGGGACATTACAGATCCCCCAAGCCAAATAGTTACCAATGAATGGGAAGAACATTTGGATGCTCTCTTTTCCCTTCCTTATCCAATCCATCTGTGAGCCTAGAGCTATATGTTTTTGGATAAGTATGATTTTCCACAAGCTATATTTAGTTAACATTCCATAAATATTTTGTTGCAAGGTACTATTAAGTTTTATATGCTACTATAGCTTAAGTCCTAACTTCATGCGCAGTAATACATTTTCACAATAACAACATAAAGAGGATCTCTGAAAGAAACACAATCACAAGGTACACAATGTTAAAATAGCAGCAACAAGGAGGTCTTCCTGCATGCATGTGTCCTTGCATGCAAAAGACTTAAATCATGACACCAGTTGTATTTAATTTACTTTTCCTAAGTGTTGCTGCCTAAAACACACTTGGACACGGGTAAGTCTCCCAATCGTTGTGTGTGTTCCTAAGGGCAACTTATGAGTTGAGAACCCACTGTCACCTGAGTTCTAAACTCCTCCATTTAGACCACAACTCCTAAAGGACAAGGGGGGTAGTGCCTACTTACTAAGTTCTTTTTGGAAGAATGTTTTCTGGGAGTTGTAAATTACAAAAATGACAATCAGCATGCAGTGATGCAAATATTTCAATGTCAAGCAAACCCTTTAACAATCAACCGGTAATGTATGAAAGAGAGAAACAATCAAATAATCAAAATGACTAGTGCCATCTCTACTCGGGCTATGGAGCCACAATAATCAACTTCAAATAATTTTCCTAAAGCATCAACTCATTTACTTTAACAAATATACAAGAACATGTTGACTTCCAATAAATGAGTAAGTTAAAATAAAGTGATTGCAAAGTAGAGAAATGTAAATGATTGTAACAATGTTATGCAAGTGGTCCTGCAAGTTTTAGTAAATTTTATGTCTCTCTTTGACTTAGGGAATTAAGGTGTTTGTTGCAAAGAAATGAACTATTCTAGATGTCTACCCCAAGAGACTATCTCCTTCGATTAGAGAGAGAATATCAGGTGCTCAACATGGGAACACAAGGTTCCCACCTAGTTCCACGGTTCAAACTCGAAACTTACTGGGTGCTCAACTAGAGGACACAAAGTGCCACAAAGCCCCCTACGGCCTCTACCCCACTAGCTCCACAGGTCAAGCCTCTTTTTCTCCTTTCTAATGAAGATACTTATCTGGGTGCCTATTAAACTAGCCAACACAAATCTTTGCCCTTTCTCATCACCCTAGATCGGTCAACCAGCAGGGGGAGAGGATACGGGGCAAAAAACGGGGCTTATGGTAAATTTATACTTAAAGCAAAAATTAAACAAAACAAGCCAAGCAGGATATCACAACGGAGGCAGAGCCTACTCAATTGTGAGGTGCGGAAAAAAGGAAATAAGCAAATACTTGAAATAAAAATGCTAGCCAACGCGATATTGCAGGGATGGCAAAGCTAAATCACTTACAAGGTGCGGGCAAAAAAAAAAAATAAAGCTAAAAAACAAACTATCCTAGCCACTCAATCCACTTTCCAAATGGAAAGAATGGGGCAAAAAATAAACTTGCGGATATGAAAACTAATTACTCTAGCCCTTCTTCAATTGCTATGCAAGGGTGGGCAAACCCAACTTCCTTTGCATGCAATGGATGGCAAATTTCAAAGAATAACAAATGCGAACTTAGCCACACAACTCTCTTTCTAAAAAAGAGATGGGGAAAACAATTAAAAGTAAATAATGGAAAATAACAAGCCCTAGCCCCTCTTCACTTTACAACACAAGGGTGGGCAAGCATAACTTCCTTTGCATGCAAGGGATGGCCAAAATATATACCTCAAATATAACTTTGAAAATCAAACAAAGAATCAAGTCCAATAGACTCTTTTGGACTTGTTACAATGACAGAAAATTTAACACCTTTAGATAAGGAAAAATGAGAAAGATAATGAGGATTTGACCACTTTGAGGCAATGGGTTTTGAAGTGGTGACCCTTTGGGGTTCTTTGCACTATTTTCTGCCCAAATTTTGAAATAGTTTCCCCTTGTAAAACCCTAAACTTGCAAAAAATCAGCAAGTAAAATGTGGTAAAAGATGCCCAAAATCACTTTGGGACACCTTGCATACTGTTGTCGCCTTTCACACATCTGGGGGGGGCGTGGCAGAAATCTTCAAGCTAAGCAGTAATGCGGAAACATATGATAATATCAAAATAGATCAGTGCCAATAATGAAGTCCACAAATGAGATTGATGTTGAAATACAAATAGATGTTGCAAGCAAAGTTACATATATCGTGTCGGCGAATATATCGCTGGGGGTCCGGAATGAAACTTATCGGCAACAACGACGAAAATATCGGCAAATGTCATTTTGCATTAAAAAATACAAAAATAAACATTTTTTTTCAATTTTTTTAACATCTAAAGAAACAACATCAAATAAACACATTTCCACATAAATATTAAAATACAACTCATATATAAGATGCATAATATGTCAAATGGTGGATCATGATCAAATATCGAGTTCGACGATATAGTATAAAGTATCAAAATACTGAAATGTGTTCTTGTTGGAATGATAGAACATCACATCAAATGATCAAAATAAATGTCTCTCAAGAGATGAATCATCATGAGTCATGACTCATGAGGCATGTAGATAGTGTATAGAGTCTAGACATAGGACACCAACATAGTATGATAGTACAATGATAAATAATAGGAATCAAGTCATCGACTCCCTGAGGATGATCCTCTAATCAATCTACCCCTTTTACGGGTCAAGGGCACTGGCACCACTCTTCCTCTAGAAGCAGTAGGTGGTCATGGAGGTTGTTAAATTTTCACATGCTTAACTAAGACATCAGTATATCATTTCATTTTTCATAATAAAAGCATATAAAATAGGATCACTGAAAGAAACAGTATCACAAGAACAACACAGATTTATCCTCGGAAAACCCTAAAGGGTAAAAACCTAGCAAAAGATTCCTCAATATAGATACCCCAAAAAGGGAAAAAGGTAAAACCAACAAGGAGATCAAAAACCTGATTCTCCTCCTTCTCCAGCAACTCCTCTCCTCCACAAGTGCGCTATTCCAAGTGAGTGTGTGTGTCACAAATGAGGAGCACTACACCTCTATTTATATTCATCCGTTCACTTAAGTTAACTCATTTGACATGTCAGCTCATGTTAAATCATGTAGGCTCGAGTTACACATGTAGGCTCAAGTAACCACACTAGGGTGCTGATGACCCACCTTTACAATTAGAGGGGACTACCTCATGACTCTTATTAGTTCTTCCGATTAGGAGCATCGAGGTACAATGTAATACAAGTGGTTCTCCCGGTAGGACCATCGGGGACCACAAAAGGATACATATAGAATATTCTTCTAAGTTACAATATTTTAACACTCCCCCTTAACGAGAAGGGTATTCTACAGCAACATCAATAACAACAAGAGTAGAGATAGGGGACATCATCAACATCAGTAGGGTAACACATCTATAAATCATTGGAAGCTTTTCAACATCATGTAGTCTTCATCTTCAATCTTCAATCTTCATCATCAGCAACATCTCTAGTCTTTGATCAACAACATCTTCAGCATTTTGATCTTTCAATTAGCAACGACATCTTCAGCACTTGGATCTTTCGATCAACAACATCTTCAGCACTTGGATCTTTCGATCAACAACATCTTTAGCACTTTGACTGTCCGATCAGCAACAACATCTTCAGCATTTTGAACTTTTGATCAGCAACATCTTCAGCACTTTGATTTTTCAATCAGCAACAACATCTTCAACATTTTGTCCTTTTGATCAGCAACATCTTCAGCATTTTGACTTTTCGGTCAACAACAACATCTTCAGCACCTTGACCTTTCAATCAGCAACAACATCTTCAGTACTTTGACCTCTCGATCAGTAGCAACATCATCATCATCATATTCTGATCTGTCGATCATAATCATCATCACATTCTGATCTTTCGATCAGAGACATCATCATCATACTCTGATCTTTCGATCAGAAACATCATCATCATACTCTGATCTTTCGATCAGAAACATCATAATCATAGTGCATCATCATCATACTCTGATCTTTTAGATCAGTACGTTATCATCATCATACTCTGATCTTTCGATCAATACAGCATCATCATCATCAGCAACAACCTGCAATCCACAACTCAAAGACAAAAAAGTCTCTGGATCACTTTTGGACTTAAAGTCCAGGGATGATACAATCCCACCACATTCTCGACAACCAAAGTTACCGGATTGATTACGGGAGAATCAGTCCCTATCACTTTAGGACTAAGTCCAAGGATGATGCAATCCTAACACATTCTCGACGACCAAAGTCACCGGATACAATTACGGGATAATCACTCCCTATCACTTTAGGACTTGAGTCCAAGGATGATGCAATCAATCCTACCACATTCTCGACGATCGAAGTCACCGGATACAATTACGGGATAATCACTCCCTATCACTTTAGGACTTGAGTCCAAGGATGATGCAATCC